>CAWZYM010000201.1:315000-360401 GCA_963966185.1 Rhabditoides inermis | reverse complement strand
CACCTCATTTGCATATTCCATATTTGGTATACAGAAAACTGGTCTGTAACTTTTTACTGAGCGAGAGTTGAGAGCTGGATTTTGTAATTTAATTATCAGTATACTCATATCATCTACTATGAATATTTCAGAATTTTAACTAAGTTTTGAATTTTGAAGTTTCGCCTCTCTCCCCCCCTAAAATGTCAGATGGCGTTTGTCTGTCCAGACTCATAACTCATTACTCTTTTCACGAATCAGGATACCACTTTGGGGTTAAGGTTCGGTACCACCTGAGACGCGATCGTTACTCTGACAGCTCATTTGCATATCTCCTTATATAGGTTCCACGAGAGGGACTTTGGACTTTGACTCGAAAACAGACTTTTCACTATAACTCGATAACGAATTGAGGTAGACAGTTCATATTCACACCATACAACAACCTAACTAAGACAAAATATTTAGTGAACATAATATGTAAACAAGTAAAGCAATGTAAACAAATTGTGTAAACAATCTCGGAAACCTTAATAACTCCGTCAGTTTACAAGGTAGACACTTCATACTCATACCATAACACAAGTACACAAGTACATTTATGATAGTAATCAACTTATGTCAACAAGTAAACAAAGAAGCCCAAATAAGGACATGTTTTTTTTTTTATCTCAGCTCCTATTATAGCTACAATATTGATGGTTGGTATAAGTACAAATCACTTGAGTACAAAATGTTTGGTATACAACTTATTTAATTAAACCTCATTTGAATATCCCAAATAAGGTCATGTTCATATCTCAGCTCCTATTATAGCTACAATCTTGATACTTGATATAAGTACAACGTACTGGAGTACAAAATGGTTGGTATACAACTTATCTTAAATATACCTCATTTGCATACGCCAAATAAGGTCATGCCTATATCTCAGTTCCTATTATAGCTACAATCTTGATACTTGATATAAGTACGAAGTACAGGGTACAAACTGTTGGGTAAACAACTTATCTACTTATACCTCATTTGAATATCCCTAGAAGGTCATGTTCATATCTCATATCCTATTATAGCTATAATCTTGATACTTGATATAAGTACAACGTACTGGAGTACAAATGTTTCGTACTGTCAAATCTCTTCGTAAAGGTATCTAACATGCACTAGACCGAGTACTGCCCACATGCTCGTGCAGCAAAAGATCAAATTCAGTCCCTTCACTAGAACCAAGTCGATTCCTTCGTTGCTGATTCCTTGGTTTGCACGGTTTCATGCACTTTTCAACCATCACCACGTCTTCAGATTCAGTCGTGGTAGATCCTGAGAACTGTCAGTGATTCTAGATGTTCATCACTATACGTGCGATTTTTCTCCATCTCTATCACTTTTCTACGATTTATTACGATTTTCAAAGTTTCGGTCCTTGAATCCAATGGTGCAATGACCGTTCTTTTCAATGGAAGTTGGCCGTATTTTCGGCCGTTGGCCGTTATTTCGGCCGCCCATTGCCTGTTCGCTAACGACCCCTTGTGCATGTCATAACTTTCGCTTAAGTGACAGTTGAGAGTTGGATTTCATAATTAATTATCAGTATACTCATATCATCTACTATGAATATTTTCAGAATTTTAACTAAGTTTTGAATTTTTGAAGTTTCGCCTCTCTCCCCCCCTAAAATGTCAGATGCCGTTTGTCACACCTCAGAACTCATTACTCATTCAAGTCTCAGGGCTCTCCTTTTGGGGTTAAGCATCGTTAGGGTCTGGCACGCAATCGTTTCTTTGACACCTCATTTGCATATTCCATATTTTGTATACAGAAAACTGTCCTGTAACTTTTTACTGAGCGAGAGTTGAGAGCTGGATTTTGTAATTTAATTATCAGTATACTCATATCATCTACTATGAATATTTTCAGAATTTTAACTAAGTTTTGAATTTTTGAAGTTTCGCCTCTCTCCCCCCCTAAAATGTCAGATGGCGTTTGTCTGTCCAGACTCATAACTCATTACTCTTTTCACGAATCAGGATACCACTTTGGGTTAAGGTTCGGTACCACCTGAGACGCGATCGTTACTCTGACAGCTCATTTGCATATCTCCTTATATAGGTTCCACGAGAGGGACTTTGGACTTTGACTCGAAACAGACTTTTCACTATAACTCGATAACGAATTGAGGTAGACAGTTCATATTCACACCATACAACAACCTAACTAAGACAAAATATTTAGTGAACATAATATGTAAACAAGTAAACAAGTAAACAAATTGTGTAAACAATCTCGGAAACCTTAATAACTCCGTCAGTTTACAAGGTAGACACTTCATACTCATACCATAACACAAGTACACAAGTACATTTATGATAGTAATCAACTTATGTCAACAAGTAACAAAGAAGCCCAAATAAGGACATGTTTTTTTTTTATCCTCAGCTCCTATTATAGCTACAATATTGATGGTTGGTATAAGTACAAATCACTTGAGTACAAAATGTTTGGTATACAACTTATTTAATTAAACCTCATTTGAATATCCCAAATAAGGTCATGTTCATATCTCAGCTCCTATTATAGCTACAATCTTGATACTTGATATAAGTACAACGTACTGGAGTACAAAATGTTTGGTATACAACTTATCTAATATACCTCATTTGCATACGCCAAATAAGGTCATGCCTATATCTCAGTTCCTATTATAGCTACAATCTTGATACTTGATATAAGTACGAAGTACAGGAGTACAAACTGTTGGGTAAACAACTTATCTACTTATACCTCATTTGAATATCCCTAAGAAGGTCATGTTCATATCTCATATCCTATTATAGCTATAATCTTGATACTTGATATAAGTACAACGTACTGGAGTACAAAATGTTTCGTACTGCAAATCTCTTCGTAAAGGTATCTAACATGCACTAGACCGAGTACTGCCCACATGCTCGTGCAGCAAAAAGATCAAATTCAGTCCTTCACTAGAACCAAGTCGATTCCTTCGTTGCTGATTCCTTGGTTTGCCACGGTTTCATGCACTTTTCAACCATCACCACGTCTTCAGATTCAGTCGTGGTAGATCCTGAGAACTGTCAGTGATTCTAGATGTTCATCACTATACGTGCGATTTTTTCTCCAATCTCTATCACTTTTTCTACGATTTATTACGAATTTTCAAAGTTTCCGGTCCTTGAATCCAAAGGTGCAAATGACCGTTCTTTTTCAATGGAAGTTGGCGTATTTTCGGCCGTTGGCCGTTATTTCGGCCGCCCATTGCCTGTTCGCTAACGACCCCTTGTGCATGTCATAACTTTCGCTTAAGTGACAGTTGAGAGTTGGATTTCATATTTAATTATCAGTATACTCATATCATCTACTATGAATATTTTCAGAATTTTAACTAAGTTTTGAATTTTTGAAGTTTCGCCTCTCTCCCCCCCTAAATGTCAGATGCGTTTTGTCACACCTCAGAACTCATTACTCATTCAAGTCTCAGGGCTCTCCTTTAGGGTTAAGCATCGTTAGGGTCTGGCACGCAATCGTTTCTTTGACACCTCATTTGCATATTCCATATTTGGTATACAGAAAACTGGTCTGTAACTTTTTACTGAGCGAGAGTTGAGAGCTGATTTTGTAATTTAATTATCAGTATACTCATATCATCTACTATGAATATTTCAGAATTTTAACTAAGTTTCAATTTTTGAAGTTTCGCCTCTCTCCCCCCCTAAAATGTCAGATGGCGTTTGTCTGTCCAGACTCATAACTCATTACTCTTTTCACGAATCAGGATACCACTTTGGGGTTAAGGTTCGGTACCACCTGAGACGCGATCGTTACTCTGACAGCTCATTTGCATATCTCCTTATATAGGTTCCACGAGAGGGACTTTGGACTTTGACTCGAAAACAGACTTTTCACTATAACTCGATAACGAATTGAGGTAGACAGTTCATATTCACACCATACAACAACCTAACTAAGACAAAATATTTAGTGAACATAATATGTAAACAAGTAAACAAGTAAAACAATTGTGTAAACAATCTCGGAAACCTTAATAACTCCGTCAGTTTACAAGGTAGACACTTCATACTCATACCATACACAAGTACACAAGTACATTTATGATAGTAATCAACTTATGTCAACAAGTAAACAAAGAAGCCCAAATAAGGACATGTTTTTTTTTATCTTCAGCTCCTATTATAGCTACAATATTGATGGTTGGGTATAAGTACAAATCACTTGAGTACCAAATGTTTGGTTATACAACTTATTTATTAAACCTCATTTGAATATCCCAAATAAGGTCATGTTCATATCTCAGCTCTATTATAGCTACAATCTTGATACTTGATATAAGTACAACGTACTGGAGTACAAAATGTTTGGTATACAACTTATCTAAATATACCTCATTTGCATACGCCAAATAAGGTAATGCCTATATCTCAGTTCCTATTATAGCTACAATCTTGATACTTGATATAAGTACGAAGTACAGGAGTACAAACTGTTGGGTAAACAACTTATCTACTTATACCTCATTTAAATATCCCTAAGAAGGTCATGTTCATATCTCATATCCTATTATAGCTATAATCTTGATACTTGATATAAGTACAACGTACTGGAGTACAAAATGTTTCGTACTGCAAATCTCTTCGTAAAGGTATCTAACATGCACTAGACCGAGTACTGCCCACATGCTCGTGCAGCAAAAGATCAAATTCAGTCCCTTCACTAGAACCAAGTCGATTCCTTCGTTGCTGATTCCTTGGTTTGCACGGTTTCATGCACTTTTCAACCATCACCACGTCTTCAGATTCAGTCGTGGTAGATCCTGAGAACTGTCAGTGATTCTAGATGTTCATCACTATACGTGCGATTTTTCTCCAATCTCTATCACTTTTCTACGATTTATTACGAATTTTCAAAGTTTCCGGTCCTTGAATCCAAATGGTGCAATGACCGTCTTTTTCAATGGAAGTTGGCCGTATTTTCGGCCGTTGGCCGTTATTTCGGCCGCCCATTGCCTGTTCGCTAACGACCCCTTGTGCATGTCATAACTTTCGCTTAAGTGACAGTTGAGAGTTGGATTTCATAATTTAATTATCAGTATACTCATATCATCTACTATGATATTTTCAGAATTTTAACTAAGTTTTGAATTTTTGAAGTTTCGCCTCTCTCCCCCCCTAAAATGTCAGATGCCGTTTGTCACACCTCAGAACTCATTACTCATTCAAGTCTCAGGGCTCTCCTTTTGGGGTTAAGCATCGTTAGGGTCTGGCACGCAATCGTTTCTTTGACACCTCATTTGCATATTCCATATTTGGTATACAGAAAACTGGTCTGTAACTTTTTACTGAGCGAGAGTTGAGAGCTGGATTTTGTAATTTAATTAACAGTATACTCATATCATCTACTATGAATATTTTCAGAATTTTAACTAAGTTTTGAATTTTTGAAGTTTCGCCTCTCTCCCCCCCTAAAATGTCAGATGGCGTTTGTCTGTCCAGACTCATAACTCATTACTCTTTTCACGATCAGGATACCACTTTGGGGTTAAGGTTCGGTACCACCTGAGACGCGATCGTTACTCTGACAGCTCATTTGCATATCTCCTTATATAGGTTCCACGAGAGGACTTTGGACTTTTGACTCGAAAACAGACTTTTCACTATAACTCGATAACGAATTGAGGTAGACAGTTCATATTCACACCATACAACAACCTAACTAAGACAAAATATTTAGTGAACATAATATGTAAACAAGTAAACAAGTAAACAAATTGTGTAAACAATCTCGAAACCTTAATAACTCCGTCAGTTTACAAGGTAGACACTTCATACTCCATACCATAACACAAGTACACAAGTACATTATGATAGTAATCAACTTATGTCAACAAGTAAACAAAGAAGCCCAAATAAGGACATTGTTTTTTTTATCTCAGCTCCTATTATAGCTACAATATTGATGGTTGGTATTAGTACAATAGTACTTGAGTACAAACTGTATGGTATACAACATATCTAATTATACTTCATTTGCATACGCCAATAAGGTCATTTTCATATCTCAACTCCTATTATAGCTACGATCTTGGATACCTAAACTGAGTTCATATTTGTTGTGTACAAGTGAAGTAAACAAGTAAACAAGTTTGTAAATAACTCAGAAATGTGTTTCAAAGATCTCTAACATGTAGTACACAAAGTACTGAGTTCGATTTTATTGTTTATTGACATGTAAACAAGTAAACAAAAAAGTAAACAGATGTTTGACTTGTTCTGAAGCACAATCTAGCCGCCGCAGGCGGCTAGTCGCCTGGGTTTGATATTAAATTTGCTTAGGTGTTGTATGTCCAGAGGCATAACTCTTTACTCTTTAGGTACTGAGAGTTCATCTCTTAGGGTAGACTAGCCCATGCCCGAGAATGGTCACCGATTTTTCTCAGCTCATTTGCATATATGCAAATTAGGTTTCCAAAATACCCACAGGGCGACTGGTATGTAACTTTCGTCTCAGTGAGAGTGACACCTGCATTTTGTCATTTAATTATCAGTACGTAATACCTTCGTTCGTGAATTAATTCAGATTTTTAACTAATTTTTGAAATTTAATTAATTTTCAAAATTCCACTTTTTTTTAAAATATTCAGAAACATTTAAAAAATCATAACTCGGTTATTTTTCAAGGTACACGGTTCATATTTGGTACAGGTAACAAGTAAACAAGTGATATTTTTTAGATAAATAAATCGTCCTAAATCACCTCATTTGAATATCCCAAACAAGGTCATGTTCATATCTCAGCTCCTATTATAGCTATAATCTTGATACTTGGTATAATTACAAAGTACTTGAGTACAAACTATTTGGTAAACAACTTATTTAATTAAACCTCATTTGACTATCCCAAATAAGGTCATGTTCAAATCTCAGCTCCTATTATAGCTACAATCTTGATATTTGGTATAAGTACAAAGTACTTGAGTACAAACTATTTGGTAAACAACTTATTTAATTAAACCTCATTTGACTATCCCAAATAAGGTCATGTTCATATCTCAGCTCCTATTATAGCTACAATCTTGATACTTGGTATAAGTACAAAGTACTTGAGTACAAACTGTTTGGTATATAACTTATTTAATTAAACCACATTTGCATAACCCAAATAAGGTCATGTTTATATCTCAGCTCATATTATAGCTTCAATCTGCATACTTGGTATAAGTACAAAGTACTTAAGTACAAACTGTTTGGTATAAAACTTATTTAATTAAACCTCATTTGCATAACCCAAATAAGGTCATGTTTATATCTCAGCTCATATTATAGCTACAATCTTCATACTTGGTATAAGTACCAAGAACTAAAGTAGAAAATGTTTGATACACAACTTATTTAATTAAACCTCATTTGAATATCCCAAATAAGGTCATGTTCATATCTCAGCTCCTATTATAGCTACAATTTTGATACTTGGTACAGGTAACAAGTAAACAAGTCTGAAACATTAGGTAAACAAGTCAAGTGAACAAGTAAACAAATAAGTAAACAATTCGAATAATCATTTAAAAGGTATCTAACGTGTACTAGACCAAGTACTGAGTTTATATTTGTTGTTTACAAGTGAAGTAAACACGTAAACAAGTTTGTAAACAACTCAGAAATGTGTTCAAAAGGTCTCCAACATGTAGTACACAAAGTACTGAGTTCGATTTTGTTGTTTATTTGACATGTAAACAAGTAAACAATCAAGTAAACAACTCCAAATCTCGTTTTAAAGGTATGTAACGTGTACTAGACCAAGTACTCAGTTCATAATTGTTGTTGACATGTGAAGTAAACAAGTGAACAAGTTTGTAAGCAACTCAAAAATGTGTTTTATAGGTCTCTAACATCTACAAAGCAAAGTACTGAGTTCGAATTTATTTATTATTTGTCATGTAAACAAAAAAAACAAATAAGTAAACAACTCCAAACCTCATTCTAAAGGTATGTATCGTGTACTATACCAAGTACAAAGCTCATCTAGCGGCCGGAGGCGAGCGAAGCGAGCCTCCGGCCGCTAGTCGCCCCGGCTGGGGCTATATAAAATTTGCTATGGTCGTTGTGTGTTTGTTTGTCCGGGCACATAACTCAAGTCACACTGCACATTCACAGCTTATACTCCAAACTTAACATTCTTCTTGTGACAGCATGCAATCGTTTCATTTGCACAATCACATCTCTACTTACCGTATGACTTTACTAAGAACTTGACATAGCCTGAAAAACTTTTCACCCATATGCTCAGTCCATGTTTCAAGATGCGGGTCTCATACTGCAAACTTAAAATCAGTACACTATAATGACTTCACATAAGTCACAAGGACTTATTCCGATAACTCCTTATATGGGTTTACATAGAATTTCCTAAATTTCAGAGTCTCATAACTCAAGTCTTAAGAAACATTTCACGCCTTAACTACAAACTTAAGCTTGGACATTCACTCTAAACCGACACACAATAACATGGGTTTCTATCTCATTTCCTTATATGGGTTTACTAAGAACTCGGTCCACTTCTATGTAAACTTACCTTCAAACTTAATATTTTGTCTTGAAACTTGCACAGTAACATTAACCACTCATAACAATTACAGTTTTGCAGTTTCATTGTGAAATATCTATTCAAAATTTTTTTACAGCACTTTCTATTTTCTGACAGGATCAATCACGTAAGATGCAAAACGCAAAAACCTTGAATATCTTTGTCAGTTTTGAAGATAAAAATTTCAAACTTTAGCAGAACATAGAAGACACTTGGCCGTTCACACCATTTCTTGTTCAAGTGAAACACTCATTCCGTTTTCAAAATATAATTGGTCAAATTTTCGTAGAAATTTTACATTTTTGATCATAACTTCTTTCGTTTTCAATATTAATTTTTCAAATTTTTATGGTAAATTACTCTCTAAGACACAATCAACACAAACACTTATGCTCAACTCTATTACTGAAAATAAAAATCATATTTCATGATTCACTAGATCAACTACAATCCCTTACTATATAAGAGTTGAGACCTGGATTTTGCACGGTAATTCATAACTCAAAAACTAATATTTACTGACAAAGATTCAGATTTTTCGCTTCACTGTAGAAGGATTTGACTTTTTCAAAAAACCTCCATTTTCAACTAAACGTGGCTCATTTTTGCAGTTGAGCATATGACCGCTGACAGGATCAATCAGGTAAGATGCAAAACGTAAAAGACGGTACATCTATGTTTCAACTTTTTTAAAAAATTATCTGATCCCTTTCACCAATGACACCTTTGGTCCAGAGTACCTGTCAGGTACCATCTCACCTGTCGTCGCTTACCTGTCACCTGAGATAAATTAGCATAAACATCAAATTTCACCTTAGAGACCCGTAACTTTCGTCCAGATAAGAGTTCACACCTGGATTTTGTTATTTAATTATCACTATTGTGATACCTTTATTCATTAATTAATTCAGATTTCTATATAATTTTTGAAATTTAATTAATGTTTAAAATATCACCTTTTTACTCAGAAATAATCTAAAATGTATAACTCGGTTAGTTTTCAAGGTACTTGGTACAGGTAACAAGTAAACAAATACAAGAATTTAGGTAAACTGACTCTGATGTTTACATGATAAGTAAACAAGTAAACAAAGTTGTAAACAACTCTAAAACTGGAGGTTTTGATATCTGATGTGTATTAGAGCCATAGAAGTGTCCAAATTTAGTGTTTACAAGTCAGGTTAAACAAGAAAACAAAATTGTAAAAAAAAAAACTCAACAACTTTAGATTTCAACGTCTGAGGTGTACTTGAGACATAGGAGAGTTCAGATTAGATTTTTGATGAGTTGACGCGGAGAGGCGAGCGCGCCGAAGGCGCGCGAGCCTCGGAGCGCAGTGCGGCGGCGGCGTGTACAAACTTGTTTACTTCACTTGAAAACAATAAATATGATATATGAACATAGTACTTGGTCTAGTACACGTTAGATAACTTTCAAATGAGATTTTTGTAGTTGTTTACTTTTTTGTTTACTTCTTTACGTCTTAAATAAACAAAAAAAAAGAACTCAGTACTTTGTGTACTACATGTTAGAGACCTCTAAAAGTATTTTCTGAGTTGTTTACAAACTTGTTTACTTGTTTACTTCACTTGTAAACCAAAAACATAAACTCAGTACTTGGTCTAGTACACGTTAGATACCTTAAAAATGAGATTTGGATTTGTTTACTTTTTTGTTTACTTGTTTACTGTTGTTGTTTACCAAAAAAATTGAACTTGTTCACTTTTTACTTGTACCAAGTATCAAGATTGTACCTATAATAGGAGCTGAGATATGAACATGACCTTACTTGGCGTATGCAAATGAAGTTTGATCAAATAAGTTGTATTCCAAACAGTTTGTACTGAAGTACTTTGTACTTATACCAAGTATCAAGATTGTAGCTGTAAAAGGAACTGAGATATAAACATGACCTTATTTGGGATATTGAAATGAAGTTTAATAAAATGAGTTGTAGACCTAACAGTTTGCACTCCAGTACTTTGTACTTATACCAAGTATGAAGATTGTACATAGCTAGAATAGGAGCTGAAATAGAAACATCACCTTGTTTGGCATATTCAAACAAGGTTTATTTAAATAAGTTGTATACCAAACATTTTGTACTTTAGTGCTTGGTACTTATACCAAGTATGAAGATGGTAGCTATAATAGGAACTGAGATATAAACATCACCTTATTTGGAATTTTGAAATGAGGTATAATTAGATAAGTTGTATACCAAAAAATTTGTACTCAAGTACTTTGTACTTATACCAAGTATTGAGAATGTAGCTATAAAATTACCTGAGATATAAACATGACCTTATTTGGGATCTTGAAATGAGGTTTAATGAAATGAGTTGTATACCTAACAGTTTGCACTCCAGTACTTTGTACTTATACCAAGTATCAAGATCGTAGCTATAATAGGAGCTGAGCTATGAACATGACCTTATTTGGAGTATGCAAATGAGGTTTGATTAGATAAATTGTATATGAAACGTTTTGTACTCGAGTACTTCGTACTCATACCAAGTATCAAGATCGTAGCTATAATAGGAGCTGAGATATGAAAATGACCTTATTTGGCGTATGCAAATGAAGCATAATTAGATAAGTTGTATACCATACAGTTTGTACTCAAGTACTTTGTACTAATACCAAGTATCAAGATCGTAGCTATAATAGGAGCTGAGCTATGAACATGACCTTATTTGGGATATTCAAATGAGGTTTAATTAAATAAGTTGTATACAAAAAAATGAACTTGTTTACTTGTTACTTGTACCAAGTATTAAGTGTCTAGGTCGAAAACTGACAGAGCAATAAATTTTACTATTTGAAAACAATTTTGAGACGACATTTACCGTATTTGGGAATATGCAAATGAGGTGACATTATAAAATCTGATTATCGACGCTTATCTTGTCATAACCCTAAAAGGGTATCTACATATCTCAAAAATGAGATGAAGTTTACATAGAAGTTCTGAAAACTGGAATTTTGATCATGTGTTTATTGTTTACTTGTTACCTGTACCAAGTATTAAGATCGTAGCTATAATAGTAGCTGAGATATAAACATGACCTTATTTGGAGTATTCAAATTAGGTTTAATTAAATAAGTTGTATACCAAACAGTTTGTACTCAAGTACTTTGTACTTATACCAAGTATCCAGATTGTAGCTATAAAAGAACCTGAGATATAAACATGACTTTCTTTGGAGTATGCAAATGAGGTTTAATTAAATGTGTTGTATACCAAAAAGTTTGTACTCCAGTACTTTGTACTTATACCAACTATCAAAATTGTAGCTACAACAATAGGAGCTGAGTTATAAACATGACCTTATCTACTACACGTTAGATACATTTGAAATGTGATTTGCAGTTGTTTACTCATTTGTTTACTTGTTTACTGTTGTTGTTTACCAAAAGTTTTGAACTTGTTCACTTGTTACCTGTACCAAGTATCAAGATCGTAGCTATAGTAGTAGCTGAGATAGAAACATGACCTTATTTGGGATATTGAAGTGAGGTTTAATTAAATATACCAAACAGTTTGTACTCCAGTACTTTGTACTTATATTAAGTATCAAGATTGTAGCTATAATAGAAGCTGAGATATGAACATGACCTTATTTGGAACATTCGAATGAGGTTTAATTAAATACGTTGTAAATCAAACAGTTTGTACTCCAGTACTTTGTACTTATACCAAGTATTAAGATTGTAGCTATAAAAGAACCTGAGATATAAACAAGACCTTATTTGGAATATGCAAATGAGGTTTAATTAAATGAGTTGTATACCAAACAGTTTGTATTCAAGTACTTTGTACTTATACCAAGTATTAAGATTGTAGCTATAAAAGAACCTGAGATATAAACATGACTTTCTTTGGAGTATGCAAATGAGGTTTAATTAAATGAGTTGTATACCAAAAAGTTTGTACACCAGTACTTTGTACTTATACCAACTATCAAAATTGTAGCTACAACAATAGGAGCTGAGTTATAAACATGACCTTATTTGTGATATTCAAATGAGGTTTATTAAATAAGTTGTATACAAAATAGTTTGTACTCAAGTACTTTGTACTCATACCAAGTATCAAGATTGTAGCTATAATAGAAGCTGAGATATGAACATGACCTTATTTGGGATATTCAAATGAGGTTTAACTTAACAAGTTATATACCAAACAGTTTATACACCAGTACTTTGTCCTTATACCAAGTATGAAGATTGTAGCTATAATATGAGCTGAGATTTAAACATGATACGAACGCCGAAAATACGGCTAACTTCCATTCAAAAAGAACGGTCATTGCACCATTTGGATTCAAGGACCGGAAACTTTGAAAATTCGTAATAAAACGTAGAAAAGTGATAGAGATTGGAGAAAAATCGCACGTATAGTGATGAACATCTAGAATCACTGACAGTTCTCAGAATCTACCACGACTGAATCTGAAGACGTGGTGATGGTTGAAAAGTGCATGAAACCCTGCAAACCAAGGAATCGGCAACGAAGGAATCGACTTAGTTCTAGTGAAGGGACTGAATTTGATCTTTTGCTGCACGAGCATGTGGGCAGTACTCGGTCTAGTACATTTTAGATACCTTTACAAAGAGATTTGCAGTACGAAACATTTTGTACTCCAGTACGTTGTACTTATATCAAGTATCGAGATTATAGCTATAATAGGATATGAGATATGAACATGACCTTATTAGGGATATTCAAATGAGGTATAAGTAGATAAGTTGTTTACCCAACAGTTTGTACTCAAGTACGTTGTACTTATATCAAGTATCAAGATTGTAGCTATAATAGGAGCTGAAATATGAACATGACCTTATTTGGCGTATGCAAATGGAGTTTAATTATACAAGTTGTATATCAAACTTTTGGTACTCCTGTACTTCGTACTTATACCAAGTATCAAGATTGTAGCTATAATAGGAGCTGAGATATAAACATGACCTTATTTGGAGTATGCAAATGAAATTTAATTAAATAAGTTGTATACCAAACAGTTTGTTCTCAAGTACTTTGTACTTATACCAAGTGTCAAAATTGTAGCTATAGTAGACGCTGAGATATGAACATGACCTTATTAGGGATATTCAAATGAGGTATAATGAGATAAGTTGTATACCAAACAGTTTGTACTCAAGTACTTTGTACTTATACCAAGTATAAAAATTGTAGCTATAATAGGAGCTGAGATATGGAAATGACCTTATTTGGGTTACTCAAATGAGGTTTAATTTAATAAGTTGTTTACCAAACAGTTTGTACTTAAGTACGTTGTACTTATATCAAGTATCAAGATTGTAGCTATAAAATGATCTGAGATATAAACATGACCTTATTTGGAACATTTAAATGAGTTTTAATTAAATAAGTTGTACACCAAACAGTTTGTACTCAAGTACGTTGTACTTATATCAAGTACCAAATTTGTAGCTATAATAGGAGCTGAGATATGAACATGACCTTATTAGGGATATTCAAATGAGGTATAATTAGATAAGTTGTATACCAAACAGTTTGTACTCAAGTACGTTGTACTTATATCAAGTACCAAATTTGTAGCTATAATAGCAGCTGAGATACGAACATGACCTTATTTGGGATATTCAAATGATAGTTAATTAAATAAGCTGTATATCAAACAGTTTGTAATTCAGTACCCCGTACTTATACCAAGTATCAGGATTGTAGCTATAGTAGAGACTGAGATATGAACATGACCTAATTTGGAATATGCAAATGAGCTGAAAGACTAAAATTTTAATCACGACCCCTACCGTACCTTAACTCTGAACGAACAACTCAGTAGCTCAAAAACGAAGCATACTTTACATAGAACAGTCATCAATCAGATTCTATGTCCAAGTAGCGAGTTCTTAGTGAACCCATATAAGGAACTATGCAAATGAGATGTCTGATTTACGCTGGCATCCCAGGGACCATAGGAGCTTAAGTTTAGAAAGGGGTCCCAGTGGCTGGTTACAGAAGAGCTGTACCTCAGCCGACATACAAACACTCTCCATAGGAAATTTTAGGGGGGGAGAGAGGCGACTAGCCCGAGCGGCGCTGGCGCGCCGCTCGGGCTAGGGCCGCCTTCGGCGGCCTCAACACTCGAACATCAAAACTGAAATCATAAATAAAATCTAATTTCAGAACTAAAATATGTCCACAAACCTCTGATCGAACTAAGAAGTACATTACGATACAGAATACCAAAAATGAAGACAATTGAACGTTGTTTACAAATTTGTTTACTTGTTTACACTTTATGTAAACAACATTTTTGAACTCGCCTCTAAGTCTACTACACGTTACACATCTTTAAAACACGTTTTCAGGTTGTTTACACATTTGTTTACTTGTTTACAACATCTGTAAACAACATTTCTGAACTCACCAAGAATGTTACTAAACATTTGACATCTTTAAAACACATTTTCAGGTTGTTTACAAATTTGTTTACTTGTTTACACTTTTTGTAAACAACATTTTTGAACTCGCCTCCAAGTCTACTACACGTTACACATCTTTAAAACACGTTTTCAGGTTGTTTACATCTTTGTTTACTTGTTTACAACACCTGTAAACAACATTTCCGAACTCACCAATAATGTTACTAAACATTTGACATCTTCAAAACACATTTTCAGGTTGTTTACAAAGTTGTTTACTTGTTTACTTCGACTGTAAACAACATTTTTGAACTCGCCTCTCGGTGTACTACACCTTAGACACCTTCAAAACAAACTTTAAATTTGTTTACAAAGTTGTTTACTTGTTGACAAACATGTAAACAACAACATCGCTGACTTGCCTCCAGGTCACATACCAAGTTTGGACTTTTTGGCATAAAAACTGACCAAGATACAACATTACCATATTTGGAAATATGCAAATGAGATCATACATCAAAATTTGAATCACCGACCCTACAGTACCCTAACCCTAAAAGGGCATCTGAATAGCTCGAAAACGAATCATAGTTTACATAGAACTGGCCATCTCTCATATTCTATGTTCTCAAATATGCAAATTTTCCAGGGAGAACCCATATAAGGAATGGTCAGATCAGGACCCCAGGTAAACGATTGCGTGCGGTGACCACCTAGGATCTAATTTCCATACCTCAACCCCTATCGATCACTACAACATGAGATACAACCGCGGAAGGACAGACAGACAGACAGACAGACAAACAAACTCCATAGCATAATTTATAGGGGGCGGGGGGTGAAGCGGCGCTGGCGCGCCGCTCGGGCTAGGGCCGCCTTCGGCGGCCTCAACACTCAAACATCAAAACTGAAATCAAAATAAAAATATAATTTCAGAACTAAAATATGTCCACAAACTTCTAATCTAACTAAGAAGTACATTACAACACAAAATACCAAAAATGAAGACAATATAACGCTGTTTACAAATTTGTTTACTTGTTTACACTTTATGTAAACAACATTTTTGAACTCGCCTTCAAGTCTATTACACGTTACACATCTTTAAAACACGTTTTCAGGTTGTTTACACATTTGTTTACTTGTTTACAACATCTGTAAACAACATTTTTGAACTCACCAAGAATGTTACTAAACATTTGACATCTTTAAAACGCATTTTCAGGTTGTTTACAAAGTTGTTTACTTGTTTACATCACCTGTAAACAACATTTTTGAACTCGCCTCTCGGTCTACAACATCTTAGATACCTTCAAAACAAAATTTAAATTTGTTTACAAAGTTGTTTACTTGTTGACAAACATGTAAACAACAACATCGCTGACTTGTCTCCAGGTCACATACCAAGTTTGGACTCTTTGGCATCAAAACTGACCGAGATACAACATTACCATATTTGGAATCATGCAAATGAGCTCATTAATCAAAATTTAAATCACCGACCCTACAGTACCCTTACCCTAAAAGGGCATCTCAATAGCTCGAAAACGAACCATAGTTTACATAGAACTTGCCATATCTCAGATTCTATGTTCTCAGATATGCAAATTTTCCAGGGAGAACCCATATAAGGAACGGTCAGATCAGGACCCCAGGTAAAATTTTGCGTGCGGTCACCACCTGAGATCTAATTTCCATACCTCAACCCCCATCGATCACTACAACTTGAGATACAACCGCGGAAAGACAGACAGACAGACAAACTCCATAGCATAATTTATAGGGGGTGGGGGGTGACTAGCCCGAGCGGCGCTGGCGCGCCGCTCGGGCTAGGGCCGCCTTCGGCGGCCTCAACTCTCAAACATCAAAACTGAAATCATCACTCAAATCTAATTTCATAACTAAAATATGTCCACAAATCTCTAATCCAACTAAGAAGAACATTACAGTACAAAATACCAAAAATGAAGACAATTGAACGTTGTTTACAAATTTGTTTACTTGTTTACACTTTATGTAAACAACATTTTTGAACTCGCCTCCAAGTCTACTACACCTTACACATCTTTAAAACACGTTTCCAGGTTGTTTACATATTTGTTTACTTGTTTACAACATCTGTAAACAACATTTTTGAACTCATCAATAAGTACTAAACATTTGACATCTTTAAAACACATTTTCAGGTTGTTTACAAAGTTGTTTACTTGTTTACATCATCTGTAAACAACATTTTTGAACTCAACTTCAAGTCTACATCACTTTAGATACCTTCAAAACAACAATTAAATTTGTTTACAAACTTGTTTACTTGTTGACAAACATGTAAACAACAACATCGCTGACTTGCCTCCAGGTCACATACCAAGTTTGGACTCTTTGGCATCAAAACTGGCCGAGATACAACATTACCATATTTGGAATTATGCAAATGAGGTCATTAATCAAAATTTAAATCACCGACCCTACAGTACCCTAACCCTAAAAGGGGATCTCAGTAGCTCGAAAACGAACCATAGTTTACATAGAACTGGCCATCTCTCAGATTCTATGTTCTCAGATATGCAAATTTTCTAGGGAGAACCCAAATAAGGAATGGTCAGATCAGGACCCCAGGTAAAATTTTGCGTGCGAGGACCACCTAGAATCTAATTTCCATACCTCAACCCCTATCGATCACTACAACTTGAGATACAACCGCGGAAGGTCAGACAGACAGACAAACATAGTCCATAGCATAATTTATAGGAGGTGGGGGGTGACTAGCCCCGAGCGGCGCTGGCGCGCCGCTCGGGGCTAGGGCCGCCTTCGGCGGCCTCAACAATCGAACATCAAAACTGAAATCATAACTCAAATTAAATTTCAGATCTAAAATATGTCCACAAACCTCTAATCTAACGAAGAAGTACATTACAAGACAGAATACCAAAAATGAAGACAATTGAACGTTGTTTACAAATTTGTTTACTTGTTTACACTTTTTGTAAACAACATTTTTGAACTCGCCTCCAAGTCTACTACACATTACACATCTTTAAAACACGTTTTCAGGTTGTTTACATCTTTGTTTACTTGTTTACAACATCTGTAAACAACATTTTCGAACTCACCAATAATGTTACTAAACATTTGATATCTTCAAAACACATTTTCAGGTTGTTTACAAAGTTGTTTACTTGTTTACTTCATCTTTAAACAACATTTTTGAACTCGCCTCTTGGTGTACTACATCTTAGACACCTTCAAAACAAACTTTAAATTTGTTTACAAACTTGTTTACTTGTTGACAAACATGTAAACAACAACATCGCTGACTTGCCTCCAGGTCACATACCAAGTTTGGACTTTTTGGCATCAAAACTGACCAACATACGACATTACCATATTTGGAAATATGCAAATGAGATCATACATCAAAATTTTAATCACCGACCCTACAGTACCCTAACCCTAAAAGGGCATCTCAATAGCTCTAAAACAAACCATAGTTTACATAGAATTGGCCATATCTCAGATTCTATGTTCTCAGAAATGCAAATTTTCTAGGGAGAACCCATGCCGCTCGGGGCTAGGGCCGCCTTCGGCGGCCTCAACAATCGAACATCAAAACTGAAATCATAACTCAAATTAAATTTCAGATCTAAAATATGTCCACAAACCTCTAATCTAACGAAGAAGTACATTACAAGACAGAATACCAAAAATGAAGACAATTGAACGTTGTTTACAAATTTGTTTACTTGTTTACACTTTTTGTAAACAACATTTTTGAACTCGCCTCCAAGTCTACTACACATTACACATCTTTAAAACACGTTTTCAGGTTGTTTACATCTTTGTTTACTTGTTTACAACATCTGTAAACAACATTTTCGAACTCACCAATAATGTTACTAAACATTTGATATCTTCAAAACACATTTTCAGGTTGTTTACAAAGTTGTTTACTTGTTTACTTCATCTTTAAACAACATTTTTGAACTCGCCTCTTGGTGTACTACATCTTAGACACCTTCAAAACAAACTTTAAATTTGTTTACAAACTTGTTTACTTGTTGACAAACATGTAAACAACAACATCGCTGACTTGCCTCCAGGTCACATACCAAGTTTGGACTTTTTGGCATCAAAACTGACCAACATACGACATTACCATATTTGGAAATATGCAAATGAGATCATACATCAAAATTTTAATCACCGACCCTACAGTACCCTAACCCTAAAAGGGCATCTCAATAGCTCTAAAACAAACCATAGTTTACATAGAATTGGCCATATCTCAGATTCTATGTTCTCAGAAATGCAAATTTTCTAGGGAGAACCCATATAAGGAAAAGTCAGATCAGGACCCCAGGTAAACGATTGCGTGCGGTGACCACCTAGGATCTAATTTCCATACCTCAACCCCAATCGATCACTACAACTTGAGATACAACCGCGGAAGGTCAGACAGACAAACAAACTCCATAGCATAATTTATAGGGGGCGGGGGGCGACTAGCCCGAGCGGCGCTGGCGCGCCGCTCGGGCTAGGGCCGCCTTCGGCGGCCTCAACACTCAAACATCAAAACTGAAATCATAATTCAAACCTAATTTCATAACGAAAATATGTCCACCAACTTCTAATTTAACTAAGAAGTACATTACAAGACAGAATACCAAAATTGAAGACAATTGAACGTTGTTTACAAGTTTGTTTACTTGTTTACACTTTATGTAAACAACATTTTTGAACTCGCCTCTTAGTCTACTACACGTTACACATCTTTAAAACACGTTTTCAGGTTGTTTACACATTTGTTTACTTGTTTACAACATCTGTAAACAACATTTTTGAACTCACCAAGAATGTTACTAAACATTTGACATCTTTAAAACACATTTTCAGGTTGTTTACAAAGTTGTTTACTTGTTTACATCACCTGTAAACAACATTTTTGAACTCGCCTCTCGGTCTACAACATCTTAGATACCTTCAAAACAAACTTTAAATTTGTTTACAAAGTTGTTTACTTGTTGACAAACATGTAAACAACAACATCGCTGACTTGTCTCCAGGTCACATACCAAGTTTGGACTCTTTCGCATCAAAACTGACCGAGATACAACATTACCATATTTGGAATTATGCAAATGAGCTCATTAATCAAAACTTAAATCACCGACCCTACAGTACCCTTACCCTAAAAGGGCATCTCAATAGCTCGAAAACGAACCATAGTTTACATAGAACTTGCCATATCTCAAATTCTATGTTCTCAGATATGCAAATTTTCCAGGGAGAACCCATATAAGGAACGGTCAGATCAGGACCCCAGGTAAAATTTTGCGTGCGGTCACCACCTGAGATCTAATTTCCATACCTCAACCCCCATCGATCACTACAACTTGAGATACAACCGCGGAAGGTCAGACAGACAAACAAACTCCATAGCATAATTTATAGGGGGTGGGCGGGTGACTAGCCGCCTGCGGCGGCTAGATTGTGCTTCAGAACAAGTCAAACATCTGTTTACTTTTTTGTTTACATGTCAATTAAACAATAAAATCGAACTCAGTACTACATGTTAAAGATCTTTGAAACACATTTTTGAGTTGTGTACAAACTTGTTTACTTCACTTGAAAACAATAAATATGATATATGAACTTAGTACTTGGTCTAGTACACGTTAGATAACTTTCAAATGAGATTTGTAGTTGTTTACTTTTTTGTTTACTTCTTTACGTCTTAAATAAACAAAAAAAAAGAACTCAGTACTTTGTGTACTACATGTTAGAGACCTCTAAAAGTATTTTCTGAGTTGTTTACAAACTTGTTTACTTGTTTACTTCACTTGTAAACCAAAAACATAAACTCAGTACTTGGTCTAGTACACGTTAGATACCTTAAAAATGAGATTTGGATTTGTTTACTTTTTTGTTTACTTGTTTACTGTTGTTGTTTACCAAAAAAATTGAACTTGTTCACTTTTTACTTGTACCAAGTATCAAGATTGTACCTATAATAGGAGCTGAGATATGAACATGACCTTACTTGGCGTATGCAAATGAAGTTTGATCAAATAAGTTGTATTCCAAACAGTTTGTACTGAAGTACTTTGTACTTATACCAAGTATCAAGATTGTAGCTGTAAAAGGAACTGAGATATAAACATGACCTTATTTGGGATATTGAAATGAAGTTTAATAAAATGAGTTGTAGACCTAACAGTTTGCACTCCAGTACTTTGTACTTATACCAAGTATGAAGATTGTACATAGCTAGAATAGGAGCTGAAATAGAAACATCACCTTGTTTGGCATATTCAAACAAGGTTTATTTAAATAAGTTGTATACCAAACATTTTGTACTTTAGTGCTTGGTACTTATACCAAGTATGAAGATGGTAGCTATAATAGGAACTGAGATATAAACATCACCTTATTTGGAATTTTGAAATGAGGTATAATTAGATAAGTTGTATACCAAAAAATTTGTACTCAAGTACTTTGTACTTATACCAAGTATTGAGAATGTAGCTATAAAATTACCTGAGATATAAACATGACCTTATTTGGGATCTTGAAATGAGGTTTAATGAAATGAGTTGTATACCTAACAGTTTGCACTCCAGTACTTTGTACTTATACCAAGTATCAAGATCGTAGCTATAATAGGAGCTGAGCTATGAACATGACCTTATTTGGAGTATGCAAATGAGGTTTGATTAGATAAATTGTATATGAAACGTTTTGTACTCGAGTACTTCGTACTCATACCAAGTATCAAGATCGTAGCTATAATAGGAGCTGAGATATGAAAATGACCTTATTTGGCGTATGCAAATGAAGCATAATTAGATAAGTTGTATACCATACAGTTTGTACTCAAGTACTTTGTACTAATACCAAGTATCAAGATCGTAGCTATAATAGGAGCTGAGCTATGAACATGACCTTATTTGGGATATTCAAATGAGGTTTAATTAAATAAGTTGTATACAAAAAAATGAACTTGTTTACTTGTTACTTGTACCAAGTATTAAGTGTCTAGGTCGAAAACTGACAGAGCAATAAATTTTACTATTTGAAAACAATTTTGAGACGACATTTACCGTATTTGGGAATATGCAAATGAGGTGACATTATAAAATCTGATTATCGACGCTTATCTTGTCATAACCCTAAAAGGGTATCTACATATCTCAAAAATGAGATGAAGTTTACATAGAAGTTCTGAAAACTGGAATTTTGATCATGTGTTTATTGTTTACTTGTTACCTGTACCAAGTATTAAGATCGTAGCTATAATAGTAGCTGAGATATAAACATGACCTTATTTGGAGTATTCAAATTAGGTTTAATTAAATAAGTTGTATACCAAACAGTTTGTACTCAAGTACTTTGTACTTATACCAAGTATCCAGATTGTAGCTATAAAAGAACCTGAGATATAAACATGACTTTCTTTGGAGTATGCAAATGAGGTTTAATTAAATGAGTTGTATACCAAAAAGTTTGTACTCCAGTACTTTGTACTTATACCAACTATCAAAATTGTAGCTACAACAATAGGAGCTGAGTTATAAACATGACCTTATCTACTACACGTTAGATACATTTGAAATGTGATTTGCAGTTGTTTACTCATTTGTTTACTTGTTTACTGTTGTTGTTTACCAAAAGTTTTGAACTTGTTCACTTGTTACCTGTACCAAGTATCAAGATCGTAGCTATAGTAGTAGCTGAGATAGAAACATGACCTTATTTGGGATATTGAAGTGAGGTTTAATTAAATATACCAAACAGTTTGTACTCCAGTACTTTGTACTTATATTAAGTATCAAGATTGTAGCTATAATAGAAGCTGAGATATGAACATGACCTTATTTGGAACATTCGAATGAGGTTTAATTAAATACGTTGTAAATCAAACAGTTTGTACTCCAGTACTTTGTACTTATACCAAGTATTAAGATTGTAGCTATAAAAGAACCTGAGATATAAACAAGACCTTATTTGGAATATGCAAATGAGGTTTAATTAAATGAGTTGTATACCAAACAGTTTGTATTCAAGTACTTTGTACTTATACCAAGTATTAAGATTGTAGCTATAAAAGAACCTGAGATATAAACATGACTTTCTTTGGAGTATGCAAATGAGGTTTAATTAAATGAGTTGTATACCAAAAAGTTTGTACTCCAGTACTTTGTACTTATACCAACTATCAAAATTGTAGCTACAACAATAGGAGCTGAGTTATAAACATGACCTTATTTGTGATATTCAAATGAGGTTTATTAAATAAGTTGTATACAAAATAGTTTGTACTCAAGTACTTTGTACTCATACCAAGTATCAAGATTGTAGCTATAATAGAAGCTGAGATATGAACATGACCTTATTTGGGATATTCAAATGAGGTTTAACTTAACAAGTTATATACCAAACAGTTTATACACCAGTACTTTGTCCTTATACCAAGTATGAAGATTGTAGCTATAATATGAGCTGAGATTTAAACATGATACGAACGCCGAAAATACGGCTAACTTCCATTCAAAAAGAACGGTCATTGCACCATTTGGATTCAAGGACCGGAAACTTTGAAAATTCGTAATAAAACGTAGAAAAGTGATAGAGATTGGAGAAAAATCGCACGTATAGTGATGAACATCTAGAATCACTGACAGTTCTCAGAATCTACCACGACTGAATCTGAAGACGTGGTGATGGTTGAAAAGTGCATGAAACCCTGCAAACCAAGGAATCGGCAACGAAGGAATCGACTTAGTTCTAGTGAAGGGACTGAATTTGATCTTTTGCTGCACGAGCATGTGGGCAGTACTCGGTCTAGTACATTTTAGATACCTTTACAAAGAGATTTGCAGTACGAAACATTTTGTACTCCAGTACGTTGTACTTATATCAAGTATCGAGATTATAGCTATAATAGGATATGAGATATGAACATGACCTTATTAGGGATATTCAAATGAGGTATAAGTAGATAAGTTGTTTACCCAACAGTTTGTACTCAAGTACGTTGTACTTATATCAAGTATCAAGATTGTAGCTATAATAGGAGCTGAAATATGAACATGACCTTATTTGGCGTATGCAAATGGAGTTTAATTATACAAGTTGTATATCAAACTTTTGGTACTCCTGTACTTCGTACTTATACCAAGTATCAAGATTGTAGCTATAATAGGAGCTGAGATATAAACATGACCTTATTTGGAGTATGCAAATGAAATTTAATTAAATAAGTTGTATACCAAACAGTTTGTTCTCAAGTACTTTGTACTTATACCAAGTGTCAAAATTGTAGCTATAGTAGACGCTGAGATATGAACATGACCTTATTAGGGATATTCAAATGAGGTATAATGAGATAAGTTGTATACCAAACAGTTTGTACTCAAGTACTTTGTACTTATACCAAGTATAAAAATTGTAGCTATAATAGGAGCTGAGATATGGAAATGACCTTATTTGGGTTACTCAAATGAGGTTTAATTTAATAAGTTGTTTACCAAACAGTTTGTACTTAAGTACGTTGTACTTATATCAAGTATCAAGATTGTAGCTATAAAATGATCTGAGATATAAACATGACCTTATTTGGAACATTTAAATGAGTTTTAATTAAATAAGTTGTACACCAAACAGTTTGTACTCAAGTACGTTGTACTTATATCAAGTACCAAATTTGTAGCTATAATAGGAGCTGAGATATGAACATGACCTTATTAGGGATATTCAAATGAGGTATAATTAGATAAGTTGTATACCAAACAGTTTGTACTCAAGTACGTTGTACTTATATCAAGTACCAAATTTGTAGCTATAATAGCAGCTGAGATACGAACATGACCTTATTTGGGATATTCAAATGATAGTTAATTAAATAAGCTGTATATCAAACAGTTTGTAATTCAGTACCCCGTACTTATACCAAGTATCAGGATTGTAGCTATAGTAGAGGCTGAGATATGAACATGACCTAATTTGGAATATGCAAATGAGCTGAAAGACTAAAATTTTAATCACGACCCCTACCGTACCTTAACTCTGAACGAACAACTCAGTAGCTCAAAAACGAAGCATACTTTACATAGAACAGTCATCAATCAGATTCTATGTCCAAGTAGCGAGTTCTTAGTGAACCCATATAAGGAACTATGCAAATGAGATGTCTGATTTACGCTGGCATCCCAGGGACCATAGGAGCTTAAGTTTAGAAAGGGGTCCCAGTGGCTGGTTACAGAAGAGCTGTACCTCAGCCGACATACAAACACTCTCCATAGGAAATTTTAGGGGGGGAGAGAGGCGACTAGCCCGAGCGGCGCTGGCGCGCCGCTCGGGCTAGGGCCGCCTTCGGCGGCCTCAACACTCGAACATCAAAACTGAAATCATAAATAAAATCTAATTTCAGAACTAAAATATGTCCACAAACCTCTGATCGAACTAAGAAGTACATTACGATACAGAATACCAAAAATGAAGACAATTGAACGTTGTTTACAAATTTGTTTACTTGTTTACACTTTATGTAAACAACATTTTTGAACTCGCCTCTAAGTCTACTACACGTTACACATCTTTAAAACACGTTTTCAGGTTGTTTACACATTTGTTTACTTGTTTACAACATCTGTAAACAACATTTCTGAACTCACCAAGAATGTTACTAAACATTTGACATCTTTAAAACACATTTTCAGGTTGTTTACAAAGTTGTTTACTTGTTTACATCATCTGTAAACAACATTTTTGAACTCGCCTCCAAGTCTACATCATCTTAGATACCTTCAGAACAAACTTTTAATTTGTTTACAAAGTTGTTTACTTGTTGACAAACATGTAAACAACAACATTGCTGACTTGTCTCCAGGTCACATACCAAGTTTTGACTCTTTGGCATCAAAACTGACCGAGATACAACATTACCATATTTGGAATTATGCAAATGAGGTCATTAGTCAAAATTTAAATCACGGACCCTACAGTACCCTTACCCTAAAAGGGCATCTCAATAGCTCTAAAACTAACAATAGTTTACATAGAACTGGCCATATCTCAGATTCTATGTTCTCAGATATGCAAATTTTCCAGGGAGAACCCATATAAGGAACGGTCAGATCAGGACCCCAGGTAAAATTTTGCGTGCGGTCACCACCTGAGATCTAATTTCCATACCTCAACCCCCAACGATCACTACAAAAAGAGATACTCATCCGGACAAACAGACAGACAGACAGACAAACACCATAGCATAATTTATAGGAGGGGCGGGGCGACTAGCCGCCTGCGGCGGCTAGATTGTGCTTCAGAACAAGTCAAACATCTGTTTACTTTTTTGTTTACTTGTTTACATGTCAAATAAACGATAAAATCGAACTCAGTACTTTGTGTACTACATGTTAGAGATCTTTGAAACACATTTCTGAGTTGTTTACAAACTTGTTTACTTGTTTACTTCACTTGTAAACAACAAATATAAACTGAGTACTTGGTCTAGTACACGTTAGATACCTTTTGAATGATTATTCGAATTCTTTACTTATTTGTTTACTTGTTTAC
Source organism: Rhabditoides inermis (assembly GCA_963966185.1). NCBI lineage: Eukaryota > Metazoa > Nematoda > Chromadorea > Rhabditida > Rhabditidae > Rhabditoides > Rhabditoides inermis. Next base: position 333,818 of record CAWZYM010000201.1, on the reverse strand, counting down.
ATAACTTGTTTACCTAATGTTTCAGACTTGTTTACTTGTTACCTGTACCAAGTATCAAGATTGTAGCTATAATAAGAGCTGAGATATGAACATGACCTTATTTGGAAAATTCAAATGAAGTTTAATCAAATAAGTTGTATACCAAACAGTTTGTACTCAAATACTTTGTACTTACACCAAGTATCAAGATTGTAGCTACAATAGGAGCTGAGATATAAGCATGACCTTAATTGGCGTAAGCAAATGAGGTATAATTAGATAAGTTGTATACTAAACAGTTCGTACTCAAGTACTTTGTACTTTTACAAAGTATCAAGATTGTAGCTATAATAGGAGCTGAGATATGAACATGACCTAATTTGGGATATTCAAATGATGTTTAATTTAAAAAAAAAGTTGTATATCAAACATTTTGTACTCCTGTACTTCGTACTTATACCAAGTATCTAGATTGTAGCTATAATAGGAGCTGAGATATGAACATGACCTTATTAGAGATATTCAAATGAGGTTTAATTAGAGAAGTTGTATATCAAACATTTTGTACTCCTGTACTTCGTACTTATACCAAGTATCAAGTTTGTAGCTATAATAGGAGCTGAGATATGAACATGACCTTATTAGGGATATTCAAAGGAGGTTTAATTAGAGAAGTTGTATATCAAACATTTTGTACTCCTGTACTTTGTACTTATACAAAGTATCAATATTGTAGCTATAGTAGAAGCTGAGATATCAAAATGACCTTATTTGTAGTTCGCAATTATGTTTAATTAAATAAGTTGTATACCAAACAGTTAATACTCCAGTACGTTGTACTTATACCAAGTATGAAGATTGTAGTTATAATATGAGCTGAGATATGAACATGGCCTTATTAGGAATATTCAAAGGAGGTTTAATTAAATAGGTTGTATACCAAACAGTTCGTACTCAAGTACTTTGTACTTATACCAAGTATCAAGATTGTAGCTATAATAGGAGCTGAGATATGAACATGACCTTAATTGGGATATTCAAATGAGGTTTAATTAGAAAAGTTGTATATCAAACAGTTCGTACTCCTGTACTTCGTACTTATACCAAGTATCAAGTTTGTAGCTATAATAGGAGCTGAGATATGAACATGACCTTATTTGGAATATGCAAATGAGCTGAAAGACTAAAATTTTAATCACGACCCCTACCGTACCTTAACTCTGAACGAACAACTCAGTAGCTCAAAAACGAAGCATACTTTACATAGAACAGTCATCAATCAGATTCTATGTCCAAGTAGCGAGTTCTTAGTGAACCCATATAAGGAACTATGCAAATGAGATGTCTGATTTACGCTGGCATCCCAGGGACCATAGGAGCTTAAGTTTAGAAAGGGGTCCCAGTGGCTGGTTACAGAAGAGCTGTACCTCAGCCGACATACAAACACTCTCCATAGGAAATTTTAGGGGGGGAGAGAGGCGACTAGCCCGAGCGGCGCTGGCGCGCCGCTCGGGCTAGGGCCGCCTTCGGCGGCCTCAACACTCGAACATCAAAACTGAAATCATAAATAAAATCTAATTTCAGAACTAAAATATGTCCACAAACCTCTGATCGAACTAAGAAGTACATTACGATACAGAATACCAAAAATGAAGACAATTGAACGTTGTTTACAAATTTGTTTACTTGTTTACACTTTATGTAAACAACATTTTTGAACTCGCCTCTAAGTCTACTACACGTTACACATCTTTAAAACACGTTTTCAGGTTGTTTACACATTTGTTTACTTGTTTACAACATCTGTAAACAACATTTCTGAACTCACCAAGAATGTTACTAAACATTTGACATCTTTAAAACACATTTTCAGGTTGTTTACAAAGTTGTTTACTTGTTTACATCATCTGTAAACAACATTTTTGAACTCGCCTCCAAGTCTACATCATCTTAGATACCTTCAGAACAAACTTTTAATTTGTTTACAAAGTTGTTTACTTGTTGACAAACATGTAAACAACAACATTGCTGACTTGTCTCCAGGTCACATACCAAGTTTTGACTCTTTGGCATCAAAACTGACCGAGATACAACATTACCATATTTGGAATTATGCAAATGAGGTCATTAGTCAAAATTTAAATCACGGACCCTACAGTACCCTTACCCTAAAAGGGCATCTCAATAGCTCTAAAACTAACAATAGTTTACATAGAACTGGCCATATCTCAGATTCTATGTTCTCAGATATGCAAATTTTCCAGGGAGAACCCATATAAGGAACGGTCAGATCAGGACCCCAGGTAAAATTTTGCGTGCGGTCACCACCTGAGATCTAATTTCCATACCTCAACCCCCAACGATCACTACAAAAAGAGATACTCATCCGGACAAACAGACAGACAGACAGACAAACACCATAGCATAATTTATAGGAGGGGCGGGGCGACTAGCCGCCTGCGGCGGCTAGATTGTGCTTCAGAACAAGTCAAACATCTGTTTACTTTTTTGTTTACTTGTTTACATGTCAAATAAACGATAAAATCGAACTCAGTACTTTGTGTACTACATGTTAGAGATCTTTGAAACACATTTCTGAGTTGTTTACAAACTTGTTTACTTGTTTACTTCACTTGTAAACAACAAATATAAACTGAGTACTTGGTCTAGTACACGTTAGATACCTTTTGAATGATTATTCGAATTCTTTACTTATTTGTTTACTTGTTTACATAACTTGTTTACCTAATGTTTCAGACTTGTTTACTTGTTACCTGTACCAAGTATCAAGATTGTAGCTATAATAAGAGCTGAGATATGAACATGACCTTATTTGGAAAATTCAAATGAAGTTTAATCAAATAAGTTGTATACCAAACAGTTTGTACTCAAATACTTTGTACTTACACCAAGTATCAAGATTGTAGCTACAATAGGAGCTGAGATATAAGCATGACCTTAATTGGCGTAAGCAAATGAGGTATAATTAGATAAGTTGTATACTAAACAGTTCGTACTCAAGTACTTTGTACTTTTACAAAGTATCAAGATTGTAGCTATAATAGGAGCTGAGATATGAACATGACCTAATTTGGGATATTCAAATGATGTTTAATTTAAAAAAAAAGTTGTATATCAAACATTTTGTACTCCTGTACTTCGTACTTATACCAAGTATCTAGATTGTAGCTATAATAGGAGCTGAGATATGAACATGACCTTATTAGAGATATTCAAATGAGGTTTAATTAGAGAAGTTGTATATCAAACATTTTGTACTCCTGTACTTCGTACTTATACCAAGTATCAAGTTTGTAGCTATAATAGGAGCTGAGATATGAACATGACCTTATTAGGGATATTCAAAGGAGGTTTAATTAGAGAAGTTGTATATCAAACATTTTGTACTCCTGTACTTTGTACTTATACAAAGTATCAATATTGTAGCTATAGTAGAAGCTGAGATATCAAAATGACCTTATTTGTAGTTCGCAATTATGTTTAATTAAATAAGTTGTATACCAAACAGTTAATACTCCAGTACGTTGTACTTATACCAAGTATGAAGATTGTAGTTATAATATGAGCTGAGATATGAACATGGCCTTATTAGGAATATTCAAAGGAGGTTTAATTAAATAGGTTGTATACCAAACAGTTCGTACTCAAGTACTTTGTACTTATACCAAGTATCAAGATTGTAGCTATAATAGGAGCTGAGATATGAACATGACCTTAATTGGGATATTCAAATGAGGTTTAATTAGAAAAGTTGTATATCAAACAGTTCGTACTCCTGTACTTCGTACTTATACCAAGTATCAAGTTTGTAGCTATAATAGGAGCTGAGATATGAACATGACCTTATTTGGGATATTCAAATGAGGTTTAATTAAATAAGTTGTATACCAAACAGTTCGTACTCAAGTACTTTGTACTTGTACAAAGTATCAAGATTGTAGCTATAATAGGAGCTGAGATATGAACATGACCTTATTTGGGATATTCAAATGAGGTTTAATTAGAAAAGTTGTATATCAAACATTTTGTACTCAAGTACTTTGTACTTATACCAAGTATCAGGATTGTAGCTATAGTAGAAGCTGAGATATCGAAATGACCTTATTTGTAGTTCGCAATTATGTTTAATGAAATAAGTTGTATACCAAACAGTTAATACTCCAGTACGTTGTACTTATACCAAGTATGAAGATTGTAGTTATAATATGAGCTGAGATATGAACATGACCTTTTTAGGAATATTCAAAGGAGGTTTAATCAAATAAGTTGTATACCAAACAGTTCGTACTCAAGTACTTTGTACTTATACCAAGTATCAGGATTGTAGCTATAGTAGAAGCTGAGATATGAACATGACCTTATTCGGAGTATGCAAATGAGGTTTGATTAAATAAGTTGTATACCAAATAGTTTGTACTCAAGTACTTTGTACTTATACCAAGTATCAAGATTGTAGCTATAAAAGAACCTGAGATATAAACATGACCTTATTTGGAGTATGCAAATGAGGTTTAATTAGATAAGTTGTATACCAAACAGTTAATACTCCAGTACGTTGTACTTATAGAGATCTTTAAAACTCATTTGTGAGTTGTTTACAAGTTTGTTTACTTGTTTACTTCACTTGTAAACAACAAATACGAACTCAGTACTTTGTCTAGTACACAATAGACACCTTTAAATTGAGATTTGGTGTTGTTTACTTTTTGTTTACTTGTTTACTTTTTTTGTAAACAACAAATTTGAACTCAGTACATGGTCTAGTACACGTTAGATACCTGTGAAATGAAAGTTGGAGTTGTTTACTTCTTTGTTTACTTGTTGACATGAGTTGTTTACTATCATAAATGTACGTGTGTACTTGTGTTATGGTATGAGTATGAGGTGTCTACCTTGAAAACTAACAAAGTTATTAAGATTTCCGAGATTGCTTACATAATTTGTTTACTTGTTTACTTGTTTACATAATATGTTTACTAAAACTTTTGTCTTAGTTAGGTTGTTGTATGGTATGAGTATGAACTGTCTACCTCAATTCGTTATCGAGTTATAATGAAAAGTCTGTTTTCGAGTCAAAGTCCAAAGTCCCTCTCGTGGAACCCATATAAGGAGATATGCAAATGAGATGTCAGAGTAACCATCGCGTCTCAGGTGGTACCGAACCTTAACCCCAAAGTTGTGTCCTGATTAGTTAAAAGAGTAATGAGTTATGACTGTGGACATACGGTCGCCATAGGAAATTTTAGGGGGGGAGAGAGGCGACTAGCGGCCGGAGGCTCGCTTCGCTCGCCTCCGGCCGCTAGTGGCGGCGCTTCGCGCCGCGTTTGCTCCAAGGCTCGCGCGCCTTCGGCGCGCTCGCCTTTCCGCTGTGTAACCTAAAAATATATCTTCATAACATAACTTTGAACAACAAATCTGAACTCAGTACTCGGTCTAGTACACGTCAGATACCTTAAAAATGAGAATTGTACTTGTTTACTTTTTTGTTTACTTGTTTACATGCCAATTAAACAACAAAATCGAACTCTGTACTTTGTGTACTACATGTTAGAGACTTTTAAAACACATTTCTGACTTGTTTGCAAACTTGTTTACTTGTTCACTTTACATGTAAATAATAAATATGAACTCAGTACTTGGTCTAGTACATGTTAGATACCTTTAAAATGTTACTTGGAGTTGTTTACGTATTTGTTTACTTGTTTACATGTCAAATAAACAATAAATCGAACTGAGTACTTTGTGTACTATTTGTTAGAGATCTTAAAAACACATTTCTGAGTTGTTTACAAACTTGTTTACTTGTTTACTTCACTTGTAAACAACAAATATGAACTTAGTACTTGGTCTAGTACACGTTAGCTACATTTAAAATGAGATTTGGAGTTGTTTACTTATTTGTTTACTTGTTTACTGTTGTTGTTTACCAAATTTTTTAAACTTGTTTACTTGTTACTTGTACCAAGTATGAAGTCTCTAGGTCTAAAACTGACAGAGTTCTTATAGAAACGTCACAAGTTTCAGATTCTAAGTCCAGAGTTCTTAGTAAACCCATATAAGGAGTTATGCAAATAAGATGTCAGAGTAGCCATCGCGTCTCAGGTAGTACCGAACCTTAACTCCGAAGTTATATCCTGATTCGTTAAAATAGTAATGAGTTATGAGTGTGGACAAACAAACGGCATCTGACATTTTAGGGGGGAGAGTGGCGACTAGCCGCCTGCGGCGGCTAGGTGATCTTCAGAATAAGTGAAACATATTAGTATAGATTATAGACGATGGCAAATTTCTTTACATAAAACTCTTTTCCATAATTCATCTATTAAAACGGCTATGATGTCATCTGAACCAAAGTAGTCGAAGCAGTCAGTCATTTCCATTTTTAAGCGCAGATATTCTGCGTTCTGGTTGTCAAATAAACATTAAAGTCACACTCAGTACTTTGTGTACTACATGTTAGAGATCTTTAAAACACGTTTTTGAGTTGTTTTTTGAGTTGTTTACTTGTTTACTTCACTTGTAAACAACAAATATGAACTCACTACTCGGTTTAGTATACGTTAGATACCTTTAGAATGAGATTTAGAGATCATTTATTGTAATCATATTTATTGACATGTCATACATGATATCATAATAGACAATGTGAAACAAAATATATGGTAGGATAACACGAATTCTACAACTGCATGACATGGGAGTATGTAGCAAACATTAGGAAGACAGTATGTGCATGAGTGGGAATATAATGTCTCGGTTCATTTGGCCCGGAAGGGACATAGACACTGGTTATATATCGTAATCTGATGAATTTAAAAAAAAAAATCACATCAGAAACGTAATGAAAGAAAAACAATGCAACATAATGGATGGACAACAAAAAAGACTATCAGTGAAGTACATACATACCAAACATGTTCAAGTGAGGCGACGCAGCTTCTTGGGAGACGCGTCTTCCGGGCCGTCAACATCGTGCGCGATGATCTTGATGAGCTGCACACGCAGCTTCATGTAGCTACCTGAAACAAACAATTCATTATCATTATAGCATGCATTATAGTTCGGGTTATTATCGAAAAGAAAAGTAATGTAGTAAGCGTGTCAGCGTGTCGTCGCGTCATCATTCATGTTATCTATCTCAGCACACTTTTTTTTTTTAATATTCTATTCATACATACATATATGTATGGCATGCAAATACAGCTATACCAATCGTCCGCCGTGTCACAAAACTAAAACCCGTGTTTTTTGGAACTCATAGTAGGCGTTGAATTACTACTGTTCACATTATATGTTACTTGAATCAAGAAAACATTCTGATCCCTTCACTGATTATGAAATTGAAAGTTGTGAACTTCAAAGAAAAAAATTGATTGAACTCGCCGTCTTTGTAAGAGGTGCCGGTGATCGTTACTTTGTCATGTGAGCAGAGAATAGGAATAGAATTGTTAGCGGAGGAATAGGCAGCAATCATTTGGTCACCATCTCAAATAAATAGGCATTAATAATTATAAAAACTAAACAACAAACTCACTGGAATCGGCGACGCGCACTGCCATGCTATCTCCTGCGCCGTGCAGAGGGACGGAGAGAAGCACGCAGGACTTGATTACTACAAATGTCATTTCACTAATCACGATGAAATAACGTACATACCTCCGAACTCGTTCTCTTGAATTGATTGAATGTTTTTCCAGTGTACAGGTTCCGGGTCCGGCACAGTAACCTCCTTGATCACACTACCCCGCGAGTAGTATCCGCTCCATTCTCCACGCCATGAGGTGATTCGGATCGAGTGGATCACATAGCACTGAAACATAACCTTGCAACGATATCAAAATCATTCAATCTAATTTGGAAATTTTATTTCAAGAATAAATATATAATATATAAACGTATATGGCTACCAATAAATGTAAGATTGATAAACGTAAGTACAGCGTAGTATAGTGGTTAGCAATTTTCGATATACTCTGTGGGTCGGAGGTTCGATCCCCCTCCCGGGTGCTTGATCGTACCAAGATGATAAGTTGGTAGTAGTTTGCTGCGAAGGTAAACCGCAAGGTTCGCCAACCACGGGGTCATTATTGCGCAAATAGGGATGGATCTTCATTTTATTTTGAAATTCTGATACTGTGTTGTAACTGACTTTGCAGGTTTCGATGGCCCACATCTCATCGAGGCTCTCGTTTCCGAACTTGATGTGGACAGGAGAGCCCAGCTTGTCCTCAAACGACACAGGAGTCACCTAAAAATGAAACTTATACGAGGAAAGACGAAGATAAATCGGCATAAAATTGAGAATTAAAAAAAAAGAAAATTTAAAAAAAAGATAGAAAAGCAGGACTTGAGAAGGAATATGTGAAAAGATGTAAGAATAACTCACGAAGTTGACTCCCTCGGATGTCTGCTCGCCGACGCGAACACATCGGAGCACCACTGTGCTGTAAAACAGAAAGTAAAATCTCTCTCTCCCCCACTCCCTCTCTCTCTCTTTCTCTCTCTTTCTCTCTCTTTCTCTCTCTTTCTCTCCCTCTCTTTTTCTCTTTTCTCTTTCCTCTTTCCTCTTTCTCTCTCTCAAATCTGTATACGTACCGATGTGTGATAGTTTCGGACGAACAAATAGTGAGTGAGTTGTAGTTCAGAGGGGCGGCATCACGGAGAGTCTTCACTGTGCCCAGGCATGAGATGTAGTGCCCCGTGATGTTGCCGGAACGGTCATGTGTCGCATGAATAGAATACACAGAGATCTCGACAACCTGAAAAGTGAGCTAACCAAAAAGTCCAATACAAAAGTCGCTCATGATTTCTTTCATTACAGATAATGATTTTCTATTTTCTTCAATTATAAATTATCTCACTGTGTTTTCGGCCATTGCGAGAGTGACATGCGCATTGTTGTAGAGCGATACGATCATGCCGTCGCCGCTCTCCATTACGAACACTTGCGTGTCCGCCAGCATTTTTGAACCACGCACCGTGAGCACTAATGGGCTGTAACGTGTTAACTATGTCATATTTTTCTGTTATTTGTCTTTATCTATATGTATGTGTGTTTGCTAATATCTGGGAAAGTGTGCTGAGAAAGTGTCTGATCTGCATTGAATAGAGAAGTGTCATTAGGGAATACATATACAATGTGAGATTGATTTGAAGTGTGTATAATCTGAAGTGTATATGTGAAATTCAAATTCAAATTCAAATTCAAATTCAAATTCAAATGTTTATTCGGAATCGCAAATATGATTATGACACGTACAACACGATATCACTCATAAGAACCTAAGATGGTAGTATAGATTTTTGCGCCGAATGGAAGATGCAGCTTCACTAATCGGGCTCTTGCATTCCCATCCATAGAGGGCATTCGTCTTGCGGACCAAACCATTGAATCAATATTGACGTAGATGTTGATAATCGATCGATATCCATCGATAATCCAAATCCACGGTTACTCCAGTAACAAACTGACCGCAAGGAACGATATCCACTCCACTGCCAATAGTGATCCAATCCTCGAGCTAGCGTTGCTGACTTCCATGTGGGCTACTCCGCGCGGGCCCAGCGTTTCTCACGGAGGATTCCAGAACTTGCGGCGGCGACGGCCGGTGGTGCGAGAAATGCACCCAACCGGCCGCCGTGACGAAAAGAAATGAAAATGAAAATGAAAAATCTGAAAGAGATCATCAATAGGGATAGGCGCGCTCTGACTGATCTAATTATAAGGATAATTTCAGTATCGTGATAATTATTATATAGGGTATCCCCCATTTTCACGGTACGCGAATTATCGGCGGTCGGCCAGACAGGGGCGAAATGACGAGCTTTTTATGCAAATTGGAGAAATATCGGGGTTTTACTCCAAAACACGGCAAAAATGAGAGAAATTGAAAAATCGAAAACTAGAGTTCTGTGCGGACACTATCAAAGTATCTTCTCCCTCAAACTGGGTTCTGTAGCATGGATTTGAAGTGAGTTATTAAGTTTTCTAGATTTTACCTATTGAACAGCCTCGAAAACGTGGTTATCGAACGATATTAAGAGAACTAAAGCGAAATTCAAAAATCGAAATCTAGAGTTCTATGGGGGCTGGGGATTCACACCACATATCCGAAAATTGTAAAGATTCATCAATTTCAGAAGGAGTTATTAGCTCTGAAAGGTGAGCAACTCTGCTTCATCAGAATTGCAAATCACCTTCATTTCCCTAAAATCAGACCGCAAAGCGCGCGACTCGCGCGGTCAAATGATCTTGCGCGGACCGATAGCGCGGCTAAATGCGATGAAATGATGTCTGGAAAATATGCGGCGAGATGGCTGCCATACCGTGAACGGGGGGGACACCCTATACGTATGTATGAAACAATCTTCCAAGTAGAAACAGAGTAGAGAAAGACGAATACTCACAAGCCAGCAGCACCCTCCTCTATCATATCGGAAGTGGTGAGAGCGGAATCCATGGATTGTGAGTATATGTTTTTTTGAGTAGTCGATGGCAGAAGAGAAGAAACGTCGCACACTCACACTGAAGAATCAGTTTCATTATCAGAGTCATTAACAATTCGCGTAGGAACATCACACGAAAAAAGATAATAGCATAAGATTGTAATGGATAATATCATAATCGTGACAATGAGGAGAAAAGGAGACAGAGAGAAGGAGAGAGAAGGAGAAAGAGAGAGAAAGAGCGAGAGAGAGAGTGAGAAAGAGAGAAAGAGAGAGAGAGAGAGAGAGAGAGAAATAGAGAGAGAGAGAGAGAGAGAGAGAGAGAGAGAGAGAGAGATGAGCAGTGAAAATAAAGCGCACCATCAATTAGGAATGCGTCAGAAAAGTGATAATATTTGAAACGATCTGATAAGAAAAAAAGAAGAAATGAGGATTTATAAGAACGTCTCTAATTTAGAGAAAAAATGATCAAAGTAATTTAATGATAGTGAATTGTAGTAAATTGAGTATAAAACAATTTTTTTCATGAAAATCATCGCACAAAGGCAAATGATCGGAATCGTCCAGGGTGCGATTAGCGTCAACACTCTCTCGAAAGTGCAAACGCGAGATTGCGCTGGGAAGTGTACTCTGAGAGGAGAGAAACAGACGAGCAGAGGTAGTGAGTCATCGCGCAGTCATGTGATCAACAAGTTCAACCGGGTGCAGGGAACGCGCAACATGGGGAAACCTAGGATGGAGGGATCGATGAATGCATGAAAAGGTAGAACAAGCTTACAAATGATAAGACATTTACACACGAGTGATATGGGCGTATTGAAGAATCGGATTTGATGGGGATAAAGGTTCAGTCACAAACAGTGAAAATAAACGGAATTTGGGCTACTGCTACTACAGCGAATGGACATGAGGTGTGTTGGTTATAGTAAGCAAAGACGGAGTGTGTCGTCGGAGGATGAAACGTGGAAACGGTGAAAATTTGCATAATGGAATGCATTGGAGATTCGAACCTGATAAAAGGGGATTACGGTATTCACAGATAAACGCGGCTGGTGGCGCGCAAGTGGCAGTGTGGCGCCCCACTGTGGCCCCAGTGTCGCGCAAGTCGAGAGTGTCCCGTTAGCGCCCAAGTGGGGCGCCAGTGGACCGAGTGGGGCGCTAATGGGAGAGCAGTAGCTACGGACTATTTTCGAAATCATTTCAGCGGGAAAGCTTGTTTGGATGTTTGGATTCAGCTTGTTTGGATGTTTGGATTTGTTAATTTGTATTTGTTGTCCTCCGCCGCTGAGTCTCATCTCTGATTGATTGCATAGAAATTGCCATATCTATAAAATATGAAAACTTCAGGTTGATGAAGTGCCACCACCAGTCGTTCCAACCCGGCAACAAAGCTCTGCTGGTGAAGCTGTTCCTGCTGTGTCTGCGCTACTTTGACGAGACGAGCCAGCTGGCGCCGTCGGTGGATGTGCAGACGAGACTCGCCTCCCTCCACAGAGGACTCTACAAGCTGCTCAGGGTGAATCAATGACACGTCTATGCATACTTATTGAATGCTTGCAGCTTGACATTGAGTTTGGTGCGCGTTGCATTCGCGCGCTGCTGCGTCAGCTGTGTGGAAGAAACGCTCGGCGGACAAAAAGGTGGAGGGAGGGAGGGAGAGAGAGAGAGAGAGAGAGAGAGAGAGAGAGGAGGGCGCGGTAGGTGAGTATTGGAAGTGGCATACATCGACGTGCAAATACTTGTAAGTTGCGTCACAATGATGCTCTATTGGAAGAAAAATATGAACAATGCGCTCACGCTATGTTTGATTTTGATTGTGTGACGCAGGTTTTTTCTGTAATAAATTCTTCTTTTTTTCCATAACCGGAGCTGAGATATGAACATAAGCTTATTTTGGATATTCAAATACTCTACTACAGCTCTAGTACACATCAGACATGGAAATCTCAAGTTTTATAGTTGTTTACATTTTTGTTTACTTGTTTACCTGACTTACTGTTGGATCTATAATTCAAACATATTTATCTTATAACAACGCTTCCGTACATCATAAAGCAGATGAACTATACATACAAGTAAACTGTGTGAGCAACTGTGAAACATTATACAACAATATACAGGATCATATCAATAGGTCTTTATACAATTGGAATCTAGTAGAGAATGGGTCTTTACTTGTCCATAAACTCCCTCTCGATTTCCAGTTTCACCTCTATCTCCCTCTCTTCATCCACCTCCATCTCGAACTCGTACTCGTTCTCCCATTCGAACTCTCCCTCCTCCATTTCGTCGTCTCCATCGTTCCCACTCTCCCCCTCCATGTCCTCTCCAGTCCCTCCATCTCCGCCCTCTCCCCTCTCGTCCTCCATGTGTCCTCCATCCGCTTCGTTCCTCACCGGCTGCATCACGTTCACGGCCTCCCCGAACACGATGTTCCTCATCTGTTCGAGGGGCGCGCGGTGGCCGTGGTGGCAGTCCTCCCTCGCATCCTTCGCCTGAACGGACCTCTCTCTCTCCCTCTCTCCCTCTCTCTCTCCCTCTCTCCCTCTCTCCCTCTCCCTCTCCCTCTCTCCCTCTCTCTCTCTCTCCCTCTCTCTCTCTCTCTCTCTCTCTCTCTCTCTCTCTCTTTCTCTTCCCACCTCCATTGCGGTGTAGATGCGAATGCTGTCCCTGTCCCTCACCCTGCTCATTGCCACGAACAGCTGTCCGTGGGTGAAGACGGGGTTGGTGAGAATGAGACCAACCTGCATATATTACACATATTCGCACATAATGCAACATTGTAAATCACACTGATTTAGTTGCCTGTGTGTTTTAAATTCTACCGTATTCCGTGTTTCCAACTCACCTTGCCCAAGGTCGCACCTTGGCACTTATTGATGGTCATCGAGAAGGCGAGACGGAGGGGCAGCTGGAAGCGGGTGAACAGCGCCTTGTCCACCTCAGAGTGCTGCAGCAGCATCCTGCAACACATACTAACGTAGTTCATTATCTTGTCACATGCTGCTAAGAGTGTTATATTTTTTATACATATGCCGTTTCACTACAACCGCATTATTTTGAAACAAACTGTTTATCTCATTTCTCCCAAGCTCACTCACTTGCCTAACTCGAACTCCCCCTTATCTCCCTCGCCGATTCGTTGCACGACGACGGTGTGCTGCCTCTGAAAGAGAAGTTTATTGATTTATATATATATATATATATATATATATATATATATATATATATATATATATATATATATATATATATATATATAGAGAGAGAGAGAGAGAGAGAGAGAGACGTGGGGAGGACTCACCATGTGGCGGATGACGACGCGTGTCCCGTTAGTGATTCCCCTTTTGACGTCCACATTCTTGATCACCATACAGGTGGCTCCAATCTGAACAGCATTTTTTTCACTCATCCGTTCTGTGTTTCTTTCCCACCTTGAGGTGTAGCAGATGAGGCGGTAGACCGGGAGGGCACATTGTGTGGCAGTCCTCCGTCGTCATTTGTGCGCCCTTTGTGGAATCGGGCGAGTCGATCGACTCGTAGACGTGGTCAATGTAGCTACCTTCCTTCTCATAGCGAGGCAGCATAGACAACACCTACAATAACTACTGTCACATTCTTATTTACCATTCTGAATTACCGGTATAGAGTCCATATGTGATCTACCAGTATATATATATATATATATATATATATATATATATATATATATATATATATATATATATATATATATATATATATATATATCAATGCGACTCACAATCTCGTTGTACTTGTCCACATGCTCGTTGGTGAGAGTGAGTATGCAGCTATCGCACCGCTTCTCCTCGTCCTCCATGTCGGAAAACGTCCAGTGAAGAACATCGAGAGGATTCGGCATGAAGAGGGGGAAGCACGAGGTGCAAATCTGATAAATTTTTCTTACTCCACTTTCTCCTATCACAACATTATGAATGTGTCTCTCTCCATCTCTCTCTCTCTCTCATCCTTCGCTCCCTCCCTCGCTCCCGTCCTCCCTTCCTCTCTCACTCTTTCTGCTCCTCCCCTCTCTCTCTTTCTCTCTCTCTCCTCCTCCTCTCTCTCTCTGTCCCTCATTCCCACCCGTTCTTCCTCCCTCTCTCTCTCTTTTTCTTCTCCCTCTCTCCCTCTCTCTCTCCCTCCTCCTACTCCTCTCTCTTTTTCTCGCTCTCTCTCTCCCTCCCCTCTCTCGCGCTCTCTCTCCTTGCTCTCTCTCTCCCTCCTCTCTCTCGCTCTCTCCTCTCTCTCTCTTTCTCTCTCTCTCTCTCTCTCTCTCTCTCTCTCCTCTCTCTCTCTCTCACCTGGACGGTGCAGTCTCTCGTCTTCTCTCCATCCCCGATCTCCTTGACCAGATCGGCGTAGTCGGGGTCCTGCGCGGCCCGCATGTTGTTTTCGAGGATTGTCTTCTCCGCCATATCCCACATCGGGTGGCGTAGCAGACTCTCCTCCAGCACTTGGTCTCCCTCGAGGTCCTGGATGATCGGAAGGATCTGCAAGGAAAGATTGTGGAGAGAGAGAGAGAGAGAGAGAGAGAGAGAGACTCGCCTGTCTGTAGTCTCCCGCGAAGATGACCTTCTTTCCTCCGAAGAACTCGATTCGGCCAGTCGCCTTCTGAAGGACGGCATCGATGCAGTCGATCGCAATATGCTACCGTATACCTCAAATACAAGTCAACCGTGATCACTCTCCAAAATTCCCAAAATGGCTAGAAAAACTTCAAAATAGAGTAAGACGGTTGCACCATCGGCAGAAAACTTCCAGTAGCATACAGGATCGAGAGCGTTATAAGTGCTTACTGAAAGAGTATCGTCGAAGTATTAAACAATGCATACAAGAACGAGAAGCACACATCCTGAACAGTTCCTCTCCTGCGCGCTACTGGCAATATGTAAAATCGAAGTTAGCACCGGTTGACCCCATTCCGGATCTAACTGATAGTAGTGGTAGAGTAGTCTCAGACGATCGAGAAAGAGCCACTCTATTCAATGAGTTCTTTGGCTCGGTCTTCTCGAGAGATAATAACGAGCCATTCCATTTACAAGACCATCCTGGTGCCCACTCGATAGCAGACGTAGATTTCAGTCCCCATTGTGTTTACGAATACCTGAAAAGAACTAAAAGAAAAATATCCTGTGGTCCAGATGAGATTCCCTCTATTATTTTACAAGCCCTCGCTGTTGTCATCGCAGAACCTCTATCGATAATTTTCTCACAGTGTTTTCATGAGGGTGTTATTCCATCAATATGGCGTAAGGGTATAGTTGTCCCGGTCTTCAAAAGTGGTGATAAAACACAGTGTACTAACTATCGACCTATTACGTTGACCTGTTGCGCAAGCCGGGTGTTTGAGAGAATGCTATGCTATAACATTCGATGTCATTTGTGGAAATACAACATAATAAATCCACAGCAGCATGGTTTTCTTGATGGTAGAGGCACAACAAGTCAAATGGTTGAATATGTAGGATATTTAGTTGAACATTTGGATAAAAAAATACCGGTAGACACGATTTATCTAGATATTAAAAAAGCGTTTGATTCAGTTGTTCATAGAAGATTAAATGAGGTATGCAGGTCATACAAGATTGATGGAAAAACTCTCCGGTGGTTAAATCTGTTTCTATCTGACCGCACTCAGTCGGTAAGGGTGGGCACAGGACTATCAGATTGGATTCCAGTTCTTAGTGGTGTACCACAAGGTAGTGTTGTTGGACCTCTACTTTTCTTGATCTATGTAAATGGAATCGGCTCTGTTATTAAACATAGCAAATACTTCTTGTACGCGGATGACATGAAACTGTCAATTCCACAAAACATTCCCAATTTCAAGGTATTACTCGAAACTGACTTGGTAAATGTACATCAATGGCTTGGTGAGCGCCAACTCTTACTATCGGCTGTTAAATCCAGAGTTATTCATTTTGGAAAACGTGCCATCAAGTCTGTATATACGTGTGATGGCTCCGTAATAGCCTGCACTGACTCAATCAAAGATCTTGGTATTTATCTCACATTCACATCCGATCTCAGTCCAAGCGAGCATATCAGAAAAATCATTCAGAAAACATCTTCACGAGTCGGTGTATTACGAATGGCCTTCCAACGGAATGAGTCGTTGTTTTTGAACTTCTATAAATATAAAATACGACCAGTTCTCGAGTACGGTAGTGAGGTGCTTCTTGCTCTTAACGTAACTCAAACTAACGAATTAGAAGCTGTGCAAAGATCCTTCACTAGAATGCTTGCCCCGAAACTGTCATATCATTGTCGACTGAAACAATTGGAGCTTGACACATTGTGGACTCGCAGAACTTTGTCAGATTTGCGCCTTGTTCATAGCTATCTGTATGGTTTCGTAAACGCTCCCAATCCCTTCATGCTTGCAAATTCAAGATCATCATCATTGCGTTCGAATGGCTTGAAATTACAGAGTATCTCCAAGACCACCCTTAGCCAGAGTTTTATCACACATCGAGTAGTGAAATACTGGAATCTTTTAGATTCAAATACAGTATGACAATTTAAAAAGACGGACTTCAGAGTACGACTAATGTCTTTTTTCACAAATAACTTCTCTCGTTTTACTGTAGATGACCCCACCCGTATATAAATTGATTGCTCTCAGGCGACTAGGTAGCCCGAGTTTGATTCCTTTCTGTTCTGGACGGTTGAAGTAGTTTCTGTGTCTGTGTTTGAGATGACAACCCATTCTATGCGCTCGTATGGGTGCCAATGGGCTCTGTCACAGTCTTCACTTTGTCCCTACTCACGGGTCTGACCGTTAGTTTGTTGGATGCTGTGTGTTGTGATTTTGTGATTTCTGATTATGAATAAATACATTATTATTATTATCTCTTTATCGAGCATACTCATCTCGTCGATGATAAACAGATCGATCTGAACGTACTCTCTCTCTCTCTCTCTCTCTCTCGCTTTTTTCTTACCTCGAGAAGCTCCTTCTCCTTGACCGTCAGACCGCGGATCTTGCTGTATAGCTCACCGGTTTCCTTCGTGTTGAGCCAGAATTGGCGATGAAGTGTGCTTCCACTGGGGAGCAGGTGGGCGGCGCATCCCGTATACGCGAGACACATCACCTTCAAGTCGTATATCTTGACCCATCATACTTTTCTTTTTCTTTCACTTTCGCTTCCTTTTGTTCACCAACCTTCTTGCCCTTGTCGATCAGACCGTAGTAGATCGCCCTGAGTAGGGTGGTCTTCCCACACCCTCCCGATCCCAACACGATCTGTGGCCTCCACATAGCTAATAAATGAAATTGGAATGGTGATATAATGAAGATGTCTTCGTGCAATTTTTCACCTTGCTCTTCCTCTTCCTCTTCCTGCTCCTCCTCGCAGACCGAGTTGGCAATGTAGTCGAACAAGGGGCGCTGCTCGTCGTTCAACATGTCCTGAAAACACACACACACATCTCTCTCTTTATCTTTCTCTCTGTCTCTCTCTTTCTCTCTTGCTATCTCTCTCTCTCTCGCTGTCTACTCTCTCTCAACTGTCTTTCAATCTCTCTCACCTTTGTCTGCTGTGCAATCTGCATGAGGGTTTGTCCGTGGTGGAAAACCGTGTCCTCCATGTAGTCGTCCTCCTCAATCGTCGTCTTCTGGATGAGTTGGTGGTTTGGCAGGGGAAGGCCAAACTGCTCCAGCGAGCAGTCATGCAGCTTCAGCATCGTCTAAACAGTCTCTCTCACTCACGCACTCACTTTTTCTCTTTCTCGCTTTCTCTCCTTCTCTTTTTCACTTTCTCTCGCACCTGCAACGAGACGAGTAGAATCTGCAGAAGACGTTCTCTCTGTCTGTCCGTGTGAGCCGGTCCAATGAACATCGCGTCCATGTGATCTTGCAACATTTCTGCCGGGAGGTCCTTCAAATATCAATATTACTAAAAAAAATTACGTTTGTGTTGACCTCTCACCTCGCTGGGTCCTCCGTGAACGATGAGCTGGACGAAGAAGCGTGCAACTCGGCGGGGAGAGACGTTCGAGTCGGCCACTTCCGACATCGCGCGCCGCAACTGCAGGTCGTCAGCCAGCAGGTTGCGCTCCGCCGCCGCCTCGACGAACGTGTCATACACGCGAAGACGCCCCTGCTCGTCTTCCACCTATAAGATAATAGTGGAAGAAAATATACATAGGGCAAGAGAAATAAAAATAGATAGAGAGAGTGAGACAGAGAGGGAGAGAGAGAGAGAGAGAGAGAGAGAGAGAGAGATAGAGATAGAGATAGAGATAGAGGAGAGAAGGAGGAAGGGAGAGAGAGGGAGAGAGAGAATGGAGGGAGTGAAAAGGAGGAAGACTCACCTTCGCCAAGTCCTCGTACGACTCTGTCCCACGAG
>CAWZYM010000201.1:0-310000 GCA_963966185.1 Rhabditoides inermis | reverse complement strand
GGCCGAGTCGGCGAGAAATCCGGCTAAAAGATTGTCATCTATAGCACCCCGCATTGCTAAGCGAGAGCGTTACCACTATACCACGCAGAGCGTAAGAGCATAGATTATAGATATGTCCGAAATATGCAATGCATTTCATTAAGTGTGCTGTATTATAACTATCTACGATAATGTTTTCACTGAAAAAAATCCTGAGCTAAAAGCGAGCCCCTTCTAAATATCAACATGAAACGTATCAGATTGTTTGCGCTTACCTTGATGTGGAGTGTGTCGCACAGTCGCCCGCCGCTCATTCGCATCCTCCTTCTCATCATACGACACTGAAACACGTGAAACTGTGTGATACCTATGTATTCAAACATCAACTTCACATGGTAATTAAAATGGAATTCGTGTTGGGTTAAACTTACTGGAGTCGCGTCGCCGCTTCTTCCGGCCAGCATCCGCCTGCAGACGAACCGCGTATTGTTCGTCAGATTCTGAAACAATACTGTTTTTATTCAGAATCAGAATATTTATCTCGAATCAAGAAGTACATGGTAATGTAAATTACGGTGAGGTTACGGTAAAGTACAGTAATACAAAGCCAACTGCGAGTTCCAACAATACGGATTTCGGTGGTCCCATGGATGCGTACGTGTTGTTGGTGATGCTTGTCATCCCTTGCTTGCGGCTTCTGGGGAAGTTTCGATCTCGGCGGCGGAAGATCCGTGTTCCGAAAATCGATTGCGAAGAGACGTCTCAGAGAGTTTCATCGTCTTCGAATTCCTCTCAAGTCTCATGTATAAATTGTTGAGAACGTGACAAGCATCACTAACAACACGTACACATCCACGGCACCACCGAAATCCGTATTGTTGGAACTCGCAGTAGGCGTTGTATTACTGTACTCTACCGTAACCTTACCGTAAATTACATTATTTCTCTTTTTTTTATTTGGTTCTCTCTCTCTCTCTTTCTCTCTCTCTTTTCCTCTCTCTCATTACCTCCTTCTCGTCGCGCTTCTGATCGGTTTGCTTCGACTTGAAGGCGAGCTTCGTGTTCCTCACTCGATTCTGAAAGCAATGTAATATACACGTATATATATATATATATATATATATATATATATATATATATATATATATATCATTTATTTTCACTCACTCTCTCTCTCTCTCTCTCTCTCTTTCTATTTCACCTTTCATTCGCCTTGCCGTAGATCGATTCGCATCAGCTAGAAGGCGAGCTTCACGCTGATCACGCGACTCTGAAAGAAATTGCATAATATACAACGCATAGTTCACATACCTTCTGTGCGCCGTGACAGTGTTCGAGCTGCCTCGGAATGCAAACGAGCCGCGTGCTGGTCCTTCGATTCTGTAACCAAATCGCGTGCACAATTGTGAGTAAGTGTAATACCTTGATCTTGAAGACATTTGTGAGCAGAAAGAGAGCGGCTGCGTTCGCGACGAGCATCTGCTTGTTGTGGTGTCTCTGGAACATTCGTTGTAATCACACACACACACACACCACACACACACACACACACACACACACACACACACACACACACACACACACACACACACACACACACACACACACACACACACACACACACACACACACACACACACACACACACACACACACACACACACACACACACACACACACACACACACACACACACACACACACACACACACACACACACACACACACACACACACACACACACACACACACACACACACACACACACACAAACACACACACACACACACACACACACACACACACACACACACACACACACACACACACACACAAACACACACACACACACACAAACACACACACACACACACACACACACACACACACACACACACACAAACACACACACACACACACACACACACACACACACACACACACACACACACACACACACACACACACACACACACACACACACACACACACACACACAAACACACACACACACACAAACACACACACACACACACACAAACACACACACACACACACACACACAAACACAAATACACAAACACACACACACACACACACACTAAAAGTTTCAAGTCTACCTCGTTCTCGAGAAGCCCTCTTTCTCGCGCGGTCTTTCTCCTTCCGCTCTTTGATGCTCATCTTCCTGAAAATAAGACATCGATTCGATGAGCATAGTCTCATCAATGCATACCTCTTCTTTGGCTTTCTGGCTGATGACGAGGGAGTGACACTACTCTCCTTCTGCACATCCATACTCATCGAATCAGAGTCATCAGTACTGAAAATAAAGTACGTAAAATGTGGAAATGTGGAGAAGAAGTTGTCTAACTGTAAATCAATTGTTTCTTTTGCGTGAAGTAAATAAATCTATATACCTCGTATTTGCGCGTGTTTCGCTTCTATTATCGATAGGAGAGGGTGTTTTCTCCCGTCCCCTTTCTTTACTCTGCAATGCGATCGGCGGGCAGTTGGATGTTCTAAAAAATAAAGAAATATAGATTCTCACAAATGTATACATATATTGTGTTTCGCGTTGTGTTCATCATTACGCGTACAACAATATATCATTGAGTATAGAATGAATATGCACATAGCATCTGCTGACCTGGCGGCATCTCTGTGGCTGAGTTGGAGTGTGTTCTGCCTCTCACTGTGTTCCTTGAATGTGAGTGGGCGTGAAGGACGTTGAACGACTCTGTAAAATGTCACACTTCTCTCTCATTTTCCTATCTTTCTATCTCTCCTCCCCCTTCCCACCCTTCCCTCTCTCTCTCTTTCCCTCCCTCCCTCTTCATCTTTCTCTCGCTCTCACCTGTTCGGTCGGAGTGAGAGCTGCTGAGTCCGCTTATTCAGTGTGACATGAACTGTCGACGACTCGGGCGGAAGGCGGCGAACTCGAGGTCTAAGTGAGCAATGTAACACAAATAGTGTAAGGGAAATGAATTAAGAAGTGATAACATGTATCTCACCTTCCAATTGGAGCCGTCCGGTAGTGCTCCCATCCAAGCTGCTCGTTTCTCGCCGAATCCACCAGACGGCGGATAACCTCACTGTTCCAGATGAAACTAAAACACATTTAGAAGAGCAGATAAGGAATAATTCTACCTTGAATGAAAACACCAGTCAATACAGTAAACACTCACTCAGCGGGATCTTTTCCACGGAGGAGAGCGAGGAAAGCTCCAAACGAACGAAACCCGCATGACCATGAGTCCTAAAACAAAGGAGGAATGACGCGGGATGTAGGAATTGTAATGTGAAGTTGACTCACGTTGCTCGGCTGGTTGTCAAACTCCCTCTCGAAGTGGATGTCCATGTGCTCATCGAAGAATGCGCCATAGAGGAAGGAGAGTTGGGAGATCAGGTCGACGAAGCGTCTCGCCTTCAAGGAAGTGTATGAAGAGGGAGGGAGGGAGAAAGGGAAAGAGGGAGAGAGGGAAAGAAGGAGAGGGAGAAAGAGGGAAAATGGAAAGAGAAAAAGAGAAAGAGAGAGAGCGAGAGAAAGGTGAACGCACCCATCGGAGAAACTCCCACTCGTTGCCTCTCCTGTCGCTCATTGAGTCATAGACAATGATGCACTTCTTGTCGGGATCAAATCTAAATATATTGATTTTCAATTTCATAATTAGTCGAAGTAGTGGTTAGGACTCACGTGGAGAGAACGAAGTGCCCAACATCACTGCCAGGAATAGGCAAGTAGTGAATTTGGATGGCACGTGCAGATTGAATAGATGGAAGAGTGACAGAGTTGAGCGGAAACACTCCGAGAGACTGAAACGTTGTGAAGAAAAAAGAGGAAGAGAGAGAGAGAAAGAGAGAGGGAGAGAAAGGGAGAGATAGAGAGATAGAGAGGAGAATAACTCACAGTGACTCCGCAGATCATCTGAAGGCCTTCGATGAACTGCTCGCTCTGTCTGAGCACGTACTTGCAGGCATCGTCAATCCAGAAGTCAGACAGTGCCTGACCGATGGTGGGCTGGAGAACACATGTATGATATGTACGTGTGAGATCGCAATTCGGAAACAAGTATTACACCATTGATTCTTTGCTTACTTTGTTGTCGAGACCGGCCCGCTCGATTGTGTGTCCCCTCTGTGTTGGGTCGACGACTCCTTCCTGTCGGACAGTGAGCACCGGGATAAGAATCGGACGATCACTGGAACAGTATGAATACCAAAACGGGTGCAGAAAAGGTCTGTGTATTTAAGGGAAAGAAAAAAAAAGACTGACATAGTCGGTTCGAACTGGTGAGGTGCACTGCGTTGGAAAAAAATTATGTGATCGCACCTGTGTGTGGGTGCCGTGTGTGCTCCTTGTCTATGGGTCACTCCTCCCCTCCCTCTGTTTCGGCCGCGACCCCTTTTCGGAGAACGGCTGTCGGGTGGCTGCTCATCGTCCAGTTGCCACCCTTAACAGTGAATGGTGATAGTCATGATAAGTTGAATCTGCATCGAAACTCACTTGGCATGGTGCTGCGCGCATAAGTAGAGCACAATGATAACGAGAAACGAATGGATACTGAAATGAACAATGAATGGATAAAAGAAATGTGACAAGAAATTGTAGAGTGAAGTGCGCGGAATGCAATGTGCTGTTTGAATGAGGAAGTGAGTATGGTGCGACGGTCAGCTGATTCGATCGATACGAGACACACAATGCGGCGGTAATTTCACAATCGTGGGTCGGAAGTTGGTAAAAACTTGGCAGCAGGCTAAGAAGCACACATTACGCTAGACTGTGTGAGTGGCATAGAAAAGAAGTATTACGGTAAATTACAATTGATGAGATGAAAATTGTAGGAATGAATAATGATATGAGAATGACATGCAAAGTGTGGAACTGAAATGATTCTCTGTCGCCCACGTAATCTTACTGTGTTTTCCTCTTTCTCCTCTCTACTTGCTTCTGTCGCGATGTCGTCAACGTATCTATCGATTTTAGTATAATCGGTACGCGATAAACGATGTGGGGAAAAGAACAGTTTGTAAAGAATTATGAAAATGAGGTGCCAGACACCATACATAGCTATTTTTTGGGGGGCCGGCACCAAGTATCAGGGTTGTAGCTATAGTAGAAGCTGAGTAATAAACAAATGAACATGACCTTGTTTGAAGTATGCAAATGAGGTCTATAAAATGACCTGAGATATAAACATGACGTTATTTAGAATAATCAAATGAGGTTTAGTGAAATAAGTTGTATAGCTGTAGCTATAATAGGAGCTGAGATATGAACAACACTTTATTAGGGATATGCAAATGAGGTTTATTGAAATAAGTTAAATACCAAACAGTTTGTGCTACTTTGTACTTGAAGCAATTATGAAGATTGTAGCTGTAATAGGAGCTGAGATATGAACATTTTTTTTTTGAGAATGCAAATGAGGTTTAAT
This sequence comes from Rhabditoides inermis, assembly GCA_963966185.1. Classification (NCBI taxonomy): domain Eukaryota; kingdom Metazoa; phylum Nematoda; class Chromadorea; order Rhabditida; family Rhabditidae; genus Rhabditoides; species Rhabditoides inermis. The sequence goes on along the minus strand of CAWZYM010000201.1, from coordinate 304,586 downwards.
GAAATAAGTTGTATACCAAACAGTTTGTACTGAAGTAGTTTGTACTTATATCAAGTATTGAGATTGTAGCTATGAAATGACCTGAGATAAAAAGAAAAACCTTAATTGGAGTATGCAAATGAGGTTTAATTAAATAAGTTGTATACTAAACAGTTTGTACTCAAGTACTTTGTACTTATATCAAGTATCAAGATTGTAGCTATTGAAGAACCTGAGATACAAACTTGACCTTGTTTGGAGTATGCAAATGAGGTTTATTGAAATAAGTTAAATACGAAACAGTTTGTGCTGAAGTACTTTGTATTTACACCAAGTAACAGGAATGTAGCTATGAAAGAACCAATACTTATTTGTTGTTTACTAATTTGTTCACTTGTTTACATCTGAAATACACAACAAAATCGAACTTAGTAATTGGTGTACTACATGTTAGAGACTTTTAAAACACATTTCTGAGTTGTTTACAGATTTGTTTACTTGTTTATATGACTTGTAAACAATAAATACGAACTCAGTACTTGGTCCAGTACACGTTAGATACCTTTAGAATGAAATTTTACTTCTTTGTTTACTTGTTTACATCTTAAGTAAACAACAAAATCGAACTTAGAAATTGGTGTACTACATGTCAGAGACCTTTAAAACACATTTGTTAGTTGTTTACAGAAGTTTACTTATTTGTTTACTTGTTTACATCTCAAATAAACAACAAAATCGAACTTAGAAACTGGTGTACTACATGTCAGAGACCTTTAAAAGACATTTGTAAGTTGTTTACAGAATTGTTTACTTGTTTACATGACTTGTAAATAATAAACATGAACTGAGTACTCGGTCTAGTACACGTTAGATACCTTAAAAAAGAGATTTGGAGTTGTTTACTTATTTGTTTACTTGTTTACTGTTGTTGTTTACCAAAAAGTTTACGAAACATTTTGTACTCCAGTACTTTGTACTTTCACCAAGTATCAGGAATGTAGCTATAAAAGAACCTGAAATATAAACATGACCTTTTTTGGAGTATGCAAATGATGTTTAATAAAATAAGTTGTATACCAAACAGTCTGTACTCAAGTACTTTGTACTTATACCAAGTACGAAGATTGTAGCTATATTAGGAGCTGAGATATGAGCATGACCTTGTTTGGGATATTATAATGAGCTTTAACTAAATAAGTTGTATACCCAATAGGTTGTACTGAAGTACTTTGTACTTATACCAAATATCAAGATTGTAGCTATATTATCTTTTAAAAGTACTTCCGTAAAAAGTGTTGTTTGTGTTAACCTGATTCAAGAAAAGCGCATGCATATATTATTAATTTTCGAAAAATCAAATCGTAAACACCTGAACATGAAAACTAACACAAACTTGCTCTTTCAAACGAATATAGAATAGTTACACGTAACATTCAGAATAATACGATTGTTTTGTTTATATAGTGTTTTTTGCGGTTTATTATTTATGGTTTATCAGTAAAATAAAATGTTATTCGTGATGTTGTTTGACTCAATGTTTTAGGTATAAAAATGTCAAAAAAATAAAACATGGAATTATTCAACATTAATTATTCAAAAATTATTCAACGTTTTGAAAGAGCAAGTTTGTGTTAGTTTTCATGTTCAGGTGTTTACGATTTGATTTTTCGAAAATTAATAATATATGCATGCGCTTTTCTTGAATCAGGTTAACACAAACAACACTTTTTACGGAAGTACTTTTAAAAGATAATATATGTCCTTTTGTTGAATTTCATAGAAATTTTCTCTCTCGTCTTCATACATGTAACATGTTCTTCTCTCATTATTTCATCAATTTCATTTCAAATTTATTCGATATTTTCTCGTTCTCTCGTTCTCTCCTTCCATTCCTTCCCTCCTTCTCTCCTTCTTTCCTTCTCTCCTCCTCTCCTTTCCTCCTTCTCTCCTCCCATTCCTTCCCTCCTTCTCTCCTTCTCCCCTTCTCTCCTCCTCTCCTCCTCTCCTTCCCTCCTTCCTTCCTTCCCTCCTTCTTTCCTTCTCTCTTTCTCTCGTTCTCTCTTTCTCTCGTTCTCTCTTTCTCTCGTTCTCTCGTTATCCCTTTCTCTCTTTCTCTCGTTCTCTAGTTCTCTCGTTCTCTCGTTCTCTCGTTCTCTCTTTCTCTCTTTCTCTCTTTCTCTCTTTTCTCTCTTTCTCTCGTTCTCTCTTTTCTCTCTTTTCTCTCTTTCTCTCGTTCTCTCTTTCTCTCGTTCTCTCGTTCTCTCGTTCTCTCGTTCTCTCGTTCTCTCCGTCTCTCCGTCTCTCCTTCTCTCCTTCCCTCCTTCCCCCCTTCTCCCTTTCTCTCTTTCTCTCGTTCTCTCGTTCTCTCGTTATCTAGTTCTCTCGTTATTTCGTTTTCTCTTTCTCTCGTTCTCTCGTTCTCTCGTTCTCTCGTTCTCTCGTTCTCTCGTTCTCTCGTTCTCTCGTTCTCTCGTTCTCTCGTTCTCTCGTTCTCGCGTGTCTCCTTCTCTTCTTCTCTCCTTCCCTCCTTCCCTCCTTCTCCCTTTCTCTTTTTCTCTAGTTCTCCAGTTCTCTCTTTCTCTCGTTTTCTCTTTCTCTCTTTCTCTCTTTCTCTCGTTCTCTCGTTCTCTCGTTTCTCGTTCTCTCGTTCTCTCGTTTTCTCCGTCTCTCCGTCTCTCCTTCTCTTCTTCCCTCCTTCCCTCCTACCACCCTCCTTCTCTCTTTCTCTCGTTCTCTCGTTCTCTAGTTATATCGTTCTCTCTTTCTTTCGTTCTCTCTTTCTCTTGTTCTCTCTTTCTCTCGTTTTCTCGTTCTCTCGTTCTCTCGTTCTCTCTTTATCTCGTTCTCTCTTTTTATCCTTCTCTCGTTCTCTCGTTCTCTCGTTCTCTCGTTCTCTCCGTCTCTCCTTCTCTTCTTCCCTCCTTCTCTCCTTCTCTCTTTCTCTCTTTCTCTCGTTCTCTATTTCTCTCGTTATATCGTTATATCGTTCTCTCTTTCTCTCGTTCTCTCGTGCTCTCGTTTTCTCGTTCTCTCGTTCTCTCGTTGTCTCGTTGTCTCGTTGTCTCGTTGTCTCGTTGTCTCGTTCTCTCCTTCTTTCCTTCCCTCCTTCCCGCCTTCTCACTTTCTCTCTTTCTCTCGTTCTCTAGTTCTCTCGTTATATCGTTCTCTCTTTCACTCGTTTTCTCTTTCTATCGGTTTCTCTTTCTCTCGTTCTCTCATTATCTCTTTCTCTCTTTCTCTCTTTCTCTCTTTCTCTCTTTCTCTCTTTCTCTCTTTCTCTCTTTCTCTCTTTCTCTCTTTCTCTCTTTCTCTCTTTCTCTCTCTTCTCTCTTTCTCTCTTTCTCTCTTTCTCTCTTTCTCTCTTTCTCTTTTTTCTCTAGTTCTCTCCTTCTCTCCTTCTCTTCTTCTCTCCATCCCTCCTTCCCTCCTTCTCCCTTTCTCTCTTTCTCTCGTTCTCTAGCTCTCTCGTTATATCGTTCTCTCTTTCTCTCGTTTTCTCTTTCTCTCGTTTTCTCGTTTTCTCGTTCTCTCTTTCTCTCTTTCTCTCCTTCCCTCCTTCCCTCCTCCTCCCATTCTTTCTTTCTCTCGTTCTCTAATTCTCTCGTTATATCGTTCTCGCTTTCTCTCGTTCTCTCTTTATCTCTTTCTCTCTTTCTCTCTTTCTTTCGTTCTCTAGTTCTCTCGTTCTCTCTTTCTATCCTTCTCTTCTTCTCTCCATCCCTCCTTCCCTCCTTCTCCCTTTCTCTCTTTCTCTCGTTCTCTAGCTCTCTCGTTCTCTTTTTATATCTTTCTCTCTTTCTCTGGTTCTCTCGTTCTCTCGTTCTATCTTTCTATCCTTCTCTCGTTCTCTCGTTCTCTCGTTCTCTCCGTCTCTCCTTCCCTCCTTCCCTCCTCTCTTTTTCTCCTTTTCTCTCGTTATATCGTTCTCTCGTTCTCTCGTTCTCTCGTTCTCTCGTTCTCTCGTTCTCTCGTTCTCTCGTTCTCTCTTTCTCTCTCCCCTTACTAAATTCCTACTGATCGCAGCCACCAAAGTACATCTGTCTCTCTCCAAACAGCGTGCTCTCTCGCGTGCTCTCGCGCTCGCCCGCCAGCAGAGGGCTAGCTATCAGCTAGCGTGACTGGAAACGACACCCACCTAACTAACATAAATTGGAAGACTTCACATTGTTGCTAACATGTCCTTTGGATATCGCTACTTGAAAATTCTGGCGCGAGCCTTATTTTAACCCAAGAGAGAGGGCGCTGCGCGCCCTCTCTAATTAGGAGCTGAGATATGAACATGACCTTATTAGGGATATGCAAACGAGGTGAAAAAGAAAAATTAAAGTTATCGACACTACAGTACTGTAACCTTGAAAGGACATCTCAGTAGCTCTAAAATAAGCCATACTTTACATAGAACTGGTCAACTCTCAGATTCTATGTCCCCAAACATGCAAATTTTCTAGGGAGAACCCCTATAAGGAACGGTCAGATCAGGACCATATGTAAACGTACTCGTGCCAGGACCACTTCAGTCCTAATTTCGAAACGACAACGTTGCACTCTCACGAGAACTTGAGATACTGACGCGGACAAACAAACAGACAAACAGACACCATAGCTAATTTAGGGGGGCCGGCAGGGGCAGATAGGTGACAATATTTATGAACTGAATACTTGGTCTAGTACACGTTAGATACCTTTAGAACAAAATTTGGAGTTGTTTACTTTTTTGTTTACTTGTTTACATCTCAAATAAACAACAAAATCGAAGTTAGTATTTTGTGTACTACATGTTAGACAGCTTTAAAACACATTTCTGAGTTGTTTACAAAAATTTTTACTTGTTTACATGACTTGTAAACAATAAATTTGAACTGAGTACTTGGTCTAGTACACGTTAGATACCTCTGAAATGAGATTTGGAGTTGTTTACTTTTTTGTTTACATGTTTACATGCCAAATAAACAACAAAATCAAACTCTGTACTTTGTGTACTTTATGTTAGAGTCATAAAAAAAACATATTTCTGAGTTGTTTACAGATTTGTTTACTTGTTTACATGACTTGTAAACAATAATTATGAACTGAGTACTTGGTCTAGTACACGTTAGATACCTTCAAAAAGAGATTTGGAGTTGTTTACTTATTTGTTTACTTGTTTACTGTTGTTGTTTACCAAAAATTTCGACGTTGTTTACTTGTTACGTGTACCAAGTATCAAGTCTCTAGGTCTAAAACTGACAGAGTTCATATAGAAACGTCACAAGTTTGAGATTCCCGTCCAGAGTTCTTAGTAAACCCATATAAGGAATTATGCAAATGAGGTGCCAGGTAAACGCGAGCGTCACAGGACCATATCAACTCTAACCCTATAAGGAGAAGTTTCTAGGTCCACGCCATAGAGCTGGAGACCTCTGGACAAACAAACAAACAAACAAACATACAGACACACGCCATAGCAAATTTAAGGGAGCCGGCAGTGGCAGACCGGAGGCTCGCTTCGCTCGCCTCCGGCCGCTAGTGGCGGCGCTTCGCGCCGCGTTTGCTCCAAGGCTCGCGCGCCTTCGGCGCGCTCGCCTTTCCGCTGTATAACCTCTGAGTATATACTCATAACTTAACTTTAAACAACTCAGTACTTGGTCTAGTACACGCTAGACAGCTCTGAAATGAGATTTGTATTTGTTTACTTTTTTGTTTACTTGTTTACATGTCCAATAAACAGTAAAATCGAACTGAGTACTTTGTGTACTACATGTTAGAGACCTATAAAACACATTTCTGAGTTGTTTGCAAACTTGTTTACTTGTTTACTTCATTTGTAAACAACAAATATGAACTCAGTACTTGGTCTAGTACACGTTAGGTATCTTTAAAATGAGATTTGAAGTTGTTTACTTAATTGTTTACCTGTTTACATGCCAAATAAACAAAAAAATCGAACTGAGTACTTTGTGTACTACATGTTAGACACCTTTAAAACACATTTCTGACTTGTTTACAAACTTGTTTACTTGTTTACTTCACTTGTAAACAACAAATATGAACTCAGTACTTGGTCTAGTACACGTTAAATACCTTTAAAATGAGATTTGGAGTTGTTTACTTATTTGTTTACTTGTTTACTGTTGTTGTTTACCAAATTTTTTCAACTTGTTTACTTGTTACTTGTACCAAGTATCAAGTCTCTAGGTCGAAAACTGACAGAGTCCATATAGAAGTATCACAAATTTCAAGTCCAGAGTTCTTAGTAAACCCATATAAGGAGTTATGCATATGAGATGCAAAAAGAGATGTGCCGTCTCATGGACCACCTTAACTTAAGTCTAGAAGGTCGGCTCGAGATCTCTACCCAGAAACCCTGTACATGAGCGGACAACAGACAAACGGCATCTGACATTTTAGGGGGAGAGAGAGGCGAGTACTTTGTGTACTACATGTTAGAGACCTTTAAAACACATTTCTAAAATGTTTACAAACTTGTTTACTTGTTTACTTCACTTGCAAACAACAAATATGAACTCAGTACTTGGTCTAGTACACGTTAAATACCTTTAAAATGAGATTTGGAGTTGTTTACTTATTTGTTTACTTGTTTACTGTTGTTGTTTACCAAATTTTTTCAACTTGTTTACTTGTTACTTGTACCAAGTATCAAGTCTCTAGGTCGAAAACTGACAGAGTCCATATAGAAGTATCACAAATTTCAAGTCCAGAGTTCTTAGTAAACCCATATAAGGAGTTATGCATATGAGATGCAAAAAGAGATGTGCCGTCTCATGGACCACCTTAACTTAAGTCTAGAAGGTCGGCTCGAGATCTCTACCCAGAAACCCTGTACATGAGCGGACAACAGACAAACGGCATCTGACATTTTAGGGGGAGAGAGAGGCGACTAGCCCTCGCGGCGCTAGCGCGCCGCTCGGGCTAGGGCCGCCTTCGGCGGCCTCAACACTCAAACATCAAACTCAAATCAAACTTCCAAGTCATATAAAATGCTTGTACTTCTTAGCATGAAAACTAACAGAGGGACATCATTAAGTTCTTTATAAAATGAAAATGAAAAAACAAAAAACAAAATGTCTTTTACAAAATCCAAGTTCAAGTAACACGCTGTGTACTTGTTTAAAGTTTCATACATGAATTACCTTGAGAACGAGTGTCGTTTTCAAATTTATTGTTTGGCAAACAAGTAAACTCTCTCTTTCTCTCTCTCTCTTGCGGGAATTTATTTGTATAGATCAGATAAATCCGAACGCGATAATAATAACATTATAAACATCTTTAAAGTTCCCGCCATTTCTCCAGTTCAAAAATCCCCGCACCATTCGCGCGCTATGGCTGTTTTGCACCGGTCGCGCGCAAGCAGCGCAATTAGGAATATACTGAAGTGATCAGTGTTCGATGATTTGGCCATTAGACATGATGCAAGGCTCATAAAACATGTGCCACAGCCTATGTAACGTGCTTGCGCACAAATTGTGCTCCTGGAGATATGGAGATGACTTTATTTGTACTCATTTTGTCATGTTATTTTATTTTTATATAAACAATATGGGTTTAGACTGAAGTTTGAGATGTTGCAATACACCAGATTAATAGAGTTTGTAACACGAAGAACACGAAACAAGTTTGTTAAACAACACAACACATAAATAATGTGATAAAGACATCCACTTCTTCATCTTTCCTTTACCATATTGGTATTAAAGGTTCAAAGGTAGCTATTCAAATTCTGAATAGAATTGCACGCATAACGCAAAAGTACCGAAATTGGGATAAGAGAATCCGATGAAGAAATTCAGTTTAGAAGTCTGATGAGTGTGAACACTGTCCCTTTCTCTTTTTCTCTCTCCTTCTCACTTTCTCTACCTTCTGCTTTCTTCCACCATCTTTCTTTCCCCTTCTCTCTGTTCCTATCTCTCTCTTCTTCTCTCCCTCTCTCTTCCAATCTCTTTTACACTCCTCCTATCTCTCTCCCTTTCCTCCCCTCTCTCATTTTCTCTCTCCTCTCTGTCTCTCTCTCTCTCTCTCTCTCTCTCTCTCTCTCTCTCACACACACACACTCACACACACTCTCTCTCCCTGTCGCTCTCTCTCACACTCTCTCTCCCTGTATCTCTCTCACTCTCACTCTCACTCTCGACTCTCACTCTCACTCCCTGGCCGAGGGCGACACTGCGCCACGTCTCCCGGTGCTCGCTTCAGACGAGTGTTTCTCTCCAGATCCACGCGACAGACAGAAAGCGCTGAAGGGCATCGAATAGGATCGCTTACCGCTTGCCTCCGGCCCACTAGTGGCGGCTCTGCCAATCGAATCGGGTATACTTGGGCCTAATGTGTATGTAGTTTAGGGATGATGAAAATTCTCCCGACAGTTTTGGCTTGACCTGCAATGTGACCTGCTCTGTCAGTTTCACGGCCTCTCCTCTCTAACGCGGCCCGCGCTGTATTGATTGCAGTGTACTCTGAGTGTATTGTAGATGATTCAGTTGTGCGAATTGAACAATTGTTTCAAATGATATAGTTTTGTATGTTTTGTACTAAGGCGTGGATTGTGTACCGCTTTGTCATGTCGTGATATGTGGTAACAGTTAACAGTGATTACTGATTACATTGTATTTCATTAATCTGTTACGTTCATTTCTGTTATCATATCCGATAGACACGTTTCTGTGTTGATCGCGGATAATGATAAGTCTGTGATCACCATTACTTGTAGTGGGCTCTCTTTCGCTTGAAGCTAACATCTACGAACGCGTTGCTGTACGATATGTGAGTTTTTTTATTACTTTATTTCTTTTTTTACTTTTATTCCATGTCATATTTCACTTGTAAGAGTTAAACATTGACTAAAAATGTTATAAGGTTTGCATGGTGCCTTTTTTGATAATATATGATACCTACTTGTACTCATTTGGAGAAAATAGAGTAACACTCTTTTGGCAAAACATTTTGGGGGGTCGGGGACCCGATCCCCTCGCTCGGAAACAAGCGATAGGCCGCCAGTCGCGCACACTGCCACTGGACCACGCGGCCTTGCGAATATCACCTGGCGTTTTGCAAGTCGTGCCAGCAACAGCGCGCTGTATTGAGAGATGCACGAAGTTTGCCCGATATGAGCAACACCCCCTATATGTTTGAGATGTATTTGTTGCGATTTGATTGAGATATAGTGTAAGCACTCGTTGTGAGAGAGAGAATGAGATAGAGAGAGCGTGCGAGAGAGAGAGAGAGAGTGAGAGCGAGTGAGAGCGTGTGAGAGCGAGTGAGAGAGAAAGTGAGAGAGAGTGATAGAGAGAGAGTGAGAGAGAGTGAGAGAGACTCACTGAATATGGAAAGTGTGTCATCGTAGTGATCGTCATGCTCCTTCGTCATGAGTGATGTCTTCCTCTGAACATTTGCATACGATTTGATGGAATGATGCACATTGTGTCTACCGTCTCCTCCCTCCCGTTCCATTTCCTCTCCATCTCCCTCCTCTACTAACACATCCACACGGTGTTCACTCGACAGTCGCACTCCCTTAATGCCTTAATGAAAAATGTAGATTTATGATCTCTGTATTGTAACAATAACATTCGGTTGTGTCGAACAAGGGACATACTTGTATCCGAGCTCTCCGAGCAGGTGGATGAGCACGTAACAAAGTTTAATTGTTGAAAAACAATATTTCTGAATTCAGGTTACCGTATACATTATAACATTAGATATAAAACCCGTAGTTATAATTTGTTCCAAGAACAACTGAATTCTCTCTTTCTCTCTCTCTTTCTTTCTCTCTCTCTCTCTCTCTCTCTCTCTCTCTCTCTCTCTCTTTCTCTCTTCCTTTATTTCTTCTTCTTACTCTTGGTTTCTCTTATTCCATTATTATGATTATTTCATTAGAGTCTATTAAAAACGTCTTTATTGAACAAAGTCTTTATTGAGTAAAAAGCATCAATATAATGATTCATGAAACTAATTCTATCAGAACATAAACACGCGTCATAACGAAACTATTAGTTCATGACAACACTTGTATCGCATTGTATACACTATCTACAGCATACTCTTCGATCATCTAACAGGTGTCCATCGTATCGTCACTATTCACCTCTTTCTCCTCCTCCTCCTCGTCTTCCATTCCCTCATCCGAATCACTTGCCACTTCGCTCATCTCACTCTCACTCTCTCCCTCTCCCCTCTCCTCTTCCTCCATGCTCGCGTCTCCTCGCCTCTCCCTTTCCTCCTCCTCCTCCTCCTGGGCAGCCACCACATCCTCGTGCATCGCATTCACAGCCTCCGCATACACTCGGTTCCTCATCGCATAGAGGGGAGAGGTGTGTCCGCGACTGCACGAGTCCTTCGCCTTCACCCTCTGAAAAGGCGACTTATTCATCTGTTTCTCTCTGTCTCTCTCTGTGTCTTTATGTCTCTCTTTCGCTTTCTCTTTTCCTCTCACTCACTCACTCCTTCTTTCTTTCTTTAGTTTTTTTTCTCCTATTTCTCCCCTTATATCCGAGTACCGTATACCAAAGAACCGTATATCGTATAGCCGAACAACCTATAGCCAAGTACCGTATACACAAGTACCGTATGATCGAGTATCATATAGGCAAGTACCGTATACACAGGTAGCGTATAGTTGAGAATCGTCAATTTCAGTACCGTATCCATAATCTCCAAGTACCGTACACACAAGTACCATGTATCGTATAGCCGAATACCGTAGACGGTATATTCGTGTATACTATTTTCGGGACATGTTCTCATTGTCTCTATTCCTTTCTCTACCTTCTCTCTCTCTCTCTCTCTCTCTCTCTCTCGCCTCTCTCTCTCTTCCCCCCTCTTTCTCACTCACCTCCATGTGTGTGTAGATCCGGATGTCCTGGCGTCGGCGCACACGGGACATGGCCACGAATAGCTGTCCGTGTTGGAAGACGGGGTTGGTGAGCACCAGTCCGACCTTGAATTCAAATCATAAGTATGAAACTGAAATTGTTTCATAAATACACACCCGTCCAATCGTGGCTCCCTGGCTCTTGTTCACAGTGATTGCGAACGCGAGTCGGATGGGGAACTGGTATCTGCTGAACAGGGTGTGCCCATGTCCAGGCTCCACCTGCAGCAGCATCCTGAAAACAACACAACAAACTAATTAATCAACACTATGTTTTTTTTCAATCGATCGTAATTGATAACTCAATCAATCAATGAAACAATCAAGTCACAACTCACTTGCACAGTTCGAACTCCCTCTGCTTGTCCGGCTTCTCTCCCACTACCTGCACCACCAACGAGTGCTCGCGCTAAATGATATTCGTCAAGCCAAGTCAAATTGCATTCATTAATATGCAATGTCACGTTTTGTCTCACCATGGCACGGATGATAAGTCGCGTTCCATTTGTGTGTCCTCGGCGTACGTCCAGATTCTTCACGAGCATCACGGTGGCTCCCACCTGAAAAGATGAATTGATCTGCCCTTTCACACTTTCTCTCCCCTCACCCCCCCCCCCCCCCCCCCCTCACCCTGCACCTTTTTTCCTCTCTTCCACAGTCTGTCACTCTGACTCTAATTCATTCTCTCTCTCTCTCTCTCTCTCTCTCTCTCTCTCTCTCTTTCTCTCTCTCTCTCTCTCTCTCTCTCTCTCTCTCACACACACACACACACAAACACACACACACACACACCTTCAGATGCAGAATGTGAGGAGGCAGTCCAGCAGGGCATTTGTCGTGCAGGTCCTCGGGAGTCAGCTGCACTCCTCCTGTCTTGTCAGGGGTATCGATCGATCGATATGTGTGCTCGGAGTAGCTTCCCTCCACCTCAACCCTCGGCAGATGCTCCAGAATCTACATCAATACATAATAAGAAACACTTCATCTACATGCAATATTTTCACCTGCTCGTTCAACATGTTCACATCGTTGTTGGTGAGGGCAAGGAGACAGCTGTCAGTGCGTTTCTTCTCATTTGCCATGTCCGTGAACGTCCAAGCGATCACCTCTTCTGGCGACTCGAGGAAGATGGGGAAGCACTCTCCACAAATCTACAACAAGTGCACATGAGAGAAAGAGAGAGGGAAAGAGAGAGAGAGAGAGAGAGAGAGAGAGAGAGAAAGAGAGAGAGAGAGACTCACAGTGGCAGTGGAGTGGCGGCAGTCCTCTCCGTCTCCGATCTTGCGCACCATCTCGGCGTAGTCGGGATCCTCCTTGGCCCTCATGTTCTGAAGGAGAACAGACCGCCTGACCGAGTGCCACGTCCAGTGATGCAGCACCGTCTGCACCAGCACCTCGTCTCCCCTCATTCCCATCACGATCGGCAGGATCTGAACAAAACAACGTTATCTGTATGTATGATATAGTTTGCATAGGAAATTTGCATATGACATTCATCACTCATTTGCATAGTTTCTTACCTGTCTGAAGTCTCCTCCAAAGATGACGTGCTTTCCTCCGAAAGGCAGGTCGATGCGAGTCGCCTTCCTGAGGAGCCGATCGATCAGATCCAGCATCTCGCGATCCACCATCGACACCTCATCGAACAGCAGCAGGGCAATCTAGGTACATAAATGATAACAACATGCTACTTTGAATCAATATTAAACATGGATGATATGTCAATATGAGTTACTATTCGAGTATTTGTTGTACATAGTGATTCAATTGTATCCATCGTATGTCTCGTCTCACCTCAGCCAGCTGCTTCTCCTTCCAGCTTCCACCAGTGACCTTGGACGACAGGGTTCCGTCCGCGTTCGTCTTCAGCCAGAACGCCCTAAAAACAAGTTATTGATTGATTAACAAAAACATAATGCATCGAGAAAATTATTATCTATCGATTTACACACCTGTGCACGGTGCTTCCCTCTGGCAACAAGTAGGCAGAACAGCCAGTGTAGGACATGCAGAGCACCTATAATATTATTAACATTAATAAAATACATTAATGAGTACTACAATACATACCTTCTTGTTGTTGTCGCGGAATCCATAGTAGAGAGCTGTGAAGAGGGTAGTCTTGCCGCTACCTCCACTACCCATAACATACTCGATCACCTGCTTCCCTACAATTAGCATATGAAACTGGAATTATTTCATTCCAGTCACTCACTCTCTTCATTCCATGCCGGGAATGCGGTCGTCATCACTCGGTCGTAGATCGCACGCTGCTTTCTATTCAGGTTGCGCTGGAATAGCGCAATCTCTCTCTCTCTCTACCTTCCTCCCTCCCTCTCTCTCTCTCTCTCTCTCTCTCTCTCTCTCTCTCTCTCTGGCTTTCTTTTTCTCTCTTTCTCTCTCTTTCTCTCTCTTTCTCTCTCTCTCCCTCTCTCTCTCTCTTCCTCTCTCTCTCTCTCTCTCTCTCTCTCTCTCTCTCTCTCTCTTGTCTTCCCCTCACCTTGGTCTTGTCAGCCTGGTGCATGATGTGGTTCTGGCTGACCGGCTCGACATCGTCAGCCATGAACGCCTTCTCGGCCAAGTCGACAGCTTGGAAGAGATCAATGCGGTCCATGTCTGGCAGGGGCAGACCGTACTCCTGCATCGTCTTCTCGTGACGAGCCAGAATAGTCTGTAAACAGTCCAGATTATAACTTGCTCATCAGTTCCTCATCAGTACCTGGAGCGCCTTGAGAAAAATGTTCGTCTCCCTCTCTCTCTGCCTCTCCGTCCTGCATCGGTGCAGCATCATGTAGTCGACGAAGGAGTGGAACAGCTCGAGGGGGAGGTCCTTCAAACACATTTCATAATGTGAAATCCCCATCCTTCCCCTTACTCATTTTTGTTTCTTTATGTCTTTATCTCTCATCTTTCTATTTCTCTACTTCTATATGTCTCTATGTCTCTATTCCTTTAACTATTTTCACCTTGGACGGCCCTCCGAAAACGAGCGAGTGTGCGAAGAAACGGCAGACTCGGTTCGGGGAGACGTTGGACAACGCGACCTCGCGCATGCCCTTCCGCAGTTGCACGTCACTCACGAGCAGGTCCCTCTCCGCGGCAGCCTCCACAAACGACTCACACACGCGCCCATCATCCTGTAAGCAATTAGTTCGACTGCGAATACACGAAGTAATACTCATTAAAAGTTATTGCATATTCAACAGTAGATAATTATGCAAATCAACAATAAATAAATAAGTATACCAGCGTGAGGAGACTGTGGAATGCAGTAGGGCCGTAGAGGGCGTTGAGGAGCAGACGGAGAGCGTACGTCTCCCTCCTGGACGGGTCGACAGGGCGCAGTCTCATCAGAGGCTGAATGTATCAAATCAGAGCTACCGATCATGAAAATACACTACATACCGGCGTGATGTGCTGCTCCTTCCTACGACGAACCCACTTGTAGTGGAAACGGGACTTGACGAGCTTATAGTGGCGCACAATCTCGGGGAACAGATAGCGATGGGCATTCGAGTCCCTCGCATTCAACTCGAAGAACGCCTCGATCGCAGACATTGATTCGCCCATGTCAGCCTCGCCAACAATCTGAAACAGTCTCTCTCTCTCTCTCTCTCTCTCTCTCTACTTTTTTTCTATTTCTGTTTCACTTTATCCTTTATCATCTGTTTTTCTCCATCGTTTTAGCCAAGTACCGTATACCTTGAATGAAACTACCGTATGCCCGTATAGCCAGCCAATTACCGTATTCCCTCACATGAAACTACTATGCCCGTATTGTCAATTACCGTATACCCTCACATGAAACTACCGTATACCCGTTTTGCCAATTACCATATACCCTCACATGAAACTACCGTAATACCGTATGTCCGTATAGCAAATTACCGTATACCGTCACATAAAACCACCGTATGTCCGTATAGCCACTTACCGTTTACCCTCACATATGTGTGCCAGAATAGCCATATACCGTGTGCACAAGTACCTTATACACACCGTGTACTCTGTTATACATGGAATTACTCAGATTTCGTTCTCGCTCCCTCTCCTCTCTCTCTTTCTCATTTTTTTTCCTTTTTCACTGTTTCTGTTAACTATAGTATTTTGATAGTTTTCAGAATAAAAATGTTTTCTCTTTCTATAATTTACCTCCTCGTAGTTCTCGTCCATATCGAACACGACTTGCGCGTGGCGTGGCAGATGCACCGAGACGAAGTCGACGTGATGCGAAATCTGAATACAGACATTTGCATATTACAAGAGGAGAGGAGAGATAAGTCTGTACCTGTGCCACTTCGAGATCCCTGATGACCCACATGCCCTGGTTGGCGGAGATAGCCATGCGGTTGGTGTACTGAGAGAACTCATCGTACACCACCACAGGCACGTCCTGGCCATCCACCTTCTCGAACGGACGCAACTGGAGAGACACAGTCAGCAATACTTAATTGTAACATACAATCAAATCAATAACGCACCTGGAGTTTATGAATGAGCTTCTTCGCCTCTTCATTCATGTGCTCCCTCTGAGTGGCATTGCTGTTCTCAGACGCGGGCAGGAGGCACTAAACACGTCTCTGTCTATCTCACTCACTATCTCATTCTCGATCCCTTACTTCTGTCCTTTACTCTCTCTCTCTCTCTCTCTCTCTCTCTCTCTCTCTCTCTCTCTCTCTCTCGCTCTCTCTCTCTCTCTCTCTCTCTCTCTCTCACAACTCACGTGCTGGAAGTGGACGCAGTCCGGAATGCGTGCCATCGACCCGTCGTGCACCGTGTACGCGTCCAGACTCTCGCAGATCACCTTGTCGAACGTCTAAAAAGAAATATTTGAATTGTTAGAATACTACTGTGCTCGACTTAAATTGCTTGCATTATACTCACCTTGAAGAGGTACTTGTAGAGGTACTTGGGCGTGAAGATGCTCGCCGTCGCCTCCACGTTGGCGTGCGAGCCGAGCCACTTGAGGATGTAGGGACAGAAGGTGACAACCCACCTGGAACAGTGAGCTTCTCACTCCCTCTTCCTTCCCTCCTCTTTTTCCTTCTTCCCTCTCTCTCTCTCACCTATTGTCGACATAGTATCCCTGCGGTGTCTTCACTGGCTCTCCCCTCGGGCGCGCCGGCTTCGCGTAGCCGTTCTCATCCATTGTCGTGTATTCCGAGAATGAGTGAGGGAAGCCCTTGCCACAGACACGAGAGTGCGGGTCCGCGCTGTCCTTTCTACAAATATTGCTCTCTTCCACTTTCAAACAATTTCAAACTTCATCTCTCCGTATACTCTATACACACGAGTACCGTATTTCCAAGTACAGTACAGTACAGTACCGTACCAAGTACAGTATCGTATAGCCCCTTACCGTATACCCGTACATCCATGTACCGTATACTCGTTCTCCGCTTTTCTCTTTTTTCTCTTTCCATTTCCCTTTATCTCCCCCCCCTCTCTCTCTCTCTCTCTCTCTCTCTCTCTCTCTTTCCCCTCTCCCTCTCTCTTACCTGCAGAAGTAGTCTGCGTGTGCGTGGAAGACGCCGTTCTCGTCGTAGTAGGAGCACGGCTTGTGCACCATCAGTGACAGCACCAGCTCCCTCAGCACCGGGTCCTCTTCCTCCGACGGGATGTCCGCGCGCACGTACTTCGACACCTTGTCGGCCGTGTCCATCTTGTCCTACAAATAAAATCGATGTGCACAGTACTCTATTCCATTGCTTTCGTGGTCATCTCACCTCCAGAGTAACCAGTAGATGAATGTGGGGCATTCCCCTCTGCTGGAACTCCACACTCCACGCGAACGCCCGCACCCGTCCGAACGCGTCCTCCTTCAGCACCTTCTCCAGCAGGGCGGTCATCTTTGCGTAGAACACCTGCACGCACATCACTCAACCCGCATTCAGTCCCCATCTACTCACCCGGTTCACGAGATCCGGGCTGTCCACCCACTTCTGACCGGGGAACAACACTCTCTGGATCTCCTTCCAGAAGGGGTTGCCTGATAGTGAAAGATGAGTTCGTTACTTTCACAGAATTTCATAAAAATCATATTTTATCTTTCTGGTCGTTTGTCTCGCTATTTATTACTCGATTTCCATCTGTTTCCTCATCACTTGTCTTGATGTGGTAATCACGTACCAGTAAAAGTAACGAAGAAGTCGGGCGCTCCCATCTCCTGCATCACCACCATCGCCTTCTCAATCATCATGTGCATATGGCGAGGCGAGCCCTTCACTGCCGCACTCGCAATCAGCTGCAATGTACAGATTAAAATAGAGAGAGAGAGAGAGAGAAAGAGAGAGAGAAAGATATAGAGGGGGAAAGAAAGAGAAACTCACGATGGCCCCCAGGTCCACGTTCCTCTTGCGCGCAGCCTTGTGCTGTCGGAGGAAGAAGCTGCTCTGTCGGATGGCGCATCTGTCCAGCCACGACCGACTCTTCTCTGCCTCATCGATCCTCTCGCGCAGCTTTAACACGCAATATTAGATTCGTCATACCAATGAATTTTTTTAAATCTACTGCGCGTTTATATATTTTTACTTTCCATGAAATCTATCTTCATTTGTGTATCAATTCTTCACATTTTCGAGAGAATATCTGCGAGAGGCATGTACAGTGTAGTGATTAGTGATACGCGCTGTACACGTAGGGTCACGGGATGGATCGATCCCTGTCCCGGGCGCTTGATGGAACCAAGGTGATAATTTGATAACAGTCTGATACAAATGTAAACCGCAGTGTTCGCCATTCTGCAAAAATCAAAGTGAGTTGGAAAAGGCTAGGCTCGATTGTCGAACCATAGTTTCCCTTCGAGCTTCGCAAAGTTTTTTTTTGAATCGGGTACTATCCTCGATTTCACCTTTTTGTATATCTATTATGCACTCACTTCCTGGATCGAACACGTCCTCTTTTCCACGCTGTGAAAGCGAGTGAAGTTATGCCTGTAATGACAGCATGAACATCTCATCACACTGACAATCACTCACTGCGCGCGAATGACGCGGAGTGCCTGGTCCTCCACATAGAGTTGTCCGAGTCGCTGGAGCGAGAACACCCTGTGGTACTGCTCCTCCACTACCTTCTTCGTATGACGCAGCAAAAACGCGCACGCCTCCCTCCGTGACATCTTACTCGTGCGCACTACAAACAACAGTATGCCATGTGAATTACAAAAACATCGTCTACCATTGGAAGTGGCAGGACGCTCCTTGTACTGGAAACCAGAGGGTGTCGATGCGCGACTGGACACCTGAACGGAAATTCCCCTCTCTCTCTCTCTCTCTCTCTCTCTCTCTCTCTCTTTTCCTACAATGTCCTCCTCAGCAGTCTCCTCTCCCTCGTCTCCCGAGGCATCGAAGAAGTTACGGTCGAAACAGAGTAGAGATGTGGAACGAACATCGCGGGTCGATCGAACAGTCGCCTCACCGGGCTCGTTCAGATTCCATGTGGCTACAACATGTGTGTATCAGACAGCGATACGTTTTACCCACCATAGTCCTCGTCGTCACTGTCGAGCATCGGGTCGTCGTCGCTATCCAGCTGCTGCTCCTCTCCTTCTCCGGCTGCCATGTCCACATCTGTAATCAAACATCGAACGCCACAGACAAGCATAGTAAGACTTATACAATTATCTGAGATGGACATATATTAAATAAGAACATCTAAATAGAGAGAGAAAGAGAAAGAGATGTACTCACCCAGAACCACCTCCGTGTCGACAAAAGTGGGCACCTCCGTCTCCTCACCCTCTGCGTTCACATCTGTATAATTTTTGCTAGTAGTATCGAGTCTCTTTCATTCACTCCGTGTCTCTATTTGTTTGCAATGCTCGCTGCAGAATGACAAAGTGGGGAGAATGACAAAGAAAGTGAGAATGAGAGATATCAAAAGGTTCTCACCTCCCTGGTCGTCTCCCTCCCAGTCCTCGTACTCCCTCTCTTCCTCCTCCACCTCCTCCAACGGCTCATCCCACACGTGACTACGACGGCCGCGCGGACCCATTGACTTATCCTCTGAACCATGCGAAATAACATGTGCAAGAAATAGAAAAAGAGAAAGAAATAGAGAGAGAGATATAAACGACGATAGACTGAGAGAGTTGTAAAATTTTTTTATCATGTCTACTGCAAATGCAAAAGTCAAGTCTCTCTCTTTCTTCCGTATATATTTTCACTTTCAATATCTGCTTCTAAACAACAAAATTTTGTGAAAACAAGATAGAGAGGAGAGGGAGAGGGAAAAAGAGCGAGAGAGAGAGAGAAAGAGAGAGAGAGAGAGAGAGAGAGAGAGAGAGAGAGAGAGAGAGAGAGATAAAAGACTCACCCGGCGACACTCCGAGTCGCTTGTCCCGGAGAGGAGCGTACTGGGGCATCACTCCTGCACTTTGCCTGTCGTGTCCCACTTCTGCCATCAGATGGATGAGTGGGTAGCACAGCGGATCCACCATCGAACTATAACCATGTGCATTTTCGAAATCCAATCAATACAACAGAGAAAATACACACCTGTAGTAGGGGATTTGCTTCTTTTTTCCGGAGAAGATGTACTCGACGGTGAGCGGGGCAGTGTCGAGGGGGCGGCCCTGCGAGTCGACTTGGCTCAGAAGAACCGCCTGGTTCTCAGCCACACCACCGTACGCACCCTAAAACACACACTCTCCATCTCCCTCTCTCTCTCTCTCTCTCTCTCCCTCTCTCTCTCTCTCCCTCCCTCTCTTTCTCTCTCTCTCTCTCGCTCTCTCTCTCTCTCTCTCTCTCTCTCTTTCTCTCTCGCACCTTGTGTCCCTCGGCTCGCTCCTTGATGGTGGCATAGTCCGTCCTGATGTAGAGGAACCTCTTGCGGAACGTCTCCCTCGGCTCGAGTGCCGCCTCCCTTCCAGCAGACACGTACTGCTGCACAAACGAGTTGTGTTGCATCAGCAGTTGTGTCAGACGATCCAATACCTTCAATGGAACAAGTGTTAAAGAAATGAAATGAAATATTCGTAGCAAAACGTTTCGAAAAACTGTTTTGAAACGTATCAAACGGTATGTATACATACAGTTCATATTAGTTAGTAAATAGTATCTGTCTATGATGACGGTATACACTTATATTTACCGGGTTGAGATTGTCTCGCGCGAGTAGATGAGCAGTGTGGGTGGGGTCGAGGATGAACCGATCGATCGCCTCGCTGTAAGTGATCTTCGGGTTCGCACCACGAGACGACCACATCATGCCAAACAGACACGATCCACCAATATTCATCGGAAGGACAGAGGACAGCGAGTAGGTGGGCGGACCCTTGGTCTGAAAGGGAAAATAGACAGGACAAACCACATCACGCACCTTTGCGGCCGGAATACCGCCGGTCACAATCTGCTCCGTTCTGTTCGTCGAAGCCATCGCGAGAACGGCGTTGATGCGAGTGGCATTGAACTGGACAATACTGAAACACATCTTATCTCTCTTTCTCTCTCTCTCTCTCTTTCTCTCTCTCTCTCTCTCTCTCTCTCCTTACGGCAATTGCATTATGTCGGCGAGAGGCTTGGGCAGCTCCTTCCAGTCGTTGGGCCGGTAGTTGCCATCGTAGCAGCACCGGATGCAGGCCGGCTCATTTTCGAAGTAGAGCGCATCGCAGAAGGGACAGGCGACGATCAGGTCTCCAATGTCGAGCAACACCACTCCCTCCGAATCGGAGAAGAATCCAGCTAAAAGAAACGCGTTCAAAAAACGAGACAAAATCAATGCCTCACGATTGGGTGCGGCTCGTCTCTTCCACGCCCTCTGTTCCAGATACGCTTCTCTCTCGTCTTCCGTCACTGAAAACAATCAGACAAATTATGTTTCAAATCTTTTCAACTGACTTGTTTTCCTCTTCTGAGTAAAGTGATGTGCAGCGCGAGACAAACGGATGCTCCTTGCTTCTTCTGTCTCTGAAATTTTTAAGAACGTTTGATAGTCCATCAAAGAATATTTCACCTACCTTCATCACGATGAGCTGTCATGTGTTCTCTGATCATCTGCAGTCGTTCTGAAGTCTCTTCCGGAGTTTCTGTAACAAAATCGACAAACATTCACATTTACAGTACCGCAATGGTCAATTGGTGAAAGCAATTGTTAATTGAGCGAGGTCGCCGGTTCGATTCTCCTCGCAGGCAATTGTTTTTGCAAATTACACAGCTAGTCTGTAAACCCACTTTAACTCTTTTCCTATAAAAGGGAGATCCTTATCAAAGACTTTTTCTACCACGCACTCACATCCGGAACTGGCAATTTCGCGATAAGCACGCACTATCTACCGAAAACAGTGAAGACGTTGTTTCAGCCTGTGTGTATGTGAGAATGTGTGATAGAGAGAGTGAGATAGTGAGAGAGAGATATCAACATTGTTCCAGCTAAGATTCGTCAATTTGACACTGTATGATTATGTCTGCTACCAGATCAGCGATGAAGCTAACATTGTATGTTGGAATCGTACTGATTATCATCAAACAAGTACAGTACTATTTTGTACACACCTTGTGAACGGCGCGTTGCTGTGTGTTGTTTGTCCATCTGCTGACGCTTCGAAGACTCCTCTGGAGTTTCTGTAAAACAGAGATGTGAAATCAGTGCGATGATAGCACTATTTTTCTCGTTGATTAGCAGTACACTGTAGGACTATGCGTAACACAAAAATAGCCGTGAAACTAACTTTTTATGTTGGAATTGCACTGATTATCATCAAACGAGTACAGTACTACTTTGTACACACCTTGGGAACGGCGCGTTGCTGTGTGTTGTTTGTCAATCTGTTGACGCTTTGAAGACTCCTCTGGAGTTTCTGTAAAACAGAGATATGAAATCAGTGCGATGATAGCACTATTTTTCTCGCTGATTAGCAGTACACTGTAGGATTATGCGTAACACAAAATTAGCCGTGAAGCTAACTTTTTATGTTGGAATCGCACTGATTATCAACAAACAACTACAGTACTACTTTGTACACACCTTGGGAACGGCGCGTTGCTGTGTGTTGTTTGTCCATCTGCTGACGCTTCGAAGACTCCTCTGGAGTTTCTGTAAAACAGAGATGTGAAATCAGTGCGATGATAGCACTATTTTTCTCGCTGATTAGCAGTACACTGTAGGATTATGCGTAACACAAAATTAGCCGTGAAGCTAACTTTTTATGTTGGAATCGCACTGATTATCAACAAACAACTACAGTACTACTTTGTACACACCTTGGGAACGGCGCGTTGCTGTGTGCTGTTTGTCCATCTGCTGACGCTTCAAAAACTCCTCTGGAGTTTCTGTAAAAAAACAAGACATAAAAACCAAGACATAGATCAATGCACCTTTTTCTCGCTGCAACGCAGTGTACTCCCTGTCCTTCTGCTGACGCCGGGACATCATGTTAGGAGATTCTACAACTTGGTAGTATACGATCATTCCAATATAAGTCAGTCTCAGCAAGCATACCTGTTGCACGCCTTGCTGCTGATCGATCTCGTTCCAACTGCCGCTTTTTCACTGTCTCCTCGGCAGTTTCTGAAAGAAAGTAATATACGGAACCGAAAAAGTGATATGTTTTTGTATTCACCTTTCAAGTGAGCAATCTGCTTTCGTTCTCGCTCTTTCTTCTTCTTTTCGGAAGGAGTGAGCCTTCTGAAATACATCCGTTGTTTTTCCAATGAAATGGAGAACACTTTTAGTTCACCTCTTGGATCGGCTTGGACGCGGAGTGGTGTTGTCATGCTGCGCACTCTCATCCCTCTCATCGTCGCCACTGTATATATATAGTTTTTTTTCAAGAAGATAGTTGAAGCATATTTGACTACAGTGATGAAGATCTTCCTTGGTGTAGTCAAAGGTGCAAAGTGTGTGCAACCCACATAGTCTCCATCTGACTGCTCGCCGCCGCCATCTCTTTCGTGCGAGCAGTCCTCCCCCTTCCCCTCGTCTCTTCCACGCCACTCGTGTCGGAAAACGGTTTTCTACAGTAACTGCTGTTACATACATGAGTTAACTGCACAGATCGCCGTATACTTCCTCCAAGGAATTCTCTCCTATTCTCTCCTTATTGACACATATCAAAATAGAATTGTTAAATGTACAAAAAAAGAGTTGATTGACGAATCCTAAAACTTAATGATTGATAAGAAATGAACCAACCGAACATGTATGTCTGGGGATGGTGTCCTCTCCACATGCCTCTTTCTCCTCTCGATCACAGGCTGCGCGCGCACCACCGGACGCACTGGCGGCCTGGTGAGTGAACAACGTGAAACGTGATGATAAGAATACACAAACCTGGATTCGTCAAGTCGAACTTGGAGAGTGGCCTTGTCGATGAGCAGGTGTACATCCGGGACTGGATCATCAGGAGGGTGACGGCGACTGAAAGTCATGGTAGAAAAGAAAACCGAATGAGAATGTGTTTACCTTCCGAGAAGCTCCTTGTCGTAGAAGCTCCAGTCGTGCCTTTTCGCCATCGCCTCTTTGATGAGATAGCAGATACTGTGGCAGTCCCACACAAACCTGTAAAAATGAATTGAATGAATGCATTACTGTACTGACACATGAACATGAACTCACTCGGACGGGTTCCGTCCGCGCAGGATAGCCAGAAGGGCGCCAAAACAACGGAACCCGCAGCTCCACGAGTCCTGAAAAGAATAATGATTGAGGTT
The DNA here is from genome assembly GCA_963966185.1 of Rhabditoides inermis. NCBI lineage: Eukaryota > Metazoa > Nematoda > Chromadorea > Rhabditida > Rhabditidae > Rhabditoides > Rhabditoides inermis. The sequence goes on along the minus strand of CAWZYM010000201.1, from coordinate 281,096 downwards.
TTCGCCTCACAATTCCATCTTTCTCTTTCTCTATTTCTCACATACTCTCTCTCTCTCTCTCAATAGTGACCGTAAACCTACCCCATCTCCTGCTCCCTTCACAGTTTCTCCTTGCTGACAGTCATAACACCGTACTACCGTAATCCGAATAGGTCCTTCGAACATATGACCGTACGCGAACACAATCTGCGTGAGCAACTCGTGTCGTTTGATCATCATCTGATGAGAACATATTGGAACGAGATCTTAGTATCGATGACTCACCCATAGTGGAATGTCATCTCCTGCATTGTCGACCATCGAATCGTAGAGGATGAGGTGCGCCACGTCTCTGCCACTCGTCGGACGGTAACTGAATGATATGATATAACAATATGAACTTCGTGGGCACATTGACTGACTGGATGAGGACGAAGTGGCGTCCGATGTGGTGGATCTGCACCACGGGAATCTCGGGTCGGAACTCTTGGATAGGCAGTTGCGCTCCGAGAGCCTGAACGATGTGATATGAAAAATAGGAAACACATGTAGTATGTACCTTGATCAGACCGATGAGTTGCGCACCCTGTGTGTAGATGTCGGCGACAGACTGAACATGTAGTGCAGCTTTATCCAGCCAATCATCACCCAGCTCCTGACCGAACGTAGGCTGCAATGGTCGTGCTCTCTCTCTCTCTCTCTCTATCTCTCTATCTCTCTCTCTTTCTCTCTTTCTCTCTCTCTCTCTCTCTCTCTCCCTCTCTCTCTTGAAACCTACCTCTTCGTACATGCCGGGAGCATCGCCCACGTGATGCAATTCTGGATCGCGTCCCTTCACTCGCGATGCACTGCAGTAACGAAACATTTCATAAATTTTGAAAATGAATAAGGGAGATGATCACTCACACATGACTTGCGGTGGACGGCACTGCGCCACGCCTGCCGATTCTCGCCCCAGACCAAGGCTCCTCTCCCGAACCACGCGGACGCGACAAAGAGGAAGCCCTGAAACACAATAAAAAATGTGCCTTCTTTCACTACACTATAGATCTGCCTCGAAAGTGATATACTGTGTTCCTCTGACCTACGCACAATTGGCAGCTGGTACATACGTGTAATGATGGAATGCTCACCTCTCTGTGTCTTGTGCCGACACCGGGCGTCCTCGCCTCATACCTCCAGACACATGCTGTTCCGCTGGACCACGCAACGCGGAAGAGACACTGGAAACAATGCGGATGGAAAGTGAGACTGATGCGTACCTGTCTGCATCCTCTTCCTCCACACGCGCACGCTTCACTGACGAGAAGTCGCTATTCCCCGATGCAGTCGACTTCTTCTTATTCTTCTTACACTCTTTCGACATTTTCTGAAAGTGAAGAAGGGTTCATTGTATAAAAATATGAGTGAAACGAATGTAAGGAATAACGTAAAATTGAACAGAAATGAATGTTTGAAAGGAGGAAAGGAAAGGGAGTGATCACATTTCGCAATAGTTATAGCACACAATCGATTGGAACACAATATGCAAATGAGTGTTTTCACTTTCGCAATAGCCCTGTCTATGATTCTTGTTGGAATGGTAAGAAAGTAATTGTGAAATACACAGAGTGACAAAGCGAGAAAGATGTTTTTGAAATCTAATTTGCGTGAATCACGTTTTCATCCCCTAAATGTCTCTCTCTCTCTCTCTCTCTCTCTCTCTCTCTCTCTCTCTCTTTCTCTCTCAAAATGAATGTGGATCGTTTTTAATCCGTGGTGGATGAAAAAATGTGCGTGTTGAATGAAATATTTAAATGAGAATGGATATCACAGACGAAAATCACGAAAAAGTATCACTTCTTATCCAACGTTTCGGCACCTGGCCTTCATCAGGAACGAACAGAACACCAATCACAGATAAGCAGTGAAACACAAGGAATGGGTCACAAGGTAAAAGGTGAAACCGGAAGTGAATGATTGGTGAGGAGAGAGTGACTCGGCATGGGTGATGAGTGATCAGAGGGCGGGGTTATGCCGCGCGGCGTAGCCCGCGGCAAGTAGTCGTACACCAGCGATCAATCAATACGGCTACACCGGAAGTCGATTTGAATGGGTACAAGAGAGACAGCAGAAGTGTGCGAGTCTGACTCGCACTTCCTATTCAATATGCGACTGGTTTCGCTTAGGATGAAGTTCAACTGCTACTATGGTGAAAGTGAAAGACGTCTTCTCTCGAGAATGCGAATCCATGCAGTGTCGACCGATGACTTCCTCGATTTGCTTGTGCTCGGCGATCCTCGTCTTCAGTGGGAAACCCGACCGATGTCATGTTCACTGCAAAAATCGCAAGAGGCATAAACCACATAAGAGTTGCAATATTAATTGTTCACACAAAAATACGCATTTCTCTCCTCTCTTCCCTTCTTTTAAATACATTACATACCACCCCGCCTATGCAGTCAGTCCGGCGCCGTGCGTCCGCTCACACCTCTCTCTGTCTATCCTTTCCCGTAGAACTTTAATCCTAAACAGACTAATGAATAGCATGGAAACTAACCGATAAACTAAATTACCATTGTCGGGAATATGCAAATGAGGTCATAAATCAAAACTTTTTTGTATTTCACTACACCACCCTTCCGCCTATGCAGTCAGTCCGGCGCCGTGCGTCCGCTCACACCTCTCTCTGTCTATCCTTTCCCGTAGAACTTTAATCCTAAACAGACATATGAATAGCATGGAAACTAACCGATAAACTAAATTACCATTGTCGGGAATATGCAAATGAGGTCATAAACCAAAACTTTTTGTATTTCACTACACCACCCTTCCGCCTATTCAGTCAGTCCGGCGCCGTGCGTCCGCTCACACCTCTCTCTGTCTATCCTTTCCCGTAGAACTTTAATCCTAAACAGACATATGAATAGCATGGAAACTAACCGATAAACTAAATTACCATTGTCGGGAATATGCAAATGAGGTCATAAATCAAAACTTTTTTGTATTTCACTACACCACCCTTCCGCCTATGCAGTCAGTCCGGCGCCGTGCGTCCGCTCACACCTCTCTCTGTCTATCCTTTCCCGTAGAACTTTAATCCTAAACAGACATATGAATAGCATGGAAACTAACCGATAAACTAAATTACCATTGTCGGGAATATGCAAATGAGGTCATAAACCAAAACTTTTTGTATTTCACTACACCACCCTTCCGCCTATTCAGTCAGTCCGGCGCCGTGCGTCCGCTCACACCTCTCTCTGTCTATCCTTTCCCGTAGAACTTTAATCCTAAACAGACATATGAATAGCATGGAAACTAACCGATAAACTAAATTACCATTGTCGGGAATATGCAAATGAGGTCATAAACCAAAACTTTTTGTATTTCACTACACCACCCTTCCGCCTATTCAGTCAGTCCGGCGCCGTGCGTCCGCTCACACCTCTCTCTGTCTATCCTTTCCCGTAGAACTTTAATCCTAAACAGACATATGAATAGCATGGAAACTAACCGATAAACTAAATTACCATTGTCGGGAATATGCAAATGAGGTCATAAACCAAAACTTTTTGTATTTCACTACACCACCCTTCCGCCTATTCAGTCAGTCCGGCGCCGTGCGTCCGCTCACACCTCTCTCTGTCTATCCTTTCCCGTAGAACTTTAATCCTAAACAGACATATGAATAGCATGGAAACTAACCGATAAACTAAATTACCATTGTCGGGAATATGCAAATGAGGTCATAAACCAAAACTTTTTGTATTTCACTACACCACCCTTCCGCCTATTCAGTCAGTCCGGCGCCGTGCGTCCGCTCACACCTCTCTCTGTCTATCCTTTCCCGTAGAACTTTAATCCTAAACAGACATATGAATAGCATGGAAACTAACCGATAAACTAAATTACCATTGTCGGGAATATGCAAATGAGGTCATAAACCAAAACTTTTTGTATTTCACTACACTACCCTTCCGCCTATGCAGTCAGTCCGGCGCCGTGCGTCCGCTCACACCTCTCTCTGTCTATCCTTTACCGTAGAACTTTAATCCTAAACAGACATATGAATAGCATGGAAACTAACCGATAAACTAAATTACCATTGTCGGGAATATGCAAATGAGGTCATAAACCAAAACTTTTTGTATTTCACTACACCACCCTTCCGCCTATGCAGTCAGTCCGGCGCCGTGCGTCCGCTCACACCTCTCTCTGTCTATCCTTTCCCGTAGAACTTTAATCCTAAACAGACATATGAATAGCATGGAAACTAACCGATAAACTAAATTACCATTGTTGGGAATATGCAAATGAGGTCATAAACCAAAACTTTTTGTATTTCACTACACCACCCTTCCGCCTATGCAGTCAGTCCGGCGCCGTGCGTCCGCTCACACCTCTCTCTGTCTATCCTTTCCCGTAGAACTTTAATCCTAAACAGACATATGAATAGCATGGAAACTAACCGATAAACTAAATTACCATTGTCGGGAATATGCAAATGAGGTCATAAACCAAAACTTTTTGTATTTCACTACACCACCCTTCCGCCTATTCAGTCAGTCCGGCGCCGTGCGTCCGCTCACACCTCTCTCTGTCTATCCTTTCCCGTAGAACTTTAATCCTAAACAGACATATGAATAGCATGGAAACTAACCGATAAACTAAATTACCATTGTTGGGAATATGCAAATGAGGTCATAAACCAAAACTTTTTGTATTTCACTACACCACCCTTCCGCCTATGCAGTCAGTCCGGCGCCGTGCGTCCGCTCACACCTCTCTCTGTCTATCCTTTCCCGTAGAACTTTAATCCTAAACAGACATATGAATAGCATGGAAACTAACCGATAAACTAAATTACAATGATATCCTTTCCCGTAGAACTTTAATCCTAAACAGACATATGAATAGCATGGAAACTAACCGATAAACTAAATTACCATTGTTGGGAATATGCAAATGAGGTCATAAATCAAAACGTTTTGTATTTCACTACACCACCCTTCCGCCTATGCAGTCAGTCCGGCGCCGTGCGTCCGCTCACACCTCTCTCTGTCTATCCTTTCCCGTAGAACTTTAATCCTAAACAGACATATGAATAGCATGGAAACTAACCGATAAACTAAATTACCATTGTTGGGAATATGCAAATGAGGTCATAAATGAAAACGTTTTGTATTTCACTACACCACCCTTCCGCCTATGCAGTCAGTCCGGCGCCGTGCGTCCGCTCACACCTCTCTCTGTCTATCCTTTCCCGTAGAACTTTAATCCTAAACAGACATATGAATAGCATGGAAACTAACCGATAAACTAAATTTATTTCACTACACCACCCTTCCGCCTATGCAGTCAGTCCGGCGCCGTGCGTCCGCTCACACCTCTCTCTGTCTATCCTTTCCCGTAGAACTTTAATCCTAAACAGACATATGAATAGCATGGAAACTAACCGATAAACTAAATTACAATGATATCCTTTCCCGTAGAACTTTAATCCTAAACAGACATATGAATAGCATGGAAACTAACCGATAAACTAAATTACCATTGTTGGGAATATGCAAATGAGGTCATAAATCAAAACGTTTTGTATTTCACTACACCACCCTTCCGCCTATGCAGTCAGTCCGGCGCCGTGCGTCCGCTCACACCTCTCTCTGTCTATCCTTTCCCGTAGAACTTTAATCCTAAACAGACATATGAATAGCATGGAAACTAACCGATAAACTAAATTACAATGATATCCTTTCCCGTAGAACTTTAATCCTAAACAGACATATGAATAGCATGGAAACTAACCGATAAACTAAATTACCATTGTTGGGAATATGCAAATGAGGTCATAAATCAAAACGTTTTGTATTTCACTACACCACCCTTCCGCCTATGCAGTCAGTCCGGCGCCGTGCGTCCGCTCACACCTCTCTCTGTCTATTCTTTCCCGTAGAACTTTAATCCTAAACAGACATATGAATAGCATGGAAACTAACCGATAAACTAAATTACCATTGTTGGGAATATGCAAATGAGGTCATAAATCAAAACGTTTTGTATTTCACTACACCACCCTTCCGCCTATGCAGTCAGTCCGGCGCCGTGCGTCCGCTCACACCTCTCTCTGTCTATCCTTTCCCGAACCTTAACCGTAAGTAGACATATGAATAGCATGGAAACTAATCGATAAACTAAGTTACCATTGTTGGGAATATGCAAATAAGGTCATAAATGAAAACTTTTTGTATTTCACTACATCCACAAACCTCTAATCCAACTAAGAAGTGCATTACAATACAAAATATCAAAAATGAAGACAATTGAACGTTGTTTACAAATTTGTTTACTTGTTTACACTTTTTGTAAACAACATTTCTGAACTCGCCTCCATGTCTACTACACGTTACACATCTTTAAAACACGTTTTCAGGTTGTTTACACATTTGTTTACTTGTTTACAACATCTGTAAACAACATTTTTGAACTCACCAAGAATGTTACTAAACATTTGACATCTTTAAAACACATTTTCAGGTTGTTTACAAAGTTGTTTACTTGTTTACATCACCTGTAAACTACATTTTTGAACTCGCCTCTCGGTCTACAACATCTTAGATACCTTCGAAACAAATTTTAAATTTGTTTACAAAGTTGTTTACTTGTTGACAAACATGTAAACAACAACATCACTGACTTGCCTCCAGGTCACATACCAAGTTTGGACTCTTCAGCATCAAAACTGACCGAGATACGTCATTACCATATTTGGAAATATGCAAATGAGGTCAAAAATCAAAACTCAAATTCTCGACCCTACAGTACCTTAACCCTAAAAGGGCATCTCAACAGCTCTAAAACTAACCATAGTTTACATAGAACTGGCCATCTCTCAGATTCTATGTTCTCAGATATGCAAATTTTCTAGGGAGAACCCATATAAGGAACAGTCAGATCCGGACCTCAGGTAAAATTTAGCGTTCGGTCACCACCTGAGATCTAATTTCCATACCTCAACCCCCAACGATCACTACAACTTGAGATACAACCGCGGAAGGTCAGACAGACAGACAGACAAACATAGTCCATAGCATAATTTATAGGGCTGGGCGGGTGACCCGAGCGGCGCTGGCGCGCCGCTCGGGCTAGGGCCGCCTTCGGCGGCCTCAACTCTCAAACATCACTCAAATCTTTTTTGAACTCGCCTCCAAGTCTACTACACGTTATACACCTTTAAAACACGTTTTCAGGTTGTTTACTTATTTGTTTACTTGTTTACAACACATGTAAACAACATTTTTGAACTCACCATCAATGTTACTAAACATTTGACATCTTTAAAACACATTTTCAGTTTGTTCACAAAGTTGTTTACTTGTTTACATCAACTGTAAACAACATATTTGAACTCAACTTCAAGTCTACATCATCTTAGATACCTTCAAAACAAACTTTAAATTTGTTTACAAAGTTGTTTACTTGTTGACAAACATGTAAACAACAACATCGCTGACTTGTCTCCAGGTCACATACCAAGTTTGGACTCTTTGGCACCAAAACTGACCGAGATACAACATTACCATATTTGGAATTATGCAAATGAGCTCATTAATCAAAATTTAAATCACCGATCCTACAGTACCCTTACCCTAAAAGGACATCTCAATAGCTCGAAAACGAACCATAGTTTACATAGAACTGGCCATATCTCAGATTCTATGTCCTCAGATATGCAAATTTTCCAGGGAGAACCCATATAAGGAACGGTCAGATCAGGGCTCCAGGTAAAATTTTGCGTGCGGTCACCACCTGAGATCTAATTTCCATACCTCAACCCCCAACGATCACTACAACTTGAGATACAACCGCGGAAGGTCAGACAGACAGACAGACAGACAAACATAGTCCATAGCATAATTTATAGGAGGAGGGGGGTGACTAGCCCGAGCGGCGCTGGCGCGCCGCTCGGGCTAGGGCCGCCTTCGGCGGCCTCAACACTCAAACATCAAAAAAGAAATCTCAAATAAAATCCACTAAAATATGTCCACAAACCTCTAATCTAACTGAGAAGTACATTACAAGACAGAATACCATAAATGAAGACAATTGAACGTTGTTTACAAATTTGTTTACTTGTTTACACTTTATGTAAACAACATTTTTGAACTCGCCTCTAAGTCTACTACACGTTACACATCTTTAAAACACGTTTTCAGGTTGTTTACACTTTTGTTTACTTGTTTACAACATCTGTAAACAACATTTTTGAACTCACCAAGAATGTTACTAACCATTTGACATCTTTAAAACACATTTTCAGGTTGTTTACAAAGTTGTTTACTTGTTTACATCACCTGTAAACAACATTTTTGAACTCGCTTCCAAGTCTACATCATCTTAGATATCTTCAGAACAAACTTTTAATTTGTTTACGAAGTTGTTTACTTGTTGACAAACATGTAAACAACAACATCGCTGACTTGTCTCCTGGTCACATACCAAGTTTGGACTCTTTGGCATCAAAACTGACCGAGATACAACATTACCATATTTGGAGTTATGCAAATGAGGTCATTAATTAAAATTTAAATCACCGACCCTACAGTACCCTAACCCTAAAAGGGCATCTCAGTAGCTCGAAAACGAACCATAGTTTACATAGAACTGGCCATATCTCAGATTCTATGTTCTCAGATATGCAAATTTTCCAGGGAGAACCCATATAAGGAATGGTCAGATCAGGACCCCAGGTAAAATTTTGCGTGCGAGGACCACCTAGAATCTAATTTCCATACCTCAACCCCTACCGATCACTACAACTTGAGATACAACCGCGGAAGGTCAGACAGACAGACAAACATAGTCCATAGCATAATTTATAGGGGGCGGGGGGCGACTAGCGCTTCGGCGCGCTGCCGCGCGCCTCCGCACTAGTTTATAGAAGAATAGAAAACAGTTTAGATAAATAGTTGCATGGTAAACTACGCTCTCATCACGAAAAAAAAAATTTCTGTCCACTTTGACGCAGCGGTAACAACAACATTCTAGACACAATTCTATGCATTCTTCTTTCTACTATCACGTCTCCGCATCGATCACAACAGTTTTCTAGAGACAGTTATATGCTCTCTTCTATCTACTCTCACGTCTCCGCATCGATCAAATCACTTTTCTAGAGACAGTTGTATGCTCTATTCTGTCTACTCTCACGTCTCCGCATCGATCACAACATTTTTTCTAGAAACAGTTCTATGTTCTCTTCTGTCTACTCTTACGTGTTATATGCTCTCTTCTGTCTGCTCTCACATCTCTGCATCGATCACATCACTTTTCTAGAAACAGTTCTATGCTTTCTTCTGTCTACTCTAACGTCTCTGCATCGATCACATCACTTTTCTAGAAACATCTCGATGCTCTCTCCTGTCTACTCTCACGTCTCCTCATCGATCACATCACTTTTCTAGAAACATTTGTATGCTTTCTTCTGTCTACTCTCACGTCTCCGCATCGATCACATCACTTTTCTAGAAACAGTTATATGCTCTCTTCTGTCTACTCTCACGTCTCCGCATCGATCACATCACTTTTCCTAGAAACAGTTATATGCTCTTTTCTGTCTACTCTCACGTCTCCTCATCGATCACATCACTTTTCTAGAAACATTTGTATGCTTTCTTCTGTCTACTCTCACGTCTCCGCATCGATCACATCACTTTTCTAGAAACAGTTATATGCTCTCTTCTGTCTACTCTCACGTCTCCGCATCGATCACATCACTTTTCCTAGAAACAGTTATATGCTCTTTTCTGTCTACTCTCACGTCTCCGCATTGATCACATCAATGCTCTAGACACAGTTCCATGCTTTCTTCTGTCTACTCTCAAGTCTCCGCATCGATCAAATCACTTTTCTAGAAACAAATTCTATGCTCTCTTCTGTCTACTCTCACGTCTCTGCAATCACATCACTTTTCTAGAAGCAGTTGTTTGCTTTCTTCTGTCTGGTTCTATTAAATTAAAAAGGGTAGCAATTCATGTAAAAAATGACTCAACATCAATTACATATATCATTCATTATTTAATCACAGTCTTCGTCATTTGGAATGAGTCTTGCTTTTGATTCTTTTTTGAGGATTCTATTGATACTCGAAAATGCTCACCTCACCTCACTTTCAATTTTTACTAAACTGCTCAAAAGACAACGCGTTTTTCAGTAATAACGAGAGCATAACAGTCTCGATAAACAATGTTCTATTAACAAAAAAACTAAAGAAGAAATATGTCTACAATGCAGTGACCTTTCCATGCGACGGCTGACAGAAAGCACGCCGTTGGGCACGCTGTCGTGAGCATGTTTTAAGTAGTTTGATAATGTTTTACGTTTGTTTGATCTTCACAAACCATTTTATAACGATTGAATTCGTCTTGCAAAACTTTCCTTGTCTTTTCCAATCTTCAACTCTTCGTTTCGTTGAAGTTATGCGTTGAAGCTAGAAATTTTGTCTTTTTCAACTGAATCAATCTATTATTGATTTTATTTACACGTATTTCTATTGAACAAATGCACCACTGTGTGGATATGGGTCAGTAATTGCGAATGCCAACTAATTGGTATTGATCTGTTGACCTCGCGGCTGGTAGCGAGCAACCCGGAGGGCGCGACCCCAGCAAGTAGCGCGCAATCAAAAGTGATCTAATATCATATGAAGATAAAGTCCGATCGTTCTGAAATTCTGACAGTAGGGCTTATATGTTCAAAAAAGCTTAAGTTTACTAATTGGACACTCTATATTGCCTGTACAAAAAGTCGATCATATTTGCTATAATTCGCGACTTTTCGAAAAATGAAACAAGTTTCTATACTCTCTTTTACGTAATCTGTTTTCTATTCAATTTTTAAAGAAATCGAAGATCATGAATTTTGGGTGCATTTTGGGTACATTCGCCTATTAGGGCATGAAGATGAGGTCACAGCAAGCTGGTATCGCGGCTATCAATTTTTTCTAGGTCGTTTCACCTACCCACCAAATTTCGTTCGATTTCAAGCATTTTGAAAATTTTCTCCATAGTTAAGAGATTAGGTGATAACTATGATCAGAAGATCGCTATTGACGAGATATTTGGAATTTTGCGTTCTCGGGTATTGAAGAAACTTTTTAGAAGAAATTAGCAATTAGGGTATACTTTGAAAAGAGATATCTCTCCGGAAAGAATGACAGACACACACCATAGTAAATATTAGTCTAAAGGGGGGACTAGCCCTCGTGGCGCGCTACCGCGCGCCACTCGGGCTAGGGCCGCCTTCGGCGGCCTCAACACTCTGACATAAAACTAAAAGCAAACTTCAAATCTCAATACAGAACTTAAATCAAGTCGTGAAATTTCCAAAAGCTCATGTAAACACAATATACCACAAAACTGACACGAAAAACCGTTGTTTACAAATTTGTTTACTTGTTTACACGTCATGTAAACAATATTTTCGAACTCGCCTTTCAATCTACTACACCTTACACATCTTTAAAACACGTTTTCAGGTTGTTTACATATTTGTTTACTGGTTTACATCATCTGTAAACAACATTTTTGAACTCGCCACAAATGTCACTACACTACTTACATATTTAATGAGGACGAAGTGGCGTCCGATGTGGTGGATCTGCACCACGGGAATCTCGGGTCGGAACTCTTGGATAGGCAGTTGCGCTCCGAGAGCCTGAACGATGTGATATGAAAAATAGGAAACACATGTAGTATGTACCTTGATCAGACCGATGAGTTGCGCACCCTGTGTGTAGATGTCGGCGACAGACTGAACATGTAGTGCAGCTTTATCCAGCCAATCATCACCCAGCTCCTGACCGAACGTAGGCTGCAATGGTCGTGCTCTCTCTCTCTCTCTCTATCTCTCTATCTCTCTCTCTTTCTCTCTTTCTCTCTCTCTCTCTCTCTCTCTCCCTCTCTCTCTTGAAACCTACCTCTTCGTACATGCCGGGAGCATCGCCCACGTGATGCAATTCTGGATCGCGTCCCTTCACTCGCGATGCACTGCAGTAACGAAACATTTCATAAATTTTGAAAATGAATAAGGGAGATGATCACTCACACATGACTTGCGGTGGACGGCACTGCGCCACGCCTGCCGATTCTCGCCCCAGACCAAGGCTCCTCTCCCGAACCACGCGGACGCGACAAAGAGGAAGCCCTGAAACACAATAAAAAATGTGCCTTCTTTCACTACACTATAGATCTGCCTCGAAAGTGATATACTGTGTTCCTCTGACCTACGCACAATTGGCAGCTGGTACATACGTGTAATGATGGAATGCTCACCTCTCTGTGTCTTGTGCCGACACCGGGCGTCCTCGCCTCATACCTCCAGACACATGCTGTTCCGCTGGACCACGCAACGCGGAAGAGACACTGGAAACAATGCGGATGGAAAGTGAGACTGATGCGTACCTGTCTGCATCCTCTTCCTCCACACGCGCACGCTTCACTGACGAGAAGTCGCTATTCCCCGATGCAGTCGACTTCTTCTTATTCTTCTTACACTCTTTCGACATTTTCTGAAAGTGAAGAAGGGTTCATTGTATAAAAATATGAGTGAAACGAATGTAAGGAATAACGTAAAATTGAACAGAAATGAATGTTTGAAAGGAGGAAAGGAAAGGGAGTGATCACATTTCGCAATAGTTATAGCACACAATCGATTGGAACACAATATGCAAATGAGTGTTTTCACTTTCGCAATAGCCCTGTCTATGATTCTTGTTGGAATGGTAAGAAAGTAATTGTGAAATACACAGAGTGACAAAGCGAGAAAGATGTTTTTGAAATCTAATTTGCGTGAATCACGTTTTCATCCCCTAAATGTCTCTCTCTCTCTCTCTCTCTCTCTCTCTCTCTCTCTCTCTCTCTTTCTCTCTCAAAATGAATGTGGATCGTTTTTAATCCGTGGTGGATGAAAAAATGTGCGTGTTGAATGAAATATTTAAATGAGAATGGATATCACAGACGAAAATCACGAAAAAGTATCACTTCTTATCCAACGTTTCGGCACCTGGCCTTCATCAGGAACGAACAGAACACCAATCACAGATAAGCAGTGAAACACAAGGAATGGGTCACAAGGTAAAAGGTGAAACCGGAAGTGAATGATTGGTGAGGAGAGAGTGACTCGGCATGGGTGATGAGTGATCAGAGGGCGGGGTTATGCCGCGCGGCGTAGCCCGCGGCAAGTAGTCGTACACCAGCGATCAATCAATACGGCTACACCGGAAGTCGATTTGAATGGGTACAAGAGAGACAGCAGAAGTGTGCGAGTCTGACTCGCACTTCCTATTCAATATGCGACTGGTTTCGCTTAGGATGAAGTTCAACTGCTACTATGGTGAAAGTGAAAGACGTCTTCTCTCGAGAATGCGAATCCATGCAGTGTCGACCGATGACTTCCTCGATTTGCTTGTGCTCGGCGATCCTCGTCTTCAGTGGGAAACCCGACCGATGTCATGTTCACTGCAAAAATCGCAAGAGGCATAAACCACATAAGAGTTGCAATATTAATTGTTCACACAAAAATACGCATTTCTCTCCTCTCTTCCCTTCTTTTAAATACATTACATACCACCCCGCCTATGCAGTCAGTCCGGCGCCGTGCGTCCGCTCACACCTCTCTCTGTCTATCCTTTCCCGTAGAACTTTAATCCTAAACAGACTAATGAATAGCATGGAAACTAACCGATAAACTAAATTACCATTGTCGGGAATATGCAAATGAGGTCATAAATCAAAACTTTTTTGTATTTCACTACACCACCCTTCCGCCTATGCAGTCAGTCCGGCGCCGTGCGTCCGCTCACACCTCTCTCTGTCTATCCTTTCCCGTAGAACTTTAATCCTAAACAGACATATGAATAGCATGGAAACTAACCGATAAACTAAATTACCATTGTCGGGAATATGCAAATGAGGTCATAAACCAAAACTTTTTGTATTTCACTACACCACCCTTCCGCCTATTCAGTCAGTCCGGCGCCGTGCGTCCGCTCACACCTCTCTCTGTCTATCCTTTCCCGTAGAACTTTAATCCTAAACAGACATATGAATAGCATGGAAACTAACCGATAAACTAAATTACCATTGTCGGGAATATGCAAATGAGGTCATAAATCAAAACTTTTTTGTATTTCACTACACCACCCTTCCGCCTATGCAGTCAGTCCGGCGCCGTGCGTCCGCTCACACCTCTCTCTGTCTATCCTTTCCCGTAGAACTTTAATCCTAAACAGACATATGAATAGCATGGAAACTAACCGATAAACTAAATTACCATTGTCGGGAATATGCAAATGAGGTCATAAACCAAAACTTTTTGTATTTCACTACACCACCCTTCCGCCTATTCAGTCAGTCCGGCGCCGTGCGTCCGCTCACACCTCTCTCTGTCTATCCTTTCCCGTAGAACTTTAATCCTAAACAGACATATGAATAGCATGGAAACTAACCGATAAACTAAATTACCATTGTCGGGAATATGCAAATGAGGTCATAAACCAAAACTTTTTGTATTTCACTACACCACCCTTCCGCCTATTCAGTCAGTCCGGCGCCGTGCGTCCGCTCACACCTCTCTCTGTCTATCCTTTCCCGTAGAACTTTAATCCTAAACAGACATATGAATAGCATGGAAACTAACCGATAAACTAAATTACCATTGTCGGGAATATGCAAATGAGGTCATAAACCAAAACTTTTTGTATTTCACTACACCACCCTTCCGCCTATTCAGTCAGTCCGGCGCCGTGCGTCCGCTCACACCTCTCTCTGTCTATCCTTTCCCGTAGAACTTTAATCCTAAACAGACATATGAATAGCATGGAAACTAACCGATAAACTAAATTACCATTGTCGGGAATATGCAAATGAGGTCATAAACCAAAACTTTTTGTATTTCACTACACCACCCTTCCGCCTATTCAGTCAGTCCGGCGCCGTGCGTCCGCTCACACCTCTCTCTGTCTATCCTTTCCCGTAGAACTTTAATCCTAAACAGACATATGAATAGCATGGAAACTAACCGATAAACTAAATTACCATTGTCGGGAATATGCAAATGAGGTCATAAACCAAAACTTTTTGTATTTCACTACACTACCCTTCCGCCTATGCAGTCAGTCCGGCGCCGTGCGTCCGCTCACACCTCTCTCTGTCTATCCTTTACCGTAGAACTTTAATCCTAAACAGACATATGAATAGCATGGAAACTAACCGATAAACTAAATTACCATTGTCGGGAATATGCAAATGAGGTCATAAACCAAAACTTTTTGTATTTCACTACACCACCCTTCCGCCTATGCAGTCAGTCCGGCGCCGTGCGTCCGCTCACACCTCTCTCTGTCTATCCTTTCCCGTAGAACTTTAATCCTAAACAGACATATGAATAGCATGGAAACTAACCGATAAACTAAATTACCATTGTTGGGAATATGCAAATGAGGTCATAAACCAAAACTTTTTGTATTTCACTACACCACCCTTCCGCCTATGCAGTCAGTCCGGCGCCGTGCGTCCGCTCACACCTCTCTCTGTCTATCCTTTCCCGTAGAACTTTAATCCTAAACAGACATATGAATAGCATGGAAACTAACCGATAAACTAAATTACCATTGTCGGGAATATGCAAATGAGGTCATAAACCAAAACTTTTTGTATTTCACTACACCACCCTTCCGCCTATTCAGTCAGTCCGGCGCCGTGCGTCCGCTCACACCTCTCTCTGTCTATCCTTTCCCGTAGAACTTTAATCCTAAACAGACATATGAATAGCATGGAAACTAACCGATAAACTAAATTACCATTGTTGGGAATATGCAAATGAGGTCATAAACCAAAACTTTTTGTATTTCACTACACCACCCTTCCGCCTATGCAGTCAGTCCGGCGCCGTGCGTCCGCTCACACCTCTCTCTGTCTATCCTTTCCCGTAGAACTTTAATCCTAAACAGACATATGAATAGCATGGAAACTAACCGATAAACTAAATTACAATGATATCCTTTCCCGTAGAACTTTAATCCTAAACAGACATATGAATAGCATGGAAACTAACCGATAAACTAAATTACCATTGTTGGGAATATGCAAATGAGGTCATAAATCAAAACGTTTTGTATTTCACTACACCACCCTTCCGCCTATGCAGTCAGTCCGGCGCCGTGCGTCCGCTCACACCTCTCTCTGTCTATCCTTTCCCGTAGAACTTTAATCCTAAACAGACATATGAATAGCATGGAAACTAACCGATAAACTAAATTACCATTGTTGGGAATATGCAAATGAGGTCATAAATGAAAACGTTTTGTATTTCACTACACCACCCTTCCGCCTATGCAGTCAGTCCGGCGCCGTGCGTCCGCTCACACCTCTCTCTGTCTATCCTTTCCCGTAGAACTTTAATCCTAAACAGACATATGAATAGCATGGAAACTAACCGATAAACTAAATTTATTTCACTACACCACCCTTCCGCCTATGCAGTCAGTCCGGCGCCGTGCGTCCGCTCACACCTCTCTCTGTCTATCCTTTCCCGTAGAACTTTAATCCTAAACAGACATATGAATAGCATGGAAACTAACCGATAAACTAAATTACAATGATATCCTTTCCCGTAGAACTTTAATCCTAAACAGACATATGAATAGCATGGAAACTAACCGATAAACTAAATTACCATTGTTGGGAATATGCAAATGAGGTCATAAATCAAAACGTTTTGTATTTCACTACACCACCCTTCCGCCTATGCAGTCAGTCCGGCGCCGTGCGTCCGCTCACACCTCTCTCTGTCTATCCTTTCCCGTAGAACTTTAATCCTAAACAGACATATGAATAGCATGGAAACTAACCGATAAACTAAATTACAATGATATCCTTTCCCGTAGAACTTTAATCCTAAACAGACATATGAATAGCATGGAAACTAACCGATAAACTAAATTACCATTGTTGGGAATATGCAAATGAGGTCATAAATCAAAACGTTTTGTATTTCACTACACCACCCTTCCGCCTATGCAGTCAGTCCGGCGCCGTGCGTCCGCTCACACCTCTCTCTGTCTATTCTTTCCCGTAGAACTTTAATCCTAAACAGACATATGAATAGCATGGAAACTAACCGATAAACTAAATTACCATTGTTGGGAATATGCAAATGAGGTCATAAATGAAAACGTTTTGTATTTCACTACACCACCCTTCCGCCTATGCAGTCAGTCCGGCGCCGTGCGTCCGCTCACACCTCTCTCTGTCTATCCTTTCCCGTAGAACTTTAATCCTAAACAGACATATGAATAGCATGGAAACTAACCGATAAACTAAATTTATTTCACTACACCACCCTTCCGCCTATGCAGTCAGTCCGGCGCCGTGCGTCCGCTCACACCTCTCTCTGTCTATCCTTTCCCGTAGAACTTTAATCCTAAACAGACATATGAATAGCATGGAAACTAACCGATAAACTAAATTACAATGATATCCTTTCCCGTAGAACTTTAATCCTAAACAGACATATGAATAGCATGGAAACTAACCGATAAACTAAATTACCATTGTTGGGAATATGCAAATGAGGTCATAAATCAAAACGTTTTGTATTTCACTACACCACCCTTCCGCCTATGCAGTCAGTCCGGCGCCGTGCGTCCGCTCACACCTCTCTCTGTCTATCCTTTCCCGTAGAACTTTAATCCTAAACAGACATATGAATAGCATGGAAACTAACCGATAAACTAAATTACAATGATATCCTTTCCCGTAGAACTTTAATCCTAAACAGACATATGAATAGCATGGAAACTAACCGATAAACTAAATTACCATTGTTGGGAATATGCAAATGAGGTCATAAATCAAAACGTTTTGTATTTCACTACACCACCCTTCCGCCTATGCAGTCAGTCCGGCGCCGTGCGTCCGCTCACACCTCTCTCTGTCTATTCTTTCCCGTAGAACTTTAATCCTAAACAGACATATGAATAGCATGGAAACTAACCGATAAACTAAATTACCATTGTTGGGAATATGCAAATGAGGTCATAAATCAAAACGTTTTGTATTTCACTACACCACCCTTCCGCCTATGCAGTCAGTCCGGCGCCGTGCGTCCGCTCACACCTCTCTCTGTCTATCCTTTCCCGAACCTTAACCGTAAGTAGACATATGAATAGCATGGAAACTAATCGATAAACTAAGTTACCATTGTTGGGAATATGCAAATAAGGTCATAAATGAAAACTTTTTGTATTTCACTACATCCACAAACCTCTAATCCAACTAAGAAGTGCATTACAATACAAAATATCAAAAATGAAGACAATTGAACGTTGTTTACAAATTTGTTTACTTGTTTACACTTTTTGTAAACAACATTTCTGAACTCGCCTCCATGTCTACTACACGTTACACATCTTTAAAACACGTTTTCAGGTTGTTTACACATTTGTTTACTTGTTTACAACATCTGTAAACAACATTTTTGAACTCACCAAGAATGTTACTAAACATTTGACATCTTTAAAACACATTTTCAGGTTGTTTACAAAGTTGTTTACTTGTTTACATCACCTGTAAACTACATTTTTGAACTCGCCTCTCGGTCTACAACATCTTAGATACCTTCGAAACAAATTTTAAATTTGTTTACAAAGTTGTTTACTTGTTGACAAACATGTAAACAACAACATCACTGACTTGCCTCCAGGTCACATACCAAGTTTGGACTCTTCAGCATCAAAACTGACCGAGATACGTCATTACCATATTTGGAAATATGCAAATGAGGTCAAAAATCAAAACTCAAATTCTCGACCCTACAGTACCTTAACCCTAAAAGGGCATCTCAACAGCTCTAAAACTAACCATAGTTTACATAGAACTGGCCATCTCTCAGATTCTATGTTCTCAGATATGCAAATTTTCTAGGGAGAACCCATATAAGGAACAGTCAGATCCGGACCTCAGGTAAAATTTTGCGTTCGGTCACCACCTGAGATCTAATTTCCATACCTCAACCCCCAACGATCACTACAACTTGAGATACAACCGCGGAAGGTCAGACAGACAGACAGACAAACATAGTCCATAGCATAATTTATAGGGCTGGGCGGGTGACCCGAGCGGCGCTGGCGCGCCGCTCGGGCTAGGGCCGCCTTCGGCGGCCTCAACTCTCAAACATCACTCAAATCTTTTTTGAACTCGCCTCCAAGTCTACTACACGTTATACACCTTTAAAACACGTTTTCAGGTTGTTTACTTATTTGTTTACTTGTTTACAACACATGTAAACAACATTTTTGAACTCACCATCAATGTTACTAAACATTTGACATCTTTAAAACACATTTTCAGTTTGTTCACAAAGTTGTTTACTTGTTTACATCAACTGTAAACAACATATTTGAACTCAACTTCAAGTCTACATCATCTTAGATACCTTCAAAACAAACTTTAAATTTGTTTACAAAGTTGTTTACTTGTTGACAAACATGTAAACAACAACATCGCTGACTTGTCTCCAGGTCACATACCAAGTTTGGACTCTTTGGCACCAAAACTGACCGAGATACAACATTACCATATTTGGAATTATGCAAATGAGCTCATTAATCAAAATTTAAATCACCGATCCTACAGTACCCTTACCCTAAAAGGACATCTCAATAGCTCGAAAACGAACCATAGTTTACATAGAACTGGCCATATCTCAGATTCTATGTCCTCAGATATGCAAATTTTCCAGGGAGAACCCATATAAGGAACGGTCAGATCAGGGCTCCAGGTAAAATTTTGCGTGCGGTCACCACCTGAGATCTAATTTCCATACCTCAACCCCCAACGATCACTACAACTTGAGATACAACCGCGGAAGGTCAGACAGACAGACAGACAGACAAACATAGTCCATAGCATAATTTATAGGAGGAGGGGGGTGACTAGCCCGAGCGGCGCTGGCGCGCCGCTCGGGCTAGGGCCGCCTTCGGCGGCCTCAACACTCAAACATCAAAAAAGAAATCTCAAATAAAATCCACTAAAATATGTCCACAAACCTCTAATCTAACTGAGAAGTACATTACAAGACAGAATACCATAAATGAAGACAATTGAACGTTGTTTACAAATTTGTTTACTTGTTTACACTTTATGTAAACAACATTTTTGAACTCGCCTCTAAGTCTACTACACGTTACACATCTTTAAAACACGTTTTCAGGTTGTTTACACTTTTGTTTACTTGTTTACAACATCTGTAAACAACATTTTTGAACTCACCAAGAATGTTACTAACCATTTGACATCTTTAAAACACATTTTCAGGTTGTTTACAAAGTTGTTTACTTGTTTACATCACCTGTAAACAACATTTTTGAACTCGCTTCCAAGTCTACATCATCTTAGATATCTTCAGAACAAACTTTTAATTTGTTTACGAAGTTGTTTACTTGTTGACAAACATGTAAACAACAACATCGCTGACTTGTCTCCTGGTCACATACCAAGTTTGGACTCTTTGGCATCAAAACTGACCGAGATACAACATTACCATATTTGGAGTTATGCAAATGAGGTCATTAATTAAAATTTAAATCACCGACCCTACAGTACCCTAACCCTAAAAGGGCATCTCAGTAGCTCGAAAACGAACCATAGTTTACATAGAACTGGCCATATCTCAGATTCTATGTTCTCAGATATGCAAATTTTCCAGGGAGAACCCATATAAGGAATGGTCAGATCAGGACCCCAGGTAAAATTTTGCGTGCGAGGACCACCTAGAATCTAATTTCCATACCTCAACCCCTACCGATCACTACAACTTGAGATACAACCGCGGAAGGTCAGACAGACAGACAAACATAGTCCATAGCATAATTTATAGGGGGCGGGGGGCGACTAGCGCTTCGGCGCGCTGCCGCGCGCCTCCGCACTAGTTTATAGAAGAATAGAAAACAGTTTAGATAAATAGTTGCATGGTAAACTACGCTCTCATCACGAAAAAAAAAATTTCTGTCCACTTTGACGCAGCGGTAACAACAACATTCTAGACACAATTCTATGCATTCTTCTTTCTACTATCACGTCTCCGCATCGATCACAACAGTTTTCTAGAGACAGTTATATGCTCTCTTCTATCTACTCTCACGTCTCCGCATCGATCAAATCACTTTTCTAGAGACAGTTGTATGCTCTATTCTGTCTACTCTCACGTCTCCGCATCGATCACAACATTTTTTCTAGAAACAGTTCTATGTTCTCTTCTGTCTACTCTTACGTGTTATATGCTCTCTTCTGTCTGCTCTCACATCTCTGCATCGATCACATCACTTTTCTAGAAACAGTTCTATGCTTTCTTCTGTCTACTCTAACGTCTCTGCATCGATCACATCACTTTTCTAGAAACATCTCGATGCTCTCTCCTGTCTACTCTCACGTCTCCTCATCGATCACATCACTTTTCTAGAAACATTTGTATGCTTTCTTCTGTCTACTCTCACGTCTCCGCATCGATCACATCACTTTTCTAGAAACAGTTATATGCTCTCTTCTGTCTACTCTCACGTCTCCGCATCGATCACATCACTTTTCCTAGAAACAGTTATATGCTCTTTTCTGTCTACTCTCACGTCTCCTCATCGATCACATCACTTTTCTAGAAACATTTGTATGCTTTCTTCTGTCTACTCTCACGTCTCCGCATCGATCACATCACTTTTCTAGAAACAGTTATATGCTCTCTTCTGTCTACTCTCACGTCTCCGCATCGATCACATCACTTTTCCTAGAAACAGTTATATGCTCTTTTCTGTCTACTCTCACGTCTCCGCATTGATCACATCAATGCTCTAGACACAGTTCCATGCTTTCTTCTGTCTACTCTCAAGTCTCCGCATCGATCAAATCACTTTTCTAGAAACAAATTCTATGCTCTCTTCTGTCTACTCTCACGTCTCTGCAATCACATCACTTTTCTAGAAGCAGTTGTTTGCTTTCTTCTGTCTGGTTCTATTAAATTAAAAAGGGTAGCAATTCATGTAAAAAATGACTCAACATCAATTACATATATCATTCATTATTTAATCACAGTCTTCGTCATTTGGAATGAGTCTTGCTTTTGATTCTTTTTTGAGGATTCTATTGATACTCGAAAATGCTCACCTCACCTCACTTTCAATTTTTACTAAACTGCTCAAAAGACAACGCGTTTTTCAGTAATAACGAGAGCATAACAGTCTCGATAAACAATGTTCTATTAACAAAAAAACTAAAGAAGAAATATGTCTACAATGCAGTGACCTTTCCATGCGACGGCTGACAGAAAGCACGCCGTTGGGCACGCTGTCGTGAGCATGTTTTAAGTAGTTTGATAATGTTTTACGTTTGTTTGATCTTCACAAACCATTTTATAACGATTGAATTCGTCTTGCAAAACTTTCCTTGTCTTTTCCAATCTTCAACTCTTCGTTTCGTTGAAGTTATGCGTTGAAGCTAGAAATTTTGTCTTTTTCAACTGAATCAATCTATTATTGATTTTATTTACACGTATTTCTATTGAACAAATGCACCACTGTGTGGATATGGGTCAGTAATTGCGAATGCCAACTAATTGGTATTGATCTGTTGACCTCGCGGCTGGTAGCGAGCAACCCGGAGGGCGCGACCCCAGCAAGTAGCGCGCAATCAAAAGTGATCTAATATCATATGAAGATAAAGTCCGATCGTTCTGAAATTCTGACAGTAGGGCTTATATGTTCAAAAAAGCTTAAGTTTACTAATTGGACACTCTATATTGCCTGTACAAAAAGTCGATCATATTTGCTATAATTCGCGACTTTTCGAAAAATGAAACAAGTTTCTATACTCTCTTTTACGTAATCTGTTTTCTATTCAATTTTTAAAGAAATCGAAGATCATGAATTTTGGGTGCATTTTGGGTACATTCGCCTATTAGGGCATGAAGATGAGGTCACAGCAAGCTGGTATCGCGGCTATCAATTTTTTCTAGGTCGTTTCACCTACCCACCAAATTTCGTTCGATTTCAAGCATTTTGAAAATTTTCTCCATAGTTAAGAGATTAGGTGATAACTATGATCAGAAGATCGCTATTGACGAGATATTTGGAATTTTGCGTTCTCGGGTATTGAAGAAACTTTTTAGAAGAAATTAGCAATTAGGGTATACTTTGAAAAGAGATATCTCTCCGGAAAGAATGACAGACACACACCATAGTAAATATTAGTCTAAAGGGGGGACTAGCCCTCGTGGCGCGCTACCGCGCGCCACTCGGGCTAGGGCCGCCTTCGGCGGCCTCAACACTCTGACATAAAACTAAAAGCAAACTTCAAATCTCAATACAGAACTTAAATCAAGTCGTGAAATTTCCAAAAGCTCATGTAAACACAATATACCACAAAACTGACACGAAAAACCGTTGTTTACAAATTTGTTTACTTGTTTACACGTCATGTAAACAATATTTTCGAACTCGCCTTTCAATCTACTACACCTTACACATCTTTAAAACACGTTTTCAGGTTGTTTACATATTTGTTTACTGGTTTACATCATCTGTAAACAACATTTTTGAACTCGCCACAAATGTCACTACACTACTTACATATTTAATGAGGACGAAGTGGCGTCCGATGTGGTGGATCTGCACCACGGGAATCTCGGGTCGGAACTCTTGGATAGGCAGTTGCGCTCCGAGAGCCTGAACGATGTGATATGAAAAATAGGAAACACATGTAGTATGTACCTTGATCAGACCGATGAGTTGCGCACCCTGTGTGTAGATGTCGGCGACAGACTGAACATGTAGTGCAGCTTTATCCAGCCAATCATCACCCAGCTCCTGACCGAACGTAGGCTGCAATGGTCGTGCTCTCTCTCTCTCTCTCTATCTCTCTATCTCTCTCTCTTTCTCTCTTTCTCTCTCTCTCTCTCTCTCTCCCTCTCTCTCTTGAAACCTACCTCTTCGTACATGCCGGGAGCATCGCCCACGTGATGCAATTCTGGATCGCGTCCCTTCACTCGCGATGCACTGCAGTAACGAAACATTTCATAAATTTTGAAAATGAATAAGGGAGATGATCACTCACACATGACTTGCGGTGGACGGCACTGCGCCACGCCTGCCGATTCTCGCCCCAGACCAAGGCTCCTCTCCCGAACCACGCGGACGCGACAAAGAGGAAGCCCTGAAACACAATAAAAAATGTGCCTTCTTTCACTACACTATAGATCTGCCTCGAAAGTGATATACTGTGTTCCTCTGACCTACGCACAATTGGCAGCTGGTACATACGTGTAATGATGGAATGCTCACCTCTCTGTGTCTTGTGCCGACACCGGGCGTCCTCGCCTCATACCTCCAGACACATGCTGTTCCGCTGGACCACGCAACGCGGAAGAGACACTGGAAACAATGCGGATGGAAAGTGAGACTGATGCGTACCTGTCTGCATCCTCTTCCTCCACACGCGCACGCTTCACTGACGAGAAGTCGCTATTCCCCGATGCAGTCGACTTCTTCTTATTCTTCTTACACTCTTTCGACATTTTCTGAAAGTGAAGAAGGGTTCATTGTATAAAAATATGAGTGAAACGAATGTAAGGAATAACGTAAAATTGAACAGAAATGAATGTTTGAAAGGAGGAAAGGAAAGGGAGTGATCACATTTCGCAATAGTTATAGCACACAATCGATTGGAACACAATATGCAAATGAGTGTTTTCACTTTCGCAATAGCCCTGTCTATGATTCTTGTTGGAATGGTAAGAAAGTAATTGTGAAATACACAGAGTGACAAAGCGAGAAAGATGTTTTTGAAATCTAATTTGCGTGAATCACGTTTTCATCCCCTAAATGTCTCTCTCTCTCTCTCTCTCTCTCTCTCTCTCTCTCTCTCTCTTTCTCTCTCAAAATGAATGTGGATCGTTTTTAATCCGTGGTGGATGAAAAAATGTGCGTGTTGAATGAAATATTTAAATGAGAATGGATATCACAGACGAAAATCACGAAAAAGTATCACTTCTTATCCAACGTTTCGGCACCTGGCCTTCATCAGGAACGAACAGAACACCAATCACAGATAAGCAGTGAAACACAAGGAATGGGTCACAAGGTAAAAGGTGAAACCGGAAGTGAATGATTGGTGAGGAGAGAGTGACTCGGCATGGGTGATGAGTGATCAGAGGGCGGGGTTATGCCGCGCGGCGTAGCCCGCGGCAAGTAGTCGTACACCAGCGATCAATCAATACGGCTACACCGGAAGTCGATTTGAATGGGTACAAGAGAGACAGCAGAAGTGTGCGAGTCTGACTCGCACTTCCTATTCAATATGCGACTGGTTTCGCTTAGGATGAAGTTCAACTGCTACTATGGTGAAAGTGAAAGACGTCTTCTCTCGAGAATGCGAATCCATGCAGTGTCGACCGATGACTTCCTCGATTTGCTTGTGCTCGGCGATCCTCGTCTTCAGTGGGAAACCCGACCGATGTCATGTTCACTGCAAAAATCGCAAGAGGCATAAACCACATAAGAGTTGCAATATTAATTGTTCACACAAAAATACGCATTTCTCTCCTCTCTTCCCTTCTTTTAAATACATTACATACCACCCCGCCTATGCAGTCAGTCCGGCGCCGTGCGTCCGCTCACACCTCTCTCTGTCTATCCTTTCCCGTAGAACTTTAATCCTAAACAGACTAATGAATAGCATGGAAACTAACCGATAAACTAAATTACCATTGTCGGGAATATGCAAATGAGGTCATAAATCAAAACTTTTTTGTATTTCACTACACCACCCTTCCGCCTATGCAGTCAGTCCGGCGCCGTGCGTCCGCTCACACCTCTCTCTGTCTATCCTTTCCCGTAGAACTTTAATCCTAAACAGACATATGAATAGCATGGAAACTAACCGATAAACTAAATTACCATTGTCGGGAATATGCAAATGAGGTCATAAACCAAAACTTTTTGTATTTCACTACACCACCCTTCCGCCTATTCAGTCAGTCCGGCGCCGTGCGTCCGCTCACACCTCTCTCTGTCTATCCTTTCCCGTAGAACTTTAATCCTAAACAGACATATGAATAGCATGGAAACTAACCGATAAACTAAATTACCATTGTCGGGAATATGCAAATGAGGTCATAAATCAAAACTTTTTTGTATTTCACTACACCACCCTTCCGCCTATGCAGTCAGTCCGGCGCCGTGCGTCCGCTCACACCTCTCTCTGTCTATCCTTTCCCGTAGAACTTTAATCCTAAACAGACATATGAATAGCATGGAAACTAACCGATAAACTAAATTACCATTGTCGGGAATATGCAAATGAGGTCATAAACCAAAACTTTTTGTATTTCACTACACCACCCTTCCGCCTATTCAGTCAGTCCGGCGCCGTGCGTCCGCTCACACCTCTCTCTGTCTATCCTTTCCCGTAGAACTTTAATCCTAAACAGACATATGAATAGCATGGAAACTAACCGATAAACTAAATTACCATTGTCGGGAATATGCAAATGAGGTCATAAACCAAAACTTTTTGTATTTCACTACACCACCCTTCCGCCTATTCAGTCAGTCCGGCGCCGTGCGTCCGCTCACACCTCTCTCTGTCTATCCTTTCCCGTAGAACTTTAATCCTAAACAGACATATGAATAGCATGAAAACTAACCGATAAACTAAATTACCATTGTCGGGAATATGCAAATGAGGTCATAAACCAAAACTTTTTGTATTTCACTACACCACCCTTCCGCCTATTCAGTCAGTCCGGCGCCGTGCGTCCGCTCACACCTCTCTCTGTCTATCCTTTCCCGTAGAACTTTAATCCTAAACAGACATATGAATAGCATGGAAACTAACCGATAAACTAAATTACCATTGTCGGGAATATGCAAATGAGGTCATAAACCAAAACTTTTTGTATTTCACTACACCACCCTTCCGCCTATTCAGTCAGTCCGGCGCCGTGCGTCCGCTCACACCTCTCTCTGTCTATCCTTTCCCGTAGAACTTTAATCCTAAACAGACATATGAATAGCATGGAAACTAACCGATAAACTAAATTACCATTGTCGGGAATATGCAAATGAGGTCATAAACCAAAACTTTTTGTATTTCACTACACTACCCTTCCGCCTATGCAGTCAGTCCGGCGCCGTGCGTCCGCTCACACCTCTCTCTGTCTATCCTTTACCGTAGAACTTTAATCCTAAACAGACATATGAATAGCATGGAAACTAACCGATAAACTAAATTACCATTGTCGGGAATATGCAAATGAGGTCATAAACCAAAACTTTTTGTATTTCACTACACCACCCTTCCGCCTATGCAGTCAGTCCGGCGCCGTGCGTCCGCTCACACCTCTCTCTGTCTATCCTTTCCCGTAGAACTTTAATCCTAAACAGACATATGAATAGCATGGAAACTAACCGATAAACTAAATTACCATTGTTGGGAATATGCAAATGAGGTCATAAACCAAAACTTTTTGTATTTCACTACACCACCCTTCCGCCTATGCAGTCAGTCCGGCGCCGTGCGTCCGCTCACACCTCTCTCTGTCTATCCTTTCCCGTAGAACTTTAATCCTAAACAGACATATGAATAGCATGGAAACTAACCGATAAACTAAATTACCATTGTCGGGAATATGCAAATGAGGTCATAAACCAAAACTTTTTGTATTTCACTACACCACCCTTCCGCCTATTCAGTCAGTCCGGCGCCGTGCGTCCGCTCACACCTCTCTCTGTCTATCCTTTCCCGTAGAACTTTAATCCTAAACAGACATATGAATAGCATGGAAACTAACCGATAAACTAAATTACCATTGTTGGGAATATGCAAATGAGGTCATAAACCAAAACTTTTTGTATTTCACTACACCACCCTTCCGCCTATGCAGTCAGTCCGGCGCCGTGCGTCCGCTCACACCTCTCTCTGTCTATCCTTTCCCGTAGAACTTTAATCCTAAACAGACATATGAATAGCATGGAAACTAACCGATAAACTAAATTACAATGATATCCTTTCCCGTAGAACTTTAATCCTAAACAGACATATGAATAGCATGGAAACTAACCGATAAACTAAATTACCATTGTTGGGAATATGCAAATGAGGTCATAAATCAAAACGTTTTGTATTTCACTACACCACCCTTCCGCCTATGCAGTCAGTCCGGCGCCGTGCGTCCGCTCACACCTCTCTCTGTCTATCCTTTCCCGTAGAACTTTAATCCTAAACAGACATATGAATAGCATGGAAACTAACCGATAAACTAAATTACCATTGTTGGGAATATGCAAATGAGGTCATAAATGAAAACGTTTTGTATTTCACTACACCACCCTTCCGCCTATGCAGTCAGTCCGGCGCCGTGCGTCCGCTCACACCTCTCTCTGTCTATCCTTTCCCGTAGAACTTTAATCCTAAACAGACATATGAATAGCATGGAAACTAACCGATAAACTAAATTTATTTCACTACACCACCCTTCCGCCTATGCAGTCAGTCCGGCGCCGTGCGTCCGCTCACACCTCTCTCTGTCTATCCTTTCCCGTAGAACTTTAATCCTAAACAGACATATGAATAGCATGGAAACTAACCGATAAACTAAATTACAATGATATCCTTTCCCGTAGAACTTTAATCCTAAACAGACATATGAATAGCATGGAAACTAACCGATAAACTAAATTACCATTGTTGGGAATATGCAAATGAGGTCATAAATCAAAACGTTTTGTATTTCACTACACCACCCTTCCGCCTATGCAGTCAGTCCGGCGCCGTGCGTCCGCTCACACCTCTCTCTGTCTATCCTTTCCCGTAGAACTTTAATCCTAAACAGACATATGAATAGCATGGAAACTAACCGATAAACTAAATTACAATGATATCCTTTCCCGTAGAACTTTAATCCTAAACAGACATATGAATAGCATGGAAACTAACCGATAAACTAAATTACCATTGTTGGGAATATGCAAATGAGGTCATAAATCAAAACGTTTTGTATTTCACTACACCACCCTTCCGCCTATGCAGTCAGTCCGGCGCCGTGCGTCCGCTCACACCTCTCTCTGTCTATTCTTTCCCGTAGAACTTTAATCCTAAACAGACATATGAATAGCATGGAAACTAACCGATAAACTAAATTACCATTGTTGGGAATATGCAAATGAGGTCATAAATCAAAACGTTTTGTATTTCACTACACCACCCTTCCGCCTATGCAGTCAGTCCGGCGCCGTGCGTCCGCTCACACCTCTCTCTGTCTATCCTTTCCCGAACCTTAACCGTAAGTAGACATATGAATAGCATGGAAACTAATCGATAAACTAAGTTACCATTGTTGGGAATATGCAAATAAGGTCATAAATGAAAACTTTTTGTATTTCACTACATCCACAAACCTCTAATCCAACTAAGAAGTGCATTACAATACAAAATATCAAAAATGAAGACAATTGAACGTTGTTTACAAATTTGTTTACTTGTTTACACTTTTTGTAAACAACATTTCTGAACTCGCCTCCATGTCTACTACACGTTACACATCTTTAAAACACGTTTTCAGGTTGTTTACACATTTGTTTACTTGTTTACAACATCTGTAAACAACATTTTTGAACTCACCAAGAATGTTACTAAACATTTGACATCTTTAAAACACATTTTCAGGTTGTTTACAAAGTTGTTTACTTGTTTACATCACCTGTAAACTACATTTTTGAACTCGCCTCTCGGTCTACAACATCTTAGATACCTTCGAAACAAATTTTAAATTTGTTTACAAAGTTGTTTACTTGTTGACAAACATGTAAACAACAACATCACTGACTTGCCTCCAGGTCACATACCAAGTTTGGACTCTTCAGCATCAAAACTGACCGAGATACGTCATTACCATATTTGGAAATATGCAAATGAGGTCAAAAATCAAAACTCAAATTCTCGACCCTACAGTACCTTAACCCTAAAAGGGCATCTCAACAGCTCTAAAACTAACCATAGTTTACATAGAACTGGCCATCTCTCAGATTCTATGTTCTCAGATATGCAAATTTTCTAGGGAGAACCCATATAAGGAACAGTCAGATCCGGACCTCAGGTAAAATTTTGCGTTCGGTCACCACCTGAGATCTAATTTCCATACCTCAACCCCCAACGATCACTACAACTTGAGATACAACCGCGGAAGGTCAGACAGACAGACAGACAAACATAGTCCATAGCATAATTTATAGGGCTGGGCGGGTGACCCGAGCGGCGCTGGCGCGCCGCTCGGGCTAGGGCCGCCTTCGGCGGCCTCAACTCTCAAACATCACTCAAATCTTTTTTGAACTCGCCTCCAAGTCTACTACACGTTATACACCTTTAAAACACGTTTTCAGGTTGTTTACTTATTTGTTTACTTGTTTACAACACATGTAAACAACATTTTTGAACTCACCATCAATGTTACTAAACATTTGACATCTTTAAAACACATTTTCAGTTTGTTCACAAAGTTGTTTACTTGTTTACATCAACTGTAAACAACATATTTGAACTCAACTTCAAGTCTACATCATCTTAGATACCTTCAAAACAAACTTTAAATTTGTTTACAAAGTTGTTTACTTGTTGACAAACATGTAAACAACAACATCGCTGACTTGTCTCCAGGTCACATACCAAGTTTGGACTCTTTGGCACCAAAACTGACCGAGATACAACATTACCATATTTGGAATTATGCAAATGAGCTCATTAATCAAAATTTAAATCACCGATCCTACAGTACCCTTACCCTAAAAGGACATCTCAATAGCTCGAAAACGAACCATAGTTTACATAGAACTGGCCATATCTCAGATTCTATGTCCTCAGATATGCAAATTTTCCAGGGAGAACCCATATAAGGAACGGTCAGATCAGGGCTCCAGGTAAAATTTTGCGTGCGGTCACCACCTGAGATCTAATTTCCATACCTCAACCCCCAACGATCACTACAACTTGAGATACAACCGCGGAAGGTCAGACAGACAGACAGACAGACAAACATAGTCCATAGCATAATTTATAGGAGGAGGGGGGTGACTAGCCCGAGCGGCGCTGGCGCGCCGCTCGGGCTAGGGCCGCCTTCGGCGGCCTCAACACTCAAACATCAAAAAAGAAATCTCAAATAAAATCCACTAAAATATGTCCACAAACCTCTAATCTAACTGAGAAGTACATTACAAGACAGAATACCATAAATGAAGACAATTGAACGTTGTTTACAAATTTGTTTACTTGTTTACACTTTATGTAAACAACATTTTTGAACTCGCCTCTAAGTCTACTACACGTTACACATCTTTAAAACACGTTTTCAGGTTGTTTACACTTTTGTTTACTTGTTTACAACATCTGTAAACAACATTTTTGAACTCACCAAGAATGTTACTAACCATTTGACATCTTTAAAACACATTTTCAGGTTGTTTACAAAGTTGTTTACTTGTTTACATCACCTGTAAACAACATTTTTGAACTCGCTTCCAAGTCTACATCATCTTAGATATCTTCAGAACAAACTTTTAATTTGTTTACGAAGTTGTTTACTTGTTGACAAACATGTAAACAACAACATCGCTGACTTGTCTCCTGGTCACATACCAAGTTTGGACTCTTTGGCATCAAAACTGACCGAGATACAACATTACCATATTTGGAGTTATGCAAATGAGGTCATTAATTAAAATTTAAATCACCGACCCTACAGTACCCTAACCCTAAAAGGGCATCTCAGTAGCTCGAAAACGAACCATAGTTTACATAGAACTGGCCATATCTCAGATTCTATGTTCTCAGATATGCAAATTTTCCAGGGAGAACCCATATAAGGAATGGTCAGATCAGGACCCCAGGTAAAATTTTGCGTGCGAGGACCACCTAGAATCTAATTTCCATACCTCAACCCCTACCGATCACTACAACTTGAGATACAACCGCGGAAGGTCAGACAGACAGACAAACATAGTCCATAGCATAATTTATAGGGGGCGGGGGGCGACTAGCGCTTCGGCGCGCTGCCGCGCGCCTCCGCACTAGTTTATAGAAGAATAGAAAACAGTTTAGATAAATAGTTGCATGGTAAACTACGCTCTCATCACGAAAAAAAAAATTTCTGTCCACTTTGACGCAGCGGTAACAACAACATTCTAGACACAATTCTATGCATTCTTCTTTCTACTATCACGTCTCCGCATCGATCACAACAGTTTTCTAGAGACAGTTATATGCTCTCTTCTATCTACTCTCACGTCTCCGCATCGATCAAATCACTTTTCTAGAGACAGTTGTATGCTCTATTCTGTCTACTCTCACGTCTCCGCATCGATCACAACATTTTTTCTAGAAACAGTTCTATGTTCTCTTCTGTCTACTCTTACGTGTTATATGCTCTCTTCTGTCTGCTCTCACATCTCTGCATCGATCACATCACTTTTCTAGAAACAGTTCTATGCTTTCTTCTGTCTACTCTAACGTCTCTGCATCGATCACATCACTTTTCTAGAAACATCTCGATGCTCTCTCCTGTCTACTCTCACGTCTCCTCATCGATCACATCACTTTTCTAGAAACATTTGTATGCTTTCTTCTGTCTACTCTCACGTCTCCGCATCGATCACATCACTTTTCTAGAAACAGTTATATGCTCTCTTCTGTCTACTCTCACGTCTCCGCATCGATCACATCACTTTTCCTAGAAACAGTTATATGCTCTTTTCTGTCTACTCTCACGTCTCCTCATCGATCACATCACTTTTCTAGAAACATTTGTATGCTTTCTTCTGTCTACTCTCACGTCTCCGCATCGATCAC
The DNA here is from genome assembly GCA_963966185.1 of Rhabditoides inermis. NCBI lineage: Eukaryota > Metazoa > Nematoda > Chromadorea > Rhabditida > Rhabditidae > Rhabditoides > Rhabditoides inermis. Next base: position 248,199 of record CAWZYM010000201.1, on the reverse strand, counting down.
ATCACTTTTCTAGAAACAGTTATATGCTCTCTTCTGTCTACTCTCACGTCTCCGCATCGATCACATCACTTTTCCTAGAAACAGTTATATGCTCTTTTCTGTCTACTCTCACGTCTCCGCATTGATCACATCAATGCTCTAGACACAGTTCCATGCTTTCTTCTGTCTACTCTCAAGTCTCCGCATCGATCAAATCACTTTTCTAGAAACAAATTCTATGCTCTCTTCTGTCTACTCTCACGTCTCTGCAATCACATCACTTTTCTAGAAGCAGTTGTTTGCTTTCTTCTGTCTGGTTCTATTAAATTAAAAAGGGTAGCAATTCATGTAAAAAATGACTCAACATCAATTACATATATCATTCATTATTTAATCACAGTCTTCGTCATTTGGAATGAGTCTTGCTTTTGATTCTTTTTTGAGGATTCTATTGATACTCGAAAATGCTCACCTCACCTCACTTTCAATTTTTACTAAACTGCTCAAAAGACAACGCGTTTTTCAGTAATAACGAGAGCATAACAGTCTCGATAAACAATGTTCTATTAACAAAAAAACTAAAGAAGAAATATGTCTACAATGCAGTGACCTTTCCATGCGACGGCTGACAGAAAGCACGCCGTTGGGCACGCTGTCGTGAGCATGTTTTAAGTAGTTTGATAATGTTTTACGTTTGTTTGATCTTCACAAACCATTTTATAACGATTGAATTCGTCTTGCAAAACTTTCCTTGTCTTTTCCAATCTTCAACTCTTCGTTTCGTTGAAGTTATGCGTTGAAGCTAGAAATTTTGTCTTTTTCAACTGAATCAATCTATTATTGATTTTATTTACACGTATTTCTATTGAACAAATGCACCACTGTGTGGATATGGGTCAGTAATTGCGAATGCCAACTAATTGGTATTGATCTGTTGACCTCGCGGCTGGTAGCGAGCAACCCGGAGGGCGCGACCCCAGCAAGTAGCGCGCAATCAAAAGTGATCTAATATCATATGAAGATAAAGTCCGATCGTTCTGAAATTCTGACAGTAGGGCTTATATGTTCAAAAAAGCTTAAGTTTACTAATTGGACACTCTATATTGCCTGTACAAAAAGTCGATCATATTTGCTATAATTCGCGACTTTTCGAAAAATGAAACAAGTTTCTATACTCTCTTTTACGTAATCTGTTTTCTATTCAATTTTTAAAGAAATCGAAGATCATGAATTTTGGGTGCATTTTGGGTACATTCGCCTATTAGGGCATGAAGATGAGGTCACAGCAAGCTGGTATCGCGGCTATCAATTTTTTCTAGGTCGTTTCACCTACCCACCAAATTTCGTTCGATTTCAAGCATTTTGAAAATTTTCTCCATAGTTAAGAGATTAGGTGATAACTATGATCAGAAGATCGCTATTGACGAGATATTTGGAATTTTGCGTTCTCGGGTATTGAAGAAACTTTTTAGAAGAAATTAGCAATTAGGGTATACTTTGAAAAGAGATATCTCTCCGGAAAGAATGACAGACACACACCATAGTAAATATTAGTCTAAAGGGGGGACTAGCCCTCGTGGCGCGCTACCGCGCGCCACTCGGGCTAGGGCCGCCTTCGGCGGCCTCAACACTCTGACATAAAACTAAAAGCAAACTTCAAATCTCAATACAGAACTTAAATCAAGTCGTGAAATTTCCAAAAGCTCATGTAAACACAATATACCACAAAACTGACACGAAAAACCGTTGTTTACAAATTTGTTTACTTGTTTACACGTCATGTAAACAATATTTTCGAACTCGCCTTTCAATCTACTACACCTTACACATCTTTAAAACACGTTTTCAGGTTGTTTACATATTTGTTTACTGGTTTACATCATCTGTAAACAACATTTTTGAACTCGCCACAAATGTCACTACACTACTTACATATTTAAAACACATTTTCAGATTGTTTACAAACTTGTTTACTTGTTTACATCACATGTAAACAACATTTTTGAACTCGCCTCCAAGGTTACTACACCTTAGACACCTTTTAGACTAAACTTAAATTTGTTTACAAACTTGTTTTCTTGTTGACAAACATGTAAACAACAACATCGCTGACTTGCCTCCAGGTCACATACCAAGTTAGGTCTCTTTGGCATCAAAACTGACCGAGATACAACATTGCCATATTTGGAATTATGCAAATGAGGTCAAACATCAAAATTTAATTTATCTCCCCTACAGTAATCTAACCCCAAAAGGGCATCTCAATAGCTCGAAAACAATCCATAGTTTACATAGAATCGGTCGTCTCTCATATTCTATGTTCCCAAATATGCAAATTTTCTAGAGTAAACTCACCTGTAGAGGTGAGCTAATTACCATATCTTTGAGATCTCACATGCCAGGGAACCAAGAACCTTAAGTTTGGACGGGAAGTTTTCAAAACTGAATACTCATCGAAAAAACCTCTGTGAACCACAGACTCCATAGCAAATCTTAGGGGTGGGGGCGGGGCGACTAGCCCTCGTGGCGCGCTACCGCGCGCCACTCGGGCTAGGGCCGCCTTCGGCGGCCTCAACACTCTGACATAATTCTAAAAGCAAACTTCAAATCTCAATACAGAACTTAAATCATGTCGTGAAACTTCCAAAAGCTCATGTAAACACAATATACCACAAAACTGACATGAATAACCGTTGTTTACAAATTTGTTTACTTGTTTACACGTCATGTAAACAATATTTTCGAACTCGCCTTTCAATCTACTACACCTTACACATCTTTAAAACACGTTTTCAGGTTGTTTACATATTTGTTTACTGGTTTACATCATCTGTAAACAACATTTTTGAACTCGCCGCAAATGTCACTACACTACTTACATATTTAAAACACATTTTCAGAATGTTTACAAACTTGTTTACTTGTTTACATCACATGTAAACAACATTTTTGAACTCGCCTCCAAGGTTACTACACCTTAGACACCTTTTAGACTAAACTTCAATTTGTTTACAAACTTGTTTTCTTGTTGACAAACATGTAAACAACAACATCGCTGACTTGCTTCCAGGTCACATACCAAGTTTGGACTCTTTGGCATCAAAACTGACCGAGATACAACATTACCATATTTGGAATTATGCAAATGAGGTCAAACATCAAAGTTTGAATTATCTCCCCCACATTACTCTAACCCCAAAAGGACATCTCAATAGCTCGAAAACAACCCATAGTTTACATTGAACTGGTTGTCTCTCAGATTCTATGTTCCCATATATGCAAATTTTCTAGAGTAAACTCACCTGTAGAGGTGAGCTAATCACCATATCTTTGAGATCTCACATGCCAGGGAACCAAGAACCTTAAGTTTGGACGGACGGTTTTCAAAACTAAATACTCATCGAAAAAACCTCTGTGAACCTCAGACTCCATAGCAAATCTTAGGGGTGGGGGCGGGGCGACTAGCCCTCGTGGCGCGCTACCGCGCGCCACTCGGGCTAGGGCCGCCTTCGGCGGCCTCAACACTCTGACATAAAACTAAAAGCAAACTTCAAATCTCAATACAGAACTTAAATCAAGTCGTGAAATTTCCAAAAGCTCATGTAAACACAATATACCACAAAACTGATACGAATAACCGTTGTTTACAAATTTGTTTACTTGTTTACACGTCATGTAAACAATATTTTCGAACTCGCCTTTCAATCTACTACACCTTACACATCTTTAAAACACGTTTTCAGGTTGTTTACATATTTGTTTACTGGTTTACATCATCTATAAACAACATTTTTGAACTCGCCACAATTGTCACTACACTACTTACATATTTAAAACACATTTTCAGATTGTTTACAAACTTGTTTACTTGTTTACATCACATGTAAACAACATTTTTGAACTCGCCTCCAAGGTTACTACACCTTAGACACCTTTTAGACTTAACTTAAATTTGTTTACAAACTTGTTTTCTTGTTGACAAACATGTAAACAACAACATCGCTGACTTGCCTCCAGGTCACATACCAAGTTAGGACTCTTTGGCATCAAAACTGACCGAGATACAACATTGCCATATTTGGAATTATGCAAATGAGGTCAAACATCAAAATTTAATTTATCTCCCCTACAGTAATCTAACCCCAAAAGGGCATCTCAATAGCTCGAAAACAACCCATAGTTTACATAGAATCGGTCGTCTCTCATATTCTATGTTCCCAAATATGCCAATTTTCTAGAGTAAACTCACCTGTAGAGGTGAGCTAATCACCATATCTTTGAGATCTCACATGCCAGGGAACCAAGAACCTTAAGTTTGGACGGGAAGTTTTCAAAACTGAATACTCATCGAAAAAACCTCTGTGAACCTCAGACTCCATAGCAAATCTTAGGGGTGGGGGCGGGGCGATGTATGTATGTTTCATTACGTCAGTGTATAAAACAACATTTGATTTAAAGGAACGTACCACTCTAAATTTCGTGTGTAAACTACGACTACCACGTGAAAGAACGTGAAAATACAATCACTTTTCATCAATAAACTATATTCTCTTTTGAAAAGTACAAGCGTAAGGTACCTCTGTTTGGGTTTATCTCAACTCAACAAAAGCACATGCATAAAACTATTATTTCTACACTAAACTATAAACACAATCCTGCTCTCTCAAACGATATGTAGAAACGTATACTTTATCGATAATTTATCAATAGGGGCTATATCCTATATAATATACTTTCTTATTTCTTATGAAAGCATTGTGAGAAAAACCAAGACAAGCTAAGCAGAAACTTTATCTCGGAAAATGACCGCGGAGGTAAGGCCTCCGCGGCTTTCATAGTGCAAGTGCATAGGGGGGACAAGGGGAAAGAGGGAAAAGGGGGGGCTGCTGGATAGTGGCGGTCGGAGGGGTTGACGTAGTTAACAATGATGTTTTCGTTATTTTTGAATGTATACAAATACAAGAGCTTTTTGATAGATGACTCATTTGATAAACGAGTTGATATAATGTGAGTGATAGAATGTGTGTGTGCAATAGTATATTCATCTTGGCATTTGATTGTCAATGTATTTGTGATCGTTTTGAGAGAGCAGGTTTGTGTTTATAGTTTAGTGTAGAAATAATAGTTTTATGCATGTGCTTTTGTTGAGTTGAGATAAACCCAAACAGAGGTACCTTACGCTTGTACTTTTCAAAAGAGAATGAATGTTCTTCTTAGAAATTCTCTTTTTTTCAAATGTTAATGTATTGTATTCACAATGAATAAAAATATACATACAGTAGATGTGTACAGTACATTACACTTTGGACAGAAACAGTAGGTACATTTTTCGTCTTCGTTTTCGTCTTCATTTTTCGTTTCGTCTTCGTTCGTCTTCAGCGTCTTCGTACTCGCCTCCTTGCCAGCGACTCGTTGAACGCCACCTCTTGCACCTGTCGGCGATCTGACGAGAGATCTGCAAAAAACTGCATTTTTCAAACGGAGAGGAAGCTCAACAACTGAAAATGAATTAATAAAAACGAAGACTACAATTTCAGTCACGATGCCCACTGTGAGCCTTGCGATATTGATCGATACCACACTGTCAATCTAAAGCGACCTGACACCGGCGGAAATAAGTACTAATCTATTTTGTAGATCAGTGTATGATAGCAATAAAGGCAACCAAATGGTAGCACAAATTATTTATAGTGGGCCCGCCAATGAGTTCCACTCTTTTCACGAGAGACATTAGGGTTGCTAGACAAAGATCAGCACCCATTGAATTGATGTTTTCATTTTGACAAAACATTGCGTTGGTACCAAGCGTCGAACCCGCGGGCCGCTTCTTTCCAAGCGAGAGCGTTACCACTGCGCTACGTGGTCATGTAGGAGGCACAGCGGATTAGAGATATGAACGCCAAGGAAAGTCTGCAATCTACATAGCTCTTGTCATACGGTGCCAATTAGAGCACGATAAGTTTTTGCTCCGAAAATGCTGAGCTAGCTTCGCGCTTAGTATACGTAACGGGCAACAAACAAACAATACAATCAATAATCTACAGTGCAATACATACGAAACACAACAAGACAGCGAGCGGAGTCGCGGTCGAACTAGGGAAACACTGGGGACACTGGGAAACCTGGAGGGACACTGGCGGAGAACTACGATCACGGGGAACTAGGAAACCTGACGACCTATCACGGGAAAACCTAGAACTGGAATGGCGTAGAATCCTCCGAGACGAATTTATCTTCCAGGGGGCGGAGCTTCCGATGGGCGGAGCCGAGAAGTGCACTGGGTGCACACGAGGGCGCGGACGGTGCACATGCGACGGCGGCAGCGGAGGAAGCCCGGCGCGCGCAAGTTCCAACAGTAATTGTATTGTTTTTCCCATCGCATTTGTAAGGGTTCGCGATAAAGGTAATTATATGAATTGATGTTAGATGATGCTCATGAAGGTCATGTCCGTTGTATGATAGCTACGGTAGTAGTTATAGCCAAGTCGTGACTGCATCAATATGCGGTCGCGACATTCCCCCCTCACCGAAAGAGACTGCACATACCAGTGTGGGATAACAGTACAACATATCGCTTGCTGGTACGTAAGTGCAACATGTATACGTTGGAGCGTCGTCAAGTTATTCCCCGCGTGAAAGGAAGAGAATATGGGGTCATGCGTGGAGATAGTTGTGACCCCACGCTTGAAAGGGAAGAATGTGTGGGGATTAGGCAAAGGGTGGAGCATCATTTGACCATTCCAACGTGTTGCCGAAGTGAGTTCTCAACAATTTAACAAGTAACTTTTATCCGCTGGACAAGTGGCAGGTCTATATTACCCGCGATGGTACACGCAGTGAAAGATTTGTAATAACAACAAATGATGTAATCATAAAAACAAGGTAAATGTCGGATAGTGAGGAGCATTACGGTTCATAATAAATAATGTAGTACGGTTCGTAAGAATATAGTACGGTTCGTAATAAATAATAACGAGACTAGTCGAGAATGTGGATAGCTTACTTGCCTAGGAATTTTTTGCAAATCAGCTTGCAGTGGGTGCTCTTCCCACAGTACTCGCAGGTCACGGGGGTAGCGCAGTCACCACTCTGGTGGCGGCGGAGACACCTCAGGCAGAGGTTCTTGCGGCGAAGGACGGCGACGCGGTCCGCTGCAGACTGGTAGGCGCCGCAGCTCACGGCGCGATGAGCTGAGTTGTCACAAAACAAGCAGGTTCGGCGGTGGGGCGCCGGCGTGTTGGCAATGCCGTTTCCATACAGTGCATCGTCCTCATGATCCTCCTCGAGGAGCATCCTCCCATACTGCAACGATGTAAGGCACTTGATGTATGGCAAAACTGCTTGTGATATGAGTAGTATCGACTAACGCAACAATGCAAAAATGTTACCTTGTTTGCCTCTTGGCGCTGGAACGCCTCCAAGGAGTGGCTCAACTCCTGTAGAGTGAGAGCGGGCTGGGGGTTCTCCTTTCCCACGTGCTGGTCTTGGATGGTGTCCGCACGGGGGGATTTTGCCGCCGTAGTTGCCGCGTCCGCGAATGAGTGTTTGCGCTTGAGCTCGTTGACGGTAACCCGCTCCACCATCGTCTGAAGGTGTTAAATAAATGTAAGCTGGTAAAAAATGTAAGCATAAATGTAAGCTAAATGTAAGCAATAACTATACGTATTCCATTACTGTGGGTAAAGTAAAGTTGAAATGTACCAACCTCGAGGAGAGTGTAGATCTTGGACTCCTTCTTCTCGTAGTTGTGCATCAGTGTAGTAATAGCCATGTTCTGCGTCATCAGGAGGTCCTTCATCTGATGCAGCACTTGGACAAGCGGCGTGTCCTATTAAGGTTACATAAATCAAGTTTAGTGTACCCTGCGATTATCATTGTAGTAGGAACGGCGGAAAAAACACCCACCTGGATATTGTCGAGGTCCTCCATGAGGAGGTCGTCGTGCTGGTTGATGTCCGCGGGGGCGTTCTTTGCTTCAGTTCCGTCCTGGTTATTCATAGTAGGACTCGGCCGGCGGAGGGTATGTGGCGGCTCTGTAGTGTGCATAGATTAAATTTAATTAGCTTCAACAATAGATAATCCACATACGCGAGCATTCATCGATAATGGCGCAGATGGCATTCCACATATTAGGTTGATGATTCGCTTATATCAAATTGTGTAGAGAATATAGGGATAATAAATGTACAAATAAAAATGACGCGTGAAGGTATATTTTATTAAAGGGAATCCTAAATTTGCGTAGTAGTACTGAGTATCTTTTGTTTCGTATGTTAAGCTTCTGCGCATCATAATACTGTAGTCGTGGGAGATTCAAAAAAGAATAAAAAAGTGCTCCGATGTGATTATCGATTGGCGGTAACAGCTGTTGTGCGGAGTCATGGATCCTCAGTGGAGAGTATTCCTTGAATACCGGTAAGATTTCGTGTATTAGCTGTTGTGCGCGATCCTTGCTGCCGCTCGTGTCAATGGTGGTGTGTAGTGTTGTGCTGCTGCTTGCGCTTGTGGGATCTGGGTAGCGGGTTGATGAATGCGCAATAGAATCGATCTCCAGTGGGTAGAGGTGGTTGATTGCTCGTTCCTTCTCGCGTCCTTTCGACAATACGATTGCAGAGCGAGTTTCACCATCTGCACTTTGTATGAGTCGCAATATTCTACCGAGAGGCCATTCAAAACGCTTGACCTGTTCATCAGAAACCATAACTATAGCTCCCACTTTCGGGATAGTAGCAGAGTAGTGCTTGTTATTCATGTGTAGTTTGTGTTTTTCGCGCAGACTGTTTATGTATCCTTCGGAAAACAGTTTCCAGAATGTATCTCGTGCGTTTTGTGCATGCGTCAAATTTGCGATGGTCAATTTGTGTGCGGCTGTGTCAGAGAGGTTGAACTCGCTGTCGCCGTCGTTGGCATACTGTATAGGCATAGCGGCGATTGCCGGATTAAGCACATCAATCGAACGATCTGGGAATCAACATCGTTTCCAAATACAAATGATACCGGTCTGCAGTTGATCATATTTTCGATCTCCGCGATTAGGGTCTGGAAACCAACTCTGGTCACTTTTCTCTTTCCAATGCTCTTTGTCAGAGCTTGTTTTATGTTTCGCATGAATCTCTCATAGTGAGCTCCTTGCCATGGAGCGAGCGGAGTGATGTGATGCCACTGCATTCCGTTTGTTGCCATGTACGCATTCAGGTCGAGGTCCTTTTTTAGTATCTCTATCGCGAAAATAAAGGTGGACATGTTGTCGCTGATCAGTCGCTTCGGCGTGTGTTTGCGCGCGGTGAATCTCTGCAGGCACTGCATGAATGCGAGAGTGGTCTGATTGTACACTGTCTCAAGGTGGATCAGTCTAGTCGCGAGACACACGAAAGCGCACACCCATATCTTTGTGCTTTCATTCTCACCGGCAGAGGCGACGTTAAATGGACCACAGTAATCTAGCGCGGTGGTGTCAAATATGTGGCTGCGTTCAAGTCGGCAGGATGGCATTGGTCCCATGTTTGGGTATCGGTAAGGTCGGCTGTTTTCTCTTTTGCATATTGTGCAGCGATTGAGTATTTTTCGCGCTGTCTGGCGAGCCACTGTCATCCAAACGCACTGACGAATGGAGGTTACTGTAGCGTTAGGTCCGCTGTGCATGCATTTCTCGTGATGATAGCGGGCTATCATTAGTGCGAGGTGTGACTTGCCGTCCACAATTGGCGGCACGCGCGTCCGTGGCGAGAGAGAAAGAGCGTTGTCGAGTCTCCCGGCTGTTCGCCATATCCCGTCTGTATCAATGAGAGGGAATAGATATGCATATTTTGCGCTCGCAGCGTTGATTTGGTATGTGCTTTGATGATCTTTCAATAGAATGTGGTAGATGTGATCATATTGCTGGGCGGTTACTGTATGCGTATTCCAGTCAATGTCGCTTTCGTATACTGGTCTTATATTCTGCAGCAGTCGCATGCCGAATGTCTTTGCGCGGCAGAGTGAATGGATCGCTTTTGTGAGAGAGGAGTGACGCGAGAGGTCAATGCCTCCTGCCAGCTGTTTCTGCTGCGCAGTATCGATCGCTGGCTGCTGCAGCGTGTGAATGTGATTTTCACACTGCTCGCTTATTTCCACAGGGTCGCCCCACGTGTGCGCGTTTTCTCGTAACAGCTGTGGTCCGTTCAGCCAATTTGATAACTGTATATTGTGAACAGTGAGACCGCGAGTGAGGTGGTCAGCTGGATTGTGAGCGGTTTCGATGTAACGGGTCTGTACTTTGTGGCCGACGCAGTTCTCTATTGTTTTGTAAACGTTGTGAATTGCACTGAGTCGGTTTCGCGTGAATGTGTCGAGTTTATCGGAGAATTTGTCTCCTTTCAACCATTGTAGGCAGCTCATGTTGTCTGTAAAAACGTGTACTTTATCGATTTTCACGGAATGAATCAGCTGTTCAACCACGAATTGAGTGGCGTTGGCGCCAACGAGATTTGCTAGTAATTCCAGGCGATGAATGGTGAGTGCTTTCTCTTTTGTTGCACGGCTTCCAGTTTTTGTGGAAGGAGATAATCGGTGTTTCGCGTAGAGAAGTTGAGTGTGAACAGCTGATGTGGTGCGTTCTATAAGATAAGTGACAGTGCCGTACGCGTCGTTGGAAGCATAGACAAATGTCGCGAGTTCGTAATGGTTGTCCGTATTGAATGCGAGCGATGTGCGCGGGATAACGAGTTGCATGCTTGTTTGTTGTTGCAATTCGCGCCATGTTTCAGCGATGCCTTGTATTGGTTTATCCCATGTGTGCTCCTCTTGCCATAGCCGTTGGATGAGTAGTTTTGCGCGTAGCAAAAGTGGTGCAGCAATGCCGCACGGGTCAAACACGGTGGAGACGGCGGAAACGATGGCCCGCTTTGTATGCGTTTGTACGTCGGACAGCGCGGTGTTGATAGTATATGTATCCGCAGCGGTATTCCACTGCAACCCAAGCACCTTCGTATTGTCTCATTTTTCGCTCGGTCGCATTCCGGAATTACATGTAATGTTTCTCGCGCATTGCAGGCAAATTCGCGTAGGTTGCAATTAATCTCGTTAAAGATACGTTTTGATTCTTTGTATTTCTGTACGGCTTCATCTACTGTATTAGCTCCAAATATGGCATTATCTACGTATAGGTTGCGTGTGAGCTCAGCTGAGAGCGGTCTATCGATGGTGTCTAGGTGGTAAATGATTGATTGAGCGAGAATAAACGGTGATACGTTTATTCCAAATGGTAGGCGGCGCATACGGTATTCAATAATGTTATCATTTGAAAAAGTCTCTTGCATTGGGTTCTTAAACCAAAGGAATCGTGTGCAATCTCGTTCGCTTTCCTGAAGTCGGATTTGTAAAAAGGCTTTAGCGACATCTCCAGTAAGCATGATCTTGTGTAGGCGAGTGCGAAGCAGGGTGCCACATAGGCTAGGTAGCAGTGTCGGTCCGGGGAACAGCGCATTGTTCAGTGACTGTTCACCGCGCGCTTTGCTTGATGCGTCGAAAACTATGCGGAGTTTGGTTGTTGGAGAGCCTAGTTTTACAACTGGCTGATGAGGCATAAGATACGTTTTTCCTGGCGTGTGGTGAGCCGGCGCAATTTCGATTATGCCAGCCGCAAGCTGTTCTTGAAATATTCTATCGTATTCTTTCCACAGTTCTTGTTTGTGAAATTGCAGTCTATGTTGACTCTTCAGTCGCTGATATGCCATGTTGTAGTTTGTAGCTATTGCTGGATTCGCGTCCCTCCATGGAAATTGAATGTGAATCCCTTCTTCGTCCTTAATTACCGTATTTTTGAAATGCTCGATTACTGCTTGTTTTCATCGTCGCGTGATTGCGTTTCCTCTGTATGTGTAATACCGATGCCTTCTAAGTCCCAATATTGTTGCAGGTCGATCAAGTACGCTTGCTGAATGTGTGTCGGCGCGGCAGCAGGGTCGCCCCCGTCTACTCCGGCCGCAAGCGCGCCAAGTACGGTGGGTGTGACCCGCAAACCGGACGGTAGATCTGTTGGTGCGTGTGGCTTGCAATTTGTACTTATGTAATTCTGTCCAATCAATATGTCAGCTTCTATGCTGGCTTGCTTGTACTCATGTACGCGTAGATGAAGTCGCTCAGCTGCAGTTTTGTCAGTAGTAGGTAGCTTGCAGGTTGCTATGTTGTTTGCGATGTTATTTATGGTTCGGAGGGTTAGTAGTAGTGGGTTTGACTCTGTTTCCATCTCGCATTGGACAATATTTGACTTTACTTGCGCAGTTTTGCCGTCTAACAGATTGTATGTTTGATTTTCGTTCTTTATAGTTTTCAATCCCAGCTGTTTTGCTGTTCGGTTATTGATCAATGAGGTGGTAGCCCCGCTGTCTAGCAATACGTTCACAATAGCAGTTTTATTGTTGTATGGGTTGCGAATAGTTGCGGGTACGACCATCAAGTATGCGCGCTCGCACGATTGATTAGATAACACGGTATTATTGATTTTTCATCGATTTTTATTTCAGGCGGCGACTGATCGCCGGCAATGATGAGCGGATTTACGATGTGCGGCTGGTGCGGGGTGAGTTGATCGTTGATTATTTCGTTTTAGGGGGTATCATCATTTATTGTAGCGGCAGCGGCTGTGTCGGCTGCAGGCGGCGAAGCAGTGGTGCGGCAGGGGAGTGTGTTAGGTAGGTGGCTCACTTCTTTCATTGTTTTCGCGATGTTATGTGAATATGATTGCGGTAGTTTTTTGCGAGTTGTGTGTATCTGTTTGCGCGATGTGTTCTGACTTAGTAGCGAAAGTTATCAATCTCTCCATTCAGGCCTGCCTCAGACTCCTCTTCGTCCAGCCGAGCCGCGGGGCGGTCACCGTCCGGGTCGGGACCGGGGCGTGATCGTCAAGTGCGGCGTGATAGGGCAGTGCGGCGTGATCGGGCAGTGCGGCGGAGTCGTCATGTGCAGGTGAGTAGTGATCTTGTGTGATGTGGATGTGCTGGGGGCGCGCGTTGTTGGCAGTGTAGCCGGTGGTGGGCGTGGTGTTGTACTTATTCGCGTTGTGGTAGTTGTTGTATTGCGACTTGTTGTTGCGCATGTTGTTGTTGACCTGTTTGTAACAGATGCGCGCGTTGTGCGGACCATTGCAGTTGTCGCAGTTGGTCCACGCACACGTAGAAGAAGTGTGGCCGATTTGGAAACACTTAGCACATGCGCGAGAGAGCCGCACAACTTGCATGAGGGCGTAGCACATGTGGTTGTTGTTGCACGAACTTGCCTGATGGCTGGTGCTGTAGCAGAGCAGACAGCGGTCGGCAGGGTGGTTGTTGGGTGGGATGGTGGTGTGAGGGGTGTGCTGGACCTGCTGGTTGTTATTGTGGTGCGTGGTGTTTCTCATGCGGGGGGAGGGGGAGTTGTTGTAGCGCGCCAAGCACACAGTCTCCTCCTTGACCTTGTTCGTCTGCACCTGCAGTACGTCTTCATCAACGTGAATGTTTTTGTCAATGAGGGCCATGGTCTCATCCACTGAGAGTACGTTTCCCTCGCTGCCCTTTTCGGTAATGACCTTTTGCACCTCATATTGCACGCGCTGCGAGAACTTAGGCAAAATGATGCGCTGCGACATGGCTGAGAGGGCGGGGTCTTTCTGATTGTCTCGCATGAGACTGCTGCTGCGCTTGACTGCGTCAAGCAGTAGCTGGCACTGGGTGTAGTTGGCGCGGTTCTTGGTGGTGTCGTTGTTGTCGGTGGCTGCTTCCATCTGTTCAATTTTGCGCCACAGACGGTGCTGAGTCTCAACCGGGTTGTCATATTTTTTCTTTAGCATAGCAATTGCGGTGGCGTATTGGGTACCCTTGCGGGGGAGGGATGCGGCAAGAGCGGGGTCAGCAGCGCAGCGGTTGATAAGATAGAGCAGTTTCTCGGTGTCGCCCATGTCAGTGCGGTTGTGCACAACATTCTCATACACATCCCAGAACTGCTGGTAACCCTCGGGGGTTCCATCGAAGGGGGGTCGGTTTCATATTGATTCGCATCTTATTTTCAGGCGCGACCAACTGCGCGTTGCTGGTGTGGTGATGGACGGACGCGTGCGGGGCGGACAGCTGCTGCTGCTGCGTGAGTGCCGTCTGCGCGTTTATCTGCGCGTTAAGCAGCTCACGCTGCTTCTCATGCAACTCAGTCTCGCGCTCTTCCTCTTTCATGGTCTTGCGCTCAATGTCGCATGCCTGCGCGAGTTCGATAACATCTTCCGCGGCGCTTATGTAGTCCGCGAACTGCTCGGTGTTGTCGTAGGTGTTGAACGCGGTGGCGTTGTCATTTTCATAGGCCACATTCTCAACCTCGCTGCGCTTGTCAACTACATAGTTTATCGATCGCGGTAGTGAGGGCGGTGAGCGTGATCGCGCGGCGAGCGTTGCTGGATTGCGAGTCTTCGTACACCGTCTTTGCCTGTGCGGTAGCATCAATCAGCTTGTTCTTGTATCTCGTCAGCACGCCTTTATCACTCGGCCTCACACAATCAGACATTTTTTGCAGGAGTGGCAAACGACGACAGGTGGCAAGCGGGTGCGGGGATCGATAGAGTGGAGAGCGACCGTGGGAGGTGGGTGGCGATTGAAATCTGTTTTTCGAAATTCAATCAATACTCGTGCAGTGAGTGATGGAACCGTATGGTGGCGGAAGCAATGCAAATTGTGGTAACCGTGTGGTGGCGGTTTTAGCAGGTAATAACAATATGTAGGTTCAGGAATGAGACGGGCTGACCTGGGTTTTTTCACCTAGGCCGATGCACCATAAAGCGACCTGACACCGGCGGAAATAAGTACTAATCTATTTTGTAGATCAGTGTATGATAGCAATAAAGGCAACCAAATGGTAGCACAAATTAACGGGCAACAAACAAACAATACAATCAATAATCTACAGTGCAATAAATACGAAACACAACAAGACAGCGAGCGGAGTCGCGGTCGAACTAGGAAAACACTGGGGACACTGGGAAACCTGGAGGGACACTGGCGGAGAACTACGATCACGGGGAACTAGGAAACCTGACGACCTATCACGGGAAAACCTAGAACTGGAATGGCGTAGAATCCTCCGAGACGAATTTATCTTCCAGGGGGCGGAGCTTCCGATGGGCGGAGCCGAGAAGTGCACTGGGTGCACACGAGGGCGCGGACGGTGCACATGCGACGGCGGCAGCGGAGGAAAGAAGACCGCCCGGCGCGCGCAAGTTCCAACAGTAATTGTATTGTTTTTCCCATCGCATTTGTAAGGGTTCGCGGTAAAGGTAATTATATGAATTGATGTTAGATGATGCTCATGAAGGTCATGTCCGTTGTATGATAGCTACGGTAGTAGTTATAGCCAAGTCGTGACTGCATCAATATGCGGTCGCGACACAATCAACAATTCAATAACAAAAATATTAAATAATCTACGTACCATGCATGGAGTTCGTCCTCTTTTGAGCCGTTCTCCTTCTTCTCTTGATCAGCTCCGCCGCTTCGCCGTGTGCTGGTTGCGCAGCAGACACTCGACGCCCATGCTCTGCAAGGACACAATGAACAAACATTGTGCACATGTATACATAATAACGCACTCACGCGCAAACAGTGCACTAATAAAATAAACAAATATCAAAACAATGCAGCGCTGTCAATCTGTAGAGAATGTTTTACAACAACGCAGAAAGAAAAAGAAGACGCAGAGAGAAGCAAAACATCATCACGTCCATTCTTCGTTGAGTTTCACAGAAACTATCAGTATTTGTTCAAAGTAAATCAACAGATATAACAAACAAAAACAATAACAACAACAATACAACGCGCGTGAACGACGACGCAAATCACAAACAGTGTGCACATTATCGCGCTCTCCCGCACCACGAACCAATGAGCGCGCGGGGGCGGGGTTAGTGAGCGGGTCTTTCAGCGAATCAGCGACCAGCTGCATACCTCACAGACGTGCAGACCTAACCAGCGAACATATTTTTGGGTATTAAACTGTTGTTTCATGTTTTGTTTTTGTTTATAGTTGTTCAACGGACGATTTAGAGACAAGATCATGATATAACTCTGAAACATTTATTATTTGAATGATTTACAAGCGATTTGGCGGCCCTGCGGGCCGAGCGGCTCTGCAAACCGCTAAAAGGAACCCAAACGAACGGCGCTTCGCGCCGATCCTAATAACTATATGCTCAAAATGAAGATAAGGTGTAGAAAACGCCTCGCGAAGTTGTGTATTTCGTAGTGAGAAATACCGAAATATTGTTTGCTCTCTCTCGGCCCCTAGTGGCACGTGAATTTCGCCCTATTTTCTGTGACCTGGCTGGCCGGCCGACCGAGGAGAATCGCGCTGCGACCGCGGTGGCACGGTCGAAACTCTTTTTCCCAACTTGCCACCAGGAGCCGGTACGTCTGGTAGTATAGCCCGGACGGAGGTCTAGAGTTAGGGGGAGACTCAGTTATCATCAAAACCCCCTGAGAATGGTGCATAACCGCCCTAAGAGGACTCTGTCTGCCGGATATCATCCAGAGTCGCCCTCGTTCGTGCCTCCGGAGAACAAGCGCGACAGGATGGAGTCGACTGCGAGCGACTACGAGGAGTGCGAGGACATCGAGCTGGTAGAGGAGATCCCCACTCCCGCCGCCACCCCCACTCCCCCTACGTGCCAGATGGGTTCCTTTCTCTCCCCCAGTGTTATTGTCCCCTCGCATGGTATTCATCTCTCCTCTCTCTCTCTGCCCAGGTCAGTGCTCACAGGGCACAGATAGATGATCTCTCTCGCATGTTCTCTGATTTGTCTCGCCGCCTCGCTGCTATCTCCAAGCAGCTGACAGCCGACCCGACCGCCCACATCAAGGAGCTGATTGAGGAGAAGGAACGCCGCCGATCGATCGTGGTGGCCGGCATCCCCGAGCAGTACAACATGTCCGCCATGCACCGCGCCCACGCCCTCCGCGACCAGGTGTACACTCTGCTCGACTTCCTGGACATCGAGTCGATTCCGGTCGCCATCTACCGTCTCGGAGAACTGCGCGACCGCACCCGCCTGGTCAAGGTGGTCTTCCCCGACAGCCACTCCGCCCAGCTGGCAGTCAGGCGCTCCACCTGGCTGCGCAACTTCGACGAACCCGTCTTCATCCGGCCGTTGCAGACCCGCGAGGAACGCACCGCCGCCTTCAACCTCCGCCGAGAGCGCGACGAGCGCCGCCGTAAGGGAGAGAGGGTGACGATCAAGGACGGCAAGATCGTCCCCTCCAACACGCATGGACTCTCCCAGCCGAGGGAGAAGCAGCATGGAAACCGCCACAACCGCGACCACGTTCCTGTCTGGAGCGACGACAGCTGGCGCCCCACCGGCCAGTCGTCAAACTAGACGACTCGCCTACAGAAGCACGGTCCACTCTGCCTATCTCAATTCTATACTTTAACTGCTTCTCGCTTGCAAACAAGATTGATCACCTCACTAACACTCTCCGCACCGCCTCTCCTGACATAGCTGTCCTCTCAGAAACTTGGCTGAAGACGAAGCACGAAGACTCCGCCATCATCGCCGACCTGCCAAACTACGCGATCAACCGCTGCGACCGCCCTCGCAGGAAAGGAGAAGGAGTCGCCATTCTCACCAAGGCCCCCTCATCTCCTCAGTGAATCTTTCTCACTCGGAGCCTTCTGCATTCGAACTACTCATAGTTGGACGCCAGCTACTGTGGCTCCTCTATCCGACTTTGTGCGGTGTACCGTGCACCCAGCTGCAGCGCCACACACACACACTGCCGACCTCGTTTCCATCATTGGAGACCACCTAGACACAGACGCGCACATCGTCATCGTCGGAGACGTCAATCTGCCCGATCTCACGTGGCCACACCCCACATCCACTACGCCCACCAGCCAGCCTTTCGTCGACATTCTCACACAGTTCGACCTCATGCAGCACAGCCGACTCATCGACACGGCAACACGCTGGACCTGGTGTACAGCAGCGACTGCGTCACATCCTGGTCCATCACCGCACCGCTCGGCACTTCGGACCACTTCGGGATCTCCATCGTCACTGCCATTCCACGCGTCGCTCTCCCTGTCATCTGGAGGAGAGACTACGAGTCTGCTGACTACGACCGCATCATCTCTACTCTAGTGGACGTGCCATGGACGGACCTCTTCCGCGCCTAGTCGTCGGATGAGATGTACGCCATCTTCACCGACATCATCCACCAGGCCATCGATCGGTTCGTCCCCATGAAGAGATCCTCTCCGAATGGGATACGTGTTCCGGAATACCTTGCCAGTATCACCGCCCACCGAGAGCAGCTCTTCCAGGAATGGCTGTCGTTCCCTTCCGACACCCGCAAGCAGAAGTTCAACAACTGTGACGTCAAGTGCAAGCGTCTTATTGCCAAGTACACTCGTTCTGTCGAGCGCGCTACCGCTCGAAGCAACGACAAGAATCGCTTCTACAGATACGTTAACAGTCGCCTCTCCACTCGCTCGTCCAACTTCATACTACGCGACCGTAATGGCCAGTCTGTCGTCAAGGATGATGCCAAGGCCACTCTCCTCTCGGCGGCCTTCTCTTCCGTGTTCACTGCCGACGCCTACTGTACCTCACCAGGCCAAGTCGACGTGTATGCCGTACTTTGCCCCACACATCGTCTGTGATCTGATCGAGCACTGGACTACTTTCTATGCTCTCACTCCAGACCGCATCACCATGCTCTTCATGAAGCGAGTCGCCATCTCTGTCGCGGAGCCGCTGTCGCTGATCTTCAATTCAAGCATGTCGACAGGAGTCGTTCCATCTCTCTGGAAGACCTCTTTCATCACTCCCATTCCGAAGGAGAAGGGCGCCACCGACCCGCTCAAATACCGCCCCATCTCGAGCACCTGCTTTCCTTGCCGTGTCTTCGAGCGGATTCTGAAGCAGTCGATGCTGCAGCACATCGTCGCCCGAAACATCGTCCCCGCTGAGCAGTTCGGATTCGTTGCCCGCAAGTCGACCGAGCTGCAGCTCTTGCAGTGCCTCGACCACTGGACACGCGCCGTCGACGAGAAGCGAGACGTTGACGTGATCTACTTCGACTTTGCCAAGGCGTTCGACAGAGTCTGCCACAACATACTCCTGTCTAAACTCAACTCCTACGGGTTTAGCACACCCGTCGTCAATTGGATACGTAACTACCTCCATGGCCGTACATTCCAAGTACGAATCAACTCTGCCTTCTCACCGCCTAGAGACATCCTATCTGGAGTGCCACAAGGGACGGTTCTTGGTCCCGTCCTCTTCAACGTCTTCACCGCCGATACGACAACTTCGCGAGCACGTCACCTGCCGTGCCTACGCTGACGACCTGAAGGTCTACCGTTCTTTTGATCTACTAGACGACCGGCAGCCCCTCCAAGACGCCGTTAACCTTGTCAATCAGTGATCCGCACTCTGGCAGCTGCCACTCGCCGCACATAAGACCAAGGTCCTGCACATCGGAAAAAAGAACCCGCGCCACATCTTCATCTACACAGTAGACTCAACTGTCATCGCTGGAGTCGACGAAGTTGTAGATCTTGGGTTCACCATAACCTCTGATCTACACTTCACCAAGCACGGTCGCATAATCTACTCGAAGGCGTACAACAGGGCGTTCACCATCCTTCGTTCGGTCATTTCCACTCACTGACAGGCAAATGCTCATCAACATTTACACCACCTATATGAGGCCGCTCCTGGAGTACGGTACATGCGTGTTCAACCCATCAAACAAGGCATCTATCGTGCTACTCGAGCGCGTGCAAAATTACTACACACGGGTCGTCTTCGCGCGCACAACGTCACTCGGATTCGACGCGTCGGCAGAGCAACGTAACGGGGTTTTTCAGCTTCAGTCTCTAGAGAAGCGTCGTCAGATCAACGACTTCGTGATGCTCTACAAGGTGTTTTATGGCTTCGTGGAGGTTGACGTATCTAGTTTCTTCCTCTTTGTGACTGATAGGCTCGGTGCTCCCAAACTCGTTCTTCCCAGATTTAGGCTATCAGTTAGAGAGCGCGTTTGGAACGTGTGAGTTTGTAAATCTTTTTCTCTTGTTTCGCTGTATCATAGTAGATGTCTTACATCAACGGCCCCGTCTGCCGCACCTCTGGGGGTGGCTTCCCTTGCTGCTTTCAAACGGTGGCTCCCCATTTAAGTGTGTTTTGTTGTATCATCATTTTACTTTTTCACGTGCAACCGTATAAATTATTATATGCCGTAGATGCACAACGCACACTTCTAAAACCAAAAATTTGTATGCTCATATGACTATCAATGATGATCATATGTGCAAATACACACAATGACATATGTACCAATCCATTAAACAGTGTGCTTTGTGCGTACGGATTGTTCTGCGGCACATTTCGGTATTTCTCACTACGAAATACACAACTTCGCGAGGCGTTTTCTACACCTTATCTTCATTTTTAGCATATAGTTTATTGATGAAAAATGATTGTATTTAGATAGAGTGAAACATGGATTGTATTTAGATAGAGTGAAACATAAGATAGAGTGAAACATGGGCTGTTTAGTGGTGCAGTTCCCATTTCGATCGGACGTCATTGAGCCAGTGAAATATGTACGGATCGAAAGATGTCAATTTGAAACAGCCACTTTGCATCGAAATATCTCGATGAATGAAATAAACTTTACTATGATATTTTGTATACAGATCAACAATATATAGATAGGTATAAATCCAGAAGTTTGTTTATCTATACTCAATGTGACTTCAATCACAGCGGCTTCTTTTCAAGCTGAATCGTGTTTCTCACATGGACACCCGGGTGTCAATTTGAATGATAAAAATGAGATTGAAATGTGCATTCCGGGCAAATCATGTATGCTGAATTTATTGGTGTTATTGGTTTATTTTTAGTTTGATCAGATAACGATATATAATCAATGTCACGCTATGTCACGGCCCGGGCCGTGACGTCACGGCCGAATGGTCAAAGCTTGTGATCGGGACAGTAGTTTCACGTAGCAGTCGTAGTTTTTACAGGAAATTTAGAGTGGTACGTTCCTCTAACTGTTGTTCCGAAAGATATCTAGATAGAAAAAAAAATATATATAGAAAAACGGAGAGAGACAGAGAGACAGAGAGAAGGAAAGAGCGAGCGAAAGACCCTACTTTATTCGGCTTCCACTGTTATGAGATGAATCCATCGTATGTCTTTCGGAAGTACCCACCCAGTTCATACAGCTGATACATGCCGATCTATAAAAGGTCAGAAACTCGAAATTTACTATCAATAAACAATGCCAAGGTATCGTTCGTCTCGAACACTCACGCTGCGATCCTCCGATAATTATTTTCGACGGGGCCATCATTCACACTCATCTCGTTGCGACATTCACGGTTGCAAAAACCAATTCAACAACTAGCAAAGTAGACACTCTGAAGCGAAGAATTTGTGAAACAGTCGAACCCGCATTGGTGAGCTGTCCCCACCCAGTAGTCATTTTCAAAACCATGTTGATGGGTGTGAGGTTTATGTTTCTTTCGAGAATCTGACTAGCAAGTGAACATACAAGGGCACATTTTTTCAAACCCGCATTAGTCAACTGTCCCCATTCGCGCGGCCACGCCCCCTCCCCATAGGCAGCAAAGTAGACACTCTGAAGCGAAAAAACGAGATAGAGAGCGCGGGAAATCGAAAATATGCGTTCAGAGCGGTATGCTCTATGATGACCTGACTCTCGCGCGAGAAATAAGCTCCACCAATCAAAACTGTTGGCCCCGCCTCTTTTTTGGCAGGAACACCGTGTGTGTTCCTGCCGTGATCCTGCCATTTCTTGCTTAGTTTGCCGACGGCACATGCGAAAAAACGAGATAGAGAGCGCGGGAAATCGAAAATATGTGTTCAGAGCGGTATGCTGATCATTTGTTTCTGATCACTGCGTGCACGTAGAACTTTTGTTCATCTTGCATTCGAATGACCGTGTTGTAACGCATACATGATTAAAAATCGTCAGAAATAGGCCCCTTTAACTGTCCCTTGTTCGCTCATTGATTGCAGAATCGACCTATCAATCAAAACAGTTTCAAAAAAACTTACGGAGTAGAGTGGGTTACGGTAAAAATCGTCTCCGAGTGCGTCGTGCATTCTCTTCCGCCATTCCTTACGCTCACCCTTCCATTCACAGTACATAGTCACTCGAGAGATCGAGTCGCCATAGCGGGAACGCAACCGATCCAGGCAACGCCCTGCAAGGATATTGTAAACTACCGTACTCTTTCTACCGTATACCAAGTACAGTATTTCTTACCGATAAAGGGCGGGAGCTGGAAGTGGGGAGCGTCTCTTCGGCCGTCTGTCCGGCAAAAGACAAACGAAGAGTGACGCACACCTCGAGACGGCGACAGAAGAGAGGCAGAGGCAGACGCACGTAAAAGCCCACGAGGCGCTGTGACGTCATCTCTCTCTCTCCCCCCCCCCTCTCTCTATCTCTCACTCCCCCTCTCTCCCCCCTCTCTCTTTCTCCCTCTCTCTCTTTTCCCCTCTCTCTCCCCCCTCTCTCTCTATCTCTCTCTCCCCCTCTCTCCCCCCCCCCTCTCTCTCCCCCTCTCTCCCCCCCCTCTCTCTCCCCCTCTCTCTCTCTCCCTCCCTCCCTTACGAAGTGAATTCATGCTGTAAGAAATATTTACTTCATATTCACTATTACAGTGATAGGTATCGAGTTATGTTAGTGATTATCTCTATGTCGTTCATGCCGTCCTATCGTCTGGAGCTTCTCTCAGCAGGTCCTTGACTGCGTTTTTCGTGGTCTACAAAATATACGTTACTTCATACAATGTGAGTTGGCTAACCTCGTGGAGCGCAGCGTATCCTTCTGACTCGCTCACCATGTCCCGTACACTCGACCAGAACGATAGGAAATCCTTATCTGCAATGGTCGGGCAATATAGTTGATATCTGAATGATTTTCTTACCCTTCAGTGGACGGCTGGCATGCCGAGCGGATGCCTCCGAGACCAAACCGGCGCAATGACGGATGAGAATCGTCATCAGCTCCTCTGCTCCCTCTTCTTGTCGCGCGTTGTCCATCACTTCGTTGATAATACTGTTTGCAAAGAATCCAGCTTCCACCATGTGTTGAACAAAGGCGTTTTCAGCACGTTCTTCTACGATAACACATTTAGTTGTATTTGTTACTAATTGTAAGATCAAACGAACTTTCGATGTCAGTCATTTCACCGTATTGTCTTTTATAATTGTTTTTTCTGCCTAGCGAGCCCTTCAAACGATGTCCAGGCAATGATTCAAACTGACAACTCGGGTGAACGCTCCTCATAGACACTGGAGTTGAATAAACGCAAACTCACATCTACGGTTGCTAATAAGATACCTTCATACACCACTTTCGTTCCAGCTGCGTTAGCTATTGCGTCTAGAATGTACTTCTCAGGTCTTACCTAAACTTGATGTGTTTTAAATCGGGTTGATTTTTGACTCACGTTTCCATCCCAAATAATTAAAGGAGTCTGGGACTCGAGAACTGTTTTGTACTTCAATCCCACTGCATTATGATCAATTGGGGTTGATTGGTTTGTCTGCCTTATTAGAAAATCGTTCAAAACCTGCAAAAAATAATAATGATCATATGAGTAATAAGTGGAAAGTATCATAATTAATTAAAAAAAGGTTTAAAAAGTATATATAATAATAATAATAAATATTACTGTTCTATTGTTGTGCAGCAGTGCTCTTCCTTCATGACTCGACATCCATCCTCCTTCTGCCAGCACGATCATTCCGTCTTCTTTCAGTTGATTGTGAACAGTCTGAATCTTTTTTTTTGGAGTAGGCCCGTCAACCTGTTTTCATATTTCCACGAGATGCACCAGTGTGGTTAGAGAAACGATAAAACTCGTTGAATTTTTATCATCTGGACACAATTTTGCGAAAGTACAGAGATCCGAAGATCCGAAAACTCGAGAACGAGAGCACACCGCTATGCTCGCACGGGATATAATGGCTAGTGTTGGGTCAATTATGATTATCATTAAGCGAATTTTTATTAATCGACCCAACACTAGTAATGGTTTTGTTTCATTTTGTTTCATTTCATATTGTTTCATGCATTATCAGTTATCCCTGATCACTCACCTCCCATTGTTTTTTTTGGAATGTCGAAGAGACCTATAGTAAATCGGCTCGTGCAATGCGTCTTCATGTTGCAACTCCGCCACCAAACACATCGGAGAGGCGTATCCAAACAGACAAATGTAGATGAGACTGGAACAGGTATATGTTATTCAAAACAGGTTTACGGTAGCCTACTAACCTTCCGATCAGCATAGAAGATTCAATGAATATGAGTCCCACCCAGCGTGTTTCTTGCCCCAGCGGATCGGGCATGCCTGCAATACGGTAAAGGTACGGGTTACGGTAGCTACAGTATACCTAGCAGGTTGCCAGCCAGCATTCCGAGCTGAATCGAGCACACAGTGAACGACGCCATCCAACCGAAGTGTTTGATGTCGACAATATCCTGGAAGTAAACAAATAAACTAATAAACAAACAACACCTCACATAATAGAAGAGAGCTTGGAAACCAGTGGCAATTCCTACGCCTATACCCGCTACAAATCGACTAAGAACGAGGAACTCAAATATATTGGAGCCAGCGTACGCCTGTAGTGCCACACTGCAAGGATACGGATAGTGTGCGTACTGTAGCTACCGTATACCTAGCCAAGATGACAACGTTTAAAACAATGATGCCTTGCAGTCGACCCAAGTGCTTGGAGAGTGGGTGGAAGATGATACAGCCAAGCGCTCCGCCAAGGTACAGTACCCTGAACAGGTACCGGTAAAGTGTACAATAGCGGTATGGACTACTGTAGCGGTATTGATCGCGATAGCTACGCTCACCCAGTGGTGCAGCCCCAGATGAATACGTGCAGATACTTGGACATGATGGTGACGGTGATTTCATGCGGAATCGTGATCTCCTGATTCCAGAGGGGTTGCGAAGGCGACAGAGGGGCGTACTCTTCTGGAGGAACCTACAACATGACGAAATAGATAACACGTTATTCTATATCTTGTCCAAATAGGTGGCACCACTTCTATTCAGAACTAGTTTTGTTTATTTCACAGCTTTCTGGCTGCAAACATTGTGCATGGAGGCTGACGGGCAAGTTGAAAAAAGCCCGCGCCATAGGGCGATGTATTCATAACCATATCATATTCTCTGCTATTTGCCCCTGCCTAACAAGGCACATGGCCACAAGGCGATGACTATACTATTAGTATACCATGAGTTCCTATACACTCATCAGTGGCAAGCTGCCACCGCGCACCTCCTCAGCCTGCGTGTCTCTCTCTGTGACGTATATGTGTCGGTCGTGTGTGGTCGGGGCGTCGCTGCCTGCCTCCCCTGTATACTCCTTCTCAGAGGGCGGTCGCCTGTCCCCACTCTTGAAGTGCGCCGTCTCCTCACTCTTCGCTGGCTGCTGCTGTCCGGGCTGTCGCAACACTGCAAATCAATCGATATCAATCGATAAACGGGGTGGCCGACCTGCTGTTTGTGGCTGTGGCGGCACTTTCGGGTCCACATCGCGCGTGAGGTTGATGGGCAGAAACTGGAATGCGGCAGGTACGGTACTGCTACAGTAATCCTCATACCATGTGCTGGTAGTAATAGACCATCGAGGTGTTGTAGAAAGCCGCGCTCCATGTGGGGTTCACGAGTGAGTGCTAAATAGGAAGACTGTAGCTACAGTAACCGGTACCGGTACCGTACCTGATATCCAAAGTGAAATGATCCCGATAGGCAGACGGCGATGACCATGCGTAGCACTTGCCACGACACCTCCATCGCGTCGCCAAACTTCAAAGGGGTACGGTAGGATACATTATCTGAAAGACGACACAGTGGAACATCGTGCGTCCACGTTAACCATGAACACCGGGGGAAAAGTATCCATACACATCATGAAGGTTTAAGATATTGTCCGTGACAATGACGACATGCTTCCGACGCACAAACAACTCCAAGAGAGGGGGCGGGGCACATAAGGGCGTGGCGACGCGACACCTCTAGTTCGCGGAGGGCCTCGCTGTACTTCGTACGAAATGGCGTGACGAGATCCCGTTTCGAGAGCGCGGGAGCGGTGTGGGCGAGATATAGAGGGGCGTGACGAAGCTCTTTCTCCAGTACGTGGAGGAGGGGCGGTACCTAAAGGGGCGTGGCGTCGGTGCTCACCTAGCTCGGGACAGCTGTGATGGGGAGCGGGGAGGAAGATGGAAATGACGGTGGTAGAGAGAGAGTGATGGGAGGAGAGGAGAGGAGGGAATGACCGCATGCGAATTCGAGTTTCCGAATCGCTAATGTCGGTTCCTCGAAATAGCGGAGAGAGATAGATATCGGAAGATCGAGTTAAGTGTATGTTTATGATGTATAGTAATGCACTGTGGTGTAGTGTAGATACAGCCAAGATATCGGTTCTATATGTTGCGAAACGTTGTGAATGTGTATGGCTAGTGAATATGGTGTCTGCTTCAGTGTCCCCTCCCACGTGTGTCGTCTGAGGGAAGTGTGGGGCGAGTGGATGGAGGAGGAGAGCGAAGGAGGACGGATATATATATATATATATATATATATATATATATATATATATATATATATATATATATATATATATATATATATATATATATATATATATACATTTATACTTATATATTCAATCGACTATGTAGCTACTGAATGGGAAGTACATTCAACCCCTTAAAGGTACAGTGGCGCATCATTTTGACCCCCAGGGCAATAGTTGACACATTGAAATGTAAGATATACAAAAATTGAACGATACAAGTCCGTTACCGCGTTACCCAGCCAATTACCCAAGCGTGTTGGGTAACTGAACGTTCAAATGCGAAAAGTGGCGCGAACCGCAAAAAAAGTGGCGCGAAAACAGCGGCATGTGTATTGCGATGCACACGTTTCTCGATCGATAGTTCATCCACTTCCCCACGCTTCTGTCACCCTCTCGGGTAATAAGGCGGTCTCTGAGCGCGATAACACAAGGAGTGGTGTGGCGCAGTGGATAAGAGAGTGGGCTACCACTCTTGCGGTCGCTAGTTCGATTCTTGTTTGCAACTTTGTCTGAAACGTACAAGATGCAGACTGTCAAGACTTAGCTCTGGGACGGGGGTTCAGTCTATAATAACCTACAGTATAACTAATAATAACTACAGTAACCTACAGTGATAAGTAATGGTTTACATCCACCTGTCTCCAGTGATAGTCGAGATTGCCACAAGAAATGTCGCTCGCCAGATAAATATATAACAGTAATATAGATTGACTTTATCGCATGTTAATATACATAAACATCAAACACACCGCTGGTGCGGCGGTAGGGCGATAAGTGACGATATCTCTCAATCTCTCTTACGTGTCTGTGCTCTCTCTCTCACTCTCGCTGATCCGGTCGGGACATTCCGGGGGGGACGCGAAATTTTGACGGAATATAGTGAAGTGATGTGCTACGTGGGTGAGACGATATCGAATTTTTGAAACATACAATGACAATTTCTCAATTTTTGTGATCTACTTTCTACTGTCGACGGGTGGTCTCCTGAAGTCGCTTGTTGAAGGTGTGGTGTCGTAGAAGCTCCTGCTGCGGCGGTGAAGTGGTGGTGAAGCGACGATAATGTAGATGCTGCTCCGACGGACGTGACGTTGGATGACGAGTGATCTGTCGATGACGTTGAACTGTAGATGTTGTCGTTGTTGTCGTTGTTTTTTCTCAAGAAGTTTACATTTATTCACTTCTTTTGTTGTTATTAGAGTGATGCCAGTCGATATACGATCATTGTTTACATTCTTATTCTTTGTATCAGATCGCGCTTGGCGTGGCGGTTCGGGTGCCCTTTGCAATCCCTTTGAATCCGCCACATGTGCCTTCGCAGGACATGGCTTGGACACTCTTCACACATTGTTCTCGACTCGCTTGGCAAGGGCGGCTGGTTCTATTTCCTCTTTGTTTTCTAGAATCTGTGCCTAATTGCCCGTTCAGATGCGTCTATTTCCTCTTCTTCTTCTTGTTCTGCTCGGCGCAGCTGCTGCCTATGTTCCCCGGTCGCCGTGTGGGGACTGGCAGGTTTCCAGCTCGTGCCCCAGGTGTCCCTCGGAGCACCTCTGCATCGTCAAATTGCCAGAGTGAGTCTTCAGCCCCTATCCAATGTGTGATTTGCAAGGAGAGAGGGTGGAATCGATTGTTCTAGGATCTGGCTCGTTCACTGTGTACCCATGAGTGTCATTGCATCTCACGCGTCTGATCGCCGCCGTCTCCCCGTCGTGCTTCCGACTACTGTCTCGGCACCCCTCTCTTCTCCTGCTCCCTCCCATTCTCGCGAGTGCGCGGATTGCGATAAGTCTGTTGTTGACTTTGGCCACATTGCGCTGGTTCTCTTTGCTATTGCCTCTCCCTTCGTTACTGCCTATATTATGTATAAGCAGGGAGCCGGCAGGCGTGAGTATGCTCCTCCGGTGACCTCGCCTCTTCGACTAGTGACCCTTCGCGCCTTGTCTCCTTGAGTGCGCTATTGCCAGATTCGCTTTTGTCTTGACTCGCACTTCCTCGCTGTGACATAATCGCTACCTTCTCTCGACCTTTGTTACTGTATCCTCGTATCTCCGTGCTTGTTTATTGCTTCCTCGAATAAAACATGATCTGCAATTGACCTTGATCGGAGTCGGATAATCGAGCTTATCTGCACTTCTCCTACTGAGTGAGGTTACTTTACTCTCTAACAGTCGCTATGTATGTGCTGGTGAAGGGTGATTTCATTGTCCCTGGGGTTCTGGGCTGGATCGAGCTACTCCTCCCGAATCGCGTGCCTCGTCGGAGCGGCCTTCTGTTTATTGCCGACCCGCCGCGCGTCAGGTATACTGTAGTCGGTCCCGGCGATCATATTTCAATCTTTTAGCCGTACGCTTCTTTCCCTTTCTGACATCGCACTCATTCACGTTGTGGATACTTTTATTTCCACTCTCGTTGATATGAATGGATTGAACTCGGCTCGCCAGTTCGTGGGCATTGCCAACGTTATCGAGAAGGTTACGAATTGTCCTCTTTCTCCATTTAATCTTATTTGTTTCCGGCGGTCGTTCTCCTTATTCACGTGCACGCCGGTGAGCGCTCGATGCGATTCGAATTCACTCCTCTCGATTGGTCATCTCCCGTCATTCTCACAGCCATTCGTGTCCTTGAGCGTCAAGTACACATCCTCGCAATCGGGAGTGGCTATCTGATCCCTGGCGAGATGCTCTCTGAGCTGGCCGCAGCGACCTCTCTCGGCCCTATTGCCTACTCTTTCCCTCTTTGAGGACCGGTATTGGTGTTCGTTGATCGGATAAATTTTTTCATATCGATTTTTTGAAGCTGTTTTGTAGATGAGTCAGCTGCGTGCTCGAGGGGTTGATCGTCGTACTGAACTGAGTGCCCGCATCTCTGATCGCTCACTCTTTCTGACTGACCGCGCGCGCGCTACTGTTCTACTGCAGCGATCGCTTGACGATGCACGCGTTGCATGCGGTGCGCTACACGAGCTCTGGGAGGAGCTCGACCGGGTGGTCGGTGGTCTGTCGCCCAATGACCTCTCCACTCGGGATACGGTATGTACCGGTGGTTACCTTTTAATTGCGTCTCTTTTTTAGTATGCTCGAGACGCGTTCGCTATTCTGGAGGGGATTTTTTGCATGGATGAAGTGAGTGGTTAGCTTATTCGGTCCGTTACTCGTCTGTCTCTTGCAGTCCGCTCGCGATATTGCTCGTGTTCTGAAGGGGTTGTCAACTCTCGCCTCGCTTCATCTGCAATCGCTCCGCCGGCTGGACCAGTCGGATGACAAGTTTTGGGCTGAGCATCGCTCTATTGTCGACCGCATGGAAGAGATGCATGTCCAATCTCATGCTTCCTCTATTTGCGGTATTTCCGCTCGCGAATCCACCCGCACTTCCCTCCATATCGCCCCCTCTCCTACTCTTTTTCGCAATCGCCGCCACTTTGTGAGTGATGCTCACTTTGCCGGTGGGCGGGGCGATGCCTCTGGCGCCACCCGCGCGTCCTCTCGCCGCAACCTTGTGAGCGATGCGCACTATTCCGGTGGGCGGGCCGATGCTTCTGGCGCAAACCGCGCGTCCTCTCGCCGCGCGTTCCCGCGTCCTTCTCTCACTCGCACTCTTCCCTTGACCTCGACCCCTCCTGTTCCTATCGATCCCTCCGCTGACTCCGATAATTCAATGATTGATTTGCTTCGCTCTCTTGTCGGATAACTTCCTTTATTGTCAGTTGTCAATATTGTATATTTCAATGGATGAGTCGACAGTGTACATTCCTCTTGTTAAATCAACAATGCACATTATAATTGATAAGTCAATATTTCAATTGATAGTCAAGGTTAGCGATGTGGGAGGGGTATGTATCGTGTTTTTAGTGCTGTTATAGTATATGTGAGTGTGGTTGGCGTTAGGCGGTGGGGTGACGCAGGAGCTCTGCCTCGAATTCCCTGATCTTCTCCTCGAGGGCCGTTTTTTCGCGCTCCAGTAGCTCCTTGTCGTTGGAGGCTTGCTCCATAGCCTGTTTCATGTTCTGCAACGCCTCCTTCGCCTTCCGCTGGGCGATCTTGCGTTCTCGTTCCTCGCTCTCGCGCTGCTTTTGCAGCGCTTCGATCTGCGTCTTTAGTTTCTCTGCGTCCTCCATCTGTCTCTTGGGGTCCTCTTGTGTCTCCTCGTCCTTCCTTCCGCTCAGAAGGAACTGCATTTGTTCCATCCTGTCCTCGAGGAGCTGGGTGAAGACGGCCTCTCCCAGTCCCTTCGGGTGGTTGGGGCAGACGCGTCCGGCGTGGTGGCCGCCAAGGACCACGCATCGCTCGATTTTGCATCGCGCCTCCTGGACTGTCTTGTCCCCCCTGTTGGGGCACGCCCAAGGGTGATGGGCGGCCTCCAAACATAAGAAGCACAAACCAGCCATGATGCTGTACTCCTGGAGGTTAGGCGTGTCCATGGCAGTCAGCTTCTTGCATATGATCGCCGCGTGTCCGTTTTTTCTACACGCGGAACACGGAGGGCGGCTCGGGATCGCGATTCCGGTCTGGTTTTTCTTGTTGTCTTCTCTTGCGGGGGGGTAGTCCGCGTCCCCGTTGTTGGACTGGCGGTTGCGGTTGGGGGCGCCTCCCCGGTACGCTCCGCGATACTTGTTGTGTTGCGACATCTTTCCTGCAACCATTATTGTCTTCGCGGTTCGCTATCGGATCGTCATATCGCGTTCAATTTATGGATCGATGCGCATCGGTACGCAATATGCCAATCAGCTCGCGAGAGATCAATAGAGATGGAGAGAGTGGTATACGGTAAGAGAGGTCGATGACCCTAGTTGGGTCTGTGAGAGAGAGAGAGTGTATGAGAGTGCTCCAGGCATCCGCCGTCGGCGCGCGTCCCTTTGGATGACTGTTGCCTGGGGTGGGCGGGAACGTTGCGAGTCGTCCGCGTCCTCATTCTGTCATTCATTATTTATTACGACTCTCGCGCTCTCTTCTTTATCCGTATATTTTCTTTTTGATAGAGATCAAGGTTGTTTATCCGTTTTCATTCACTATTTACCCGTACCTCCGCGGTATCGTATAACCCGGAGATGAGCCCGTGGGGTCATATACATTTCTATATACATTATATACATACCATATCCACTATACACTATATACAATTGACTCGTTGACGTCAGTACGTTTCACTCGGTTCTAGCCGGTTGTGATTCGTGGGCAATAGTGCAAGCTGGACTTGAGGTGGTGGATGCGTCTGCAGGCATTGCATGCAGTTCAGCTGCAATATTGTGGGGGAGAATAGCACTAGGAGGAATATGATTATTGCTATCCCTAGTATAATCGGGAGCCATTCGTCCATTGCCCGTATGAATCGGATAGTCTTTTCGACAGCATCTCCAATTTGGTCTAGCAACCCTATCGTTTCTGATGCAATGTATGTAGTTCCTTTTGCCGTATTTGACATTGGCACGCTGCCTTCTATGTAGTCAAGTTCTCCGGCCGTGGCTATCGCGATAGATTTTCCCCCGCAATGTATTGTGCATGATTCCTTGACCTCTCGCTCATCGAAGTATCTTCTGATCATAGATCCGTGCCCCGCTCTATCGCATTGGATAGTGTCTACAAAGTTATTTGTACACTGGATTTGAGCGGCGCCTGGTACCTCTGAGTGGCATTTCAGTTTGAACTTTGCCCCCTTTAGGCACCCATAGCATCCCGTGATCGGGGAGATGTCGCTTATTCGACAAGGAGTGTCGTATTGGGAATACGATAGGTTTAGCCTTTCTTGGATATTGAATTGTATGTGTAGTGCGTCTCGCGTTGTGGTTAATTGAGGCCTCACGTCGGATGTCACTTTCAGCTCGAATCCCTCTCCAATCGTTGGTAACAGGTTATTCGGATCCCGCAATAGCGAGTAGTAGTCAGTGTCTGGGCACCTGCATAGTGCGTTGTCGTCTGCGAAGTCGCATTTACATCGATCTATAAATGTGCAATGTGTCGCGTTTGAACATCTCAGCACCGGGTCCGCTTCTTCCTGTCGAATGTGCGCAATTTCTTTGTTTATACGCAGGAATTTATCAAGCTTCACCCTTGGCGAGTCGAAATGTATTAACTTCATGGTCGATCCGTTGTACGCTTTTTTGTCTACACTCTTTGCTAGACTGTCGACTAGTTTCACTGTCTCTATCCTTTTTTCTCCTTGAGGTGGCAGTGTCGTCACTTCCAACGATACTTCAGGCACCCAGTAGTTGCATTCGATTATCTCCACCAAATCGTAGGTGGTCGGTTTCGCATACACTCTGTAATAGAGGCAACTACTTGATAGTGTGAGGCATTTGCATAACAGGAACCCGCATTTGTTTGTGCAGTAGGTTGCTCCGCTGTACTTGTTTGCCTCGCTGAACTCGTTGATGATTGTGTCTTGGTCGATGTCGTTGCATTTCCCGCCCGTACATAGCCCACTGCCCGCACACCTCCTAATCGACTCGGTTTTGGTTGTCACGTTTCGGGTGTATAGTGTGCGCGATGCCCCGCATGTCCATGTCACTTCTTTCAACCTAATCATCGTTTTTTGCATCTTTTTACCGGGGTACTCGATATTTATGCATACGGTGCGGTCGACACTCGTGAAGAACATATTGATTGACGTTTGTGTCGAGCATGAGTCACGTGAACAGGTTACTGCTTCGGTCGTAATTGGGGTCGTCTTATCGCATGTATCGGCGATGCACGCAGAGATCAAGGTAATGCTTATCGCGATTTGGGTGAGGGTCGTGAGTGACGTGGATAGTGGGCGTTTAGAGTATCTCACTGTTCGGTCACTTCGTATGATACACGTTGGTTGCTGCACATTGAATGGGATCGGGGTGTATCTGCTAATCCCGCTCATGTCGTCTGACTCCCTTCTATCAATTTCAATGCGTGTCTCTTCAACCCTTTCTTCTGCCAACATGTTTTCGTTTGCTTCCTCCTCTCCGGCTGGTCGGGGAATGTTTTTTTCTCTTCCTCCGTACGCAGCACGCGGCAGTTTTTGCACAGCATCCGGCCGATTGTCTGCATATCGTCCGGTGTCTCCATGCTTTCTTTATGCGTTCTCTTTTGCTGACCAGTAGCGCTAAGAGGGTAGTGGGGAGTATTATGATGAGTGCGAGATACAGTATCGCCTTCTTTTTATGGCAATGCGGGTTAACTGCACTTTGGTAAACGCACATCGTGCATTGATTTACACTGCATAGGTCGATTCCTGGACACGTGTGCTTTATTACCTCATTTCTTTTCCCGTTGAATTTTCTCCAGGTAACTGAAAATGGGTGCACTATGACGTGAGCGTCGACCGGGATGGTTATTCCTTCTGAATCGTCGATCGCGGCGCGTACCTCATCATTACAAGCCTTCTCATCTTCATCTATACACACTCGATACTTGGTGTACTCATCGGTCTTTGCATGATCGAATAGTTTTACGCCCTCATCTGTACATTGTATCGATCCCGAATATGCTGGTTCAATAATCAGGAAGTGCTCTTGTGGGTGGATCACAGACCCATTTTCGTGGTGATTTCCGGTATATACGCGCATGCTCTCATTTTTTCTCGTAGATGTTTCTATCTTATCTGCATTTGTTTCAGTCAGACCGTCCATCTCGGGCTCGGAGTCGTCTTCTGCTCCGGAGAATAACCGCTTCATCTCCTCATCCGCGTAGGTGGGCTCTTCATACTCTAACTCGATTTCTTGTTGTTCGGCGAGTTCTTCTATCTCTTCTCGCGTCATCTCGCTTAGTTCTAGCTTTTCGTTGTTGTCCAATTCATGTGACTGAGTTAGCCTCTCCACTACACTGCCAATGGTGATGTTCAATACTTCATTCGTTATCATTCCCATCGCTTCTTGTCCCGCACTTTTTATCGCCGATGAGACTGCACTTTTCAGAGATTCGGTCGCTGCCTGCCTGGCCATCGTCCGGAGTTTCTGAATCTTCGTCTCCCTTTCCGGTGAGATCGTAGTTTTTTCTCCTTCTGGGTTTGATGGCTTTCCGGCTGTCCCCTTCTTCCTACCTCGGCCGCGTGCTCCAGCGCGTCCCGGCCCCATGGGTTTCCGTGCCCTCGGCTGCCGTTTTATGCTGTTGATCTCACGCTCCGCCTCTTTCAGCCCTTTCCTTATCGCGATGGTGGTCCGTTCGCTCTCGGCCTGTTCCGGCCGCGCTGTCGTCCCCGCTCCTTTGTCGCTCTGCGCAGCCGTCGACGACCTCGTCATCCAGGTGTGCCTTTTCGGTATGATCGTTGCAGATGTGGTCGTTTTGGCTTTTGTTGATGGGGTTGGGGTTGTTGCACTCGTCCGTTTGCTAGTAGTCTTTGTCATTGTTGTAGATTTGCTAGTTGTTTGCCGAGTGGCGGACCTTGTGGTAGTCATTGCCATTGAGGGGGTGATGGTAGGGGTATGCTTGGGGGTGGGAGTGAGAGGTCGTATGTAGGGTAAGTGGATGCCTTCCGACTTTGCCATTTGCATAATTCCCTCCACTGTTCTCATGTCGTTGTTGGCGACGGCGATCGCGTATTGTTCCACAACTATTTCCGAGTATTCCCTCACTCCTGCGTTCGGTGTGTATGCTGCCGCTCCGGATAGCAGGATCAGCATGATGCAGAACGTGAATCGGTTTGGTGCCCTTCTGTTTCTGCCAGCTCTTGATATCGATGGCTCTGCCTTCTTGGCCGGCTCTTCCCCTTTGTCTTCGGCGTGCCCCTTCTCTGCGGATTTCCTTGATTTTTCAGGCTCGATGTGTGGCGAGTCTATCGCTTTCTGCACGGGGTCCTCGTCCTTTTTTTGTATTTCAAGGGGAATCAGAAGGTTGATTGGTCGGGTCGTCTCGGTCGTTCGACCTGTCTCGCTGATCATTATCAGCTTGACGGCTCGTATCAGTTGGTCTTTGCTCGGGATCAGTTCGGTGACTCTACCGAGGCGCCAGCGATTCCGAGGCAGCATTCGGTCCATGATAAGCACCACTTCTCCAACCTCTGGGAGCGGCTGCTTGTTGTACACTTTCCGATACTTGGGGATCTCGTGGTATGTTCGATCCGATGTCATGTATTGGTCTCTGAAATATCTCCAGAATCGATCTACTGCCTTTTCCAATTCGTTGAAGCCATCGATGATCGCCTGGTGTCGTGGGTGTGGAGCCTCCAGTGGCTCGTATTCAGCTGTTGGGATTCTTGGCATTGTTAGATCGATCGGTCGCAGTACGAATAGGTTGGAGTCGTCGATAGTTTCGCTGTACTGAATGATGGGTCTGGAGTTTACGATGCGTGAGCACTGTTGCATCATGGTTTCCAACTGCACCCTGTCCGGTGTCATCCCTTTCATTGCCGCGTACAGGCTGGCTTTTCCCAGGGCCACCATTCTTTCCCATGCTCCGGCGCTCCATGGTGCCATGCTGATCACTCGATGCCATTTGACGTTTCTCCTACCCAGTTCTCCTTCGAGGTATGCCATTGGGCTCCTCGATCCTATCTTCCCCGAAATCAGCTTCTCTGCGAGCACGAATGTGCTGCCATTGTCCGAGAATATTCTGAGCGGCATAGTGTATCTCGCCGCTAGTCTCGCCAGGCTGTAGAGAAACTGGTCGGTGTCCATTGAGTATATCGGCTCCATGTGGATTAGTCGTGATGATAGGCATGTGAATAGCACTATGTACACTTTCTCTCTCACTTGCGATGTCTCGTTGAGGTAGTGTAGGGGGCCTGCGAAATCAACTCCGCAAGCTTCGAATGGGAACGCTCTCATAGTCCTCACTTCCGGCAGTGCAGGTCTCGTTTGCATGGGGAATGGCCTTGCCTTTGCCTTCTGGCATTGCACGCACTTTCTGAGCAGTGGTTTCATTGATGCGCGGAGTTTGGGGGTGAAGTAACGGGAGTTGTACTCAGCGACAGTAGATGCGAATCCGGCGTGGAACATCTGTTGATGTATGTCGTCCACCATTGCTTCAAACAGTCTCGTTTTTTGGATGATGACTGGTCTTCTGAAGCAGTGCTCTGAGTTTTTGATTCGCGAATATTGGTAGTATATTCCTTCCTCGTCGAGCCTCAGATCCACTCGCGACATCAACTCAAGGATCGCCGCTATGTGTGCCTGTTGGTGGATTCGTATGAGCACATTCTTCCCTGCCGTCCTTCCCTCGGCGCTTCCCTCGAATTTGCTGTAGATTTCGGGGATCTTCAGCCTTCTCCTTTCGGTGATGGGCTTGGCGACGAGGGCGAGGAATTGAATGACATATGCGGCGGCCGCGATCATCTTGTTGAACACATTTGTGGCGGGTTGTGCTACCATCCTGAACGATTCGACCACTTGCGTCGCCGCCTGGATTTTTTCTCTTTTCCTTGCTGCTCGCATCATGATCGGGTGCTTCATTGTCTCTTCCGTCACCTTCTCTTCGTTCGGATCGTCTTCGATTGGGAAGGCGATGTGCACGTCCGGCCACTCTTGCTCCTGAGTTTTCAGGAAGTCCGGCCCTCTTCTCCAGTTGCTCTCAGCGAATTCTTCGTGGGTAAGGACTCGTGTGAGGTGGTCGGCTGGGTTCTGGTCCGTGCTCACGAACCTCATGTCCGACTTCACTCCCTTCTCCTTCAATTCCCTCAGGGTCTGATTCACAGCCTTGACCCTGTTCTCGACGAATATTTCGTTCTTCTCGCGCGGTCCGTGTTGTATCCATTGCAGGGCGATTTCTGAATCGCTCATGATACAGACGCGGATGATCTTGAGTGTTGTGTGGGAGAGGATGAAACTGGCTAGCTTGGTTCCGACGACGATCCCGCAGAGCTCCAGGTGGGGGATTGTGTTCTTTCCCTTCTCTGGTGCGAGCTTCTGCTTCGCCATCAACATGTTGATGGCGAAGCTTCCGCTCGTCTTATTGGATGGGGATCGAAGGTACGCGACCGCTCCGTAGCAGTCCTTGCTCGCGTCCGTGAACACCACGAGCTCGTGTGTGCTGCTGAATTTCACGTCTTCGAGCTGTCTTGGTACCGTCATGTCCGTTTCCTCGATTAGCCGGATGGTGGCGTCGACGACTTCTTTGTCTTCGGGGTTGTAGTTTTTTGTGTCCCAGTCCAGTTGATCGGTCACCCAGAATTTCTTCAGCAACAGTTTGGATCCCACTGTGACCGGCGCATTCAATCCGAGGGGGTCGAACATACTTCCGATGACGCTGGACACGGCTCGCTTCGTTGTGTAGTCGAGGTCTAGGAACTTCTTCAGGTTTGGCTTGCGGACTGCGTACGTGTCGTTGTTAACGTCCCAGATCATCCCGAGCACTTTGGACTCTCTCCCCTTGGCCAGGTCCTCCTCCGGTAGTTTCTCGTATATGCCTGTTTCGTTGGATGCGTACACCCTGATGCACATTCCCATAGCAGCGAACAACTCCTTCGACTTCTTGTACCACTCGTATGACTCTTTTCGCGACCCGAACGTCATGAACAAATTGTCCACATATAAGTTGAACTCGATGTTGTCCTTGAGGCCCTGGTCCTGGCAGTTGTGGCTCACGAAAAACTTAATGGCCTGGGCGAGGAGGTATCCTGAGGCGTTCACTCCGAAGGGGAGCCTGGTGAAGGCGAGGATCTGTATGTCCTCCCTTCTCAGTGGCTTGCTGATGTCCGTGCCGGGCTTGATGAATATCACCCTGGTCAAGTCCTGGCTTTTCTGGTTGATCAGGACCGTGTGAAACGCCGACTTTACGTCCGCTTGCATGAGGTAGGGTGCTTCCCTTGTCCTCAAGAGGATTCCGCATAGGTCCGGGAGAGTTGTTTCTCCGGCGTATACGAGGTCATTCAGGCTGGGCTCGCCCCTCTTGTGGGAGCTCCCATTGAAGACGACTCGCGCTGGTGTCGTGTCCGACTTGTCGTTCCAGACCACGTGGTACGGCAGGTACATGAATGTTCCCTCTCTGTCCACGTCTACCGGCTCCAAGATCCCCTTGTCGAGGAGTTCTTGGAATTGTGTTTTGATCAACTGGAATAGGCCTGGTTTCTTTTTGTTGCATGAATTGATGAGGTGGATGAATTGCTGCATCGCTACGTCGTAGTTGTCGTGGAATGGCTCATTTGCCCTGGGTTTGAGTGGCCATTCAACCATCACTTGTCCGGTCTCCGTGATGGCGACGGTGTCGAGGAAGTGCTGTTGCACCCTCCTCTTGATCTCGATGTCATCAATGTCCTCGAGACCCACGTTTACCACTCTCCACATGAGCTCGTTTTCCTCTTTGGTCGTCCTCATCTTGTTCATCTTCCACACTGCCATCTTTGCCTTTCCACAGATGGTGTCTCCGAGGCTTGATTGGAGCAGCACCTTCTTGCTCGGTAGTGTTGTGGGTTGCAGGTTTCCGAATGTCGCGTAACACTGATCGATTCCCATTATCAGCTCCACACGCCTGGTTCCGCTAATGATCTTAGCTCCCGCATCTTTTATCGCTTTCTCATCTTCTTGCCAAATTTGTGGCCGCGGTTCATCGAATGCTAGATTCTCGCACACCATGACTTCCGCTGACACCTTGACTTTCTTGTGGTACATGGTCAGTCGAACGTAGTGGGTTTCGATGGTGTGTATTTCGCCGTTCCACATTTGGAACTCGGCCCTTTGCCTTCTTGAGATGATTGGTAGGTTCAGCTGTCTTGCGACTTCAGCGTCGATGCACGATTTTTGTGCGCCTGTGTCCACCATTATATCCATCTGTTGCAGGGCGTTTTTCCGGTGGTTCTTCACGTTCGGTGAGAAGATCATCAGGTCGCCTGCTGTCTCTCTGGCTACGGCCTTGGCCATCCGGTGTTGGAAGGGTCTCGGGATCGTGGGCGACTGGGATCTCGAAGGTGAGTGGGAGAACTGCACGGTTGGTTTTTCAGGCGCTCGAATCTTCTCTGGAATTCGCGGAATTCGTCTTCGCTGGCCAGTCTCGCCGCCTGCTTCGCGGCCAACGCCTCGTGGTTCGGTTCAGCCCAGTACTCCTCGAGGGAGCTTGTTTTTACCTGGTTTCCGGGAGTGTTCGCAACCCCCGTCTTGAAAGTCATGTAACTC
Source organism: Rhabditoides inermis (assembly GCA_963966185.1). Lineage (NCBI taxonomy): Eukaryota > Metazoa > Nematoda > Chromadorea > Rhabditida > Rhabditidae > Rhabditoides > Rhabditoides inermis. The sequence continues at coordinate 208,585 of CAWZYM010000201.1, read as the reverse complement.
TCGTTTGTCTCCCCTTTCCATGTTACCCCTTTCTTGTCCCCCTCCAAGCAATCGTACACCACGTTAAATGCCTTCTGCACTTTATCTTTTGGGGAGTTGAATTTTGCGAGGGGGAGAGTGGACCTGGGTGTTATGAATTCCTCGTTGTGAGGGCAGGCGATGTGGGGGTTGTCGTTGGGCTGCTCGACCTGTTCCTGAAAGATCGGTTTGTGAAGTGGTGGGGTGGTTCCGCTTTCCACTCTCTCGATAATTTCTTGTATCTCGGTGTTTGGGGGAGCGGTGGGAGTTGATGGCTTACCTTCACAGGTCGGTGATTCCTTCTTGGGTTTCACTGGCGAGTCGGGCTTCGGCGGCTCAAGGCTGGAGTTCGTCTTGAATGCGTCCTGAAACTCTTCGTTTGGCTTGCCTTCATCGTCGTTCTCCTCTTCCCTCTTGCACTCACCTTTCTCTTTCGTCTGCCGCTCAGCCGCTTCTATCTCCTCCTCCAGGGACTCTCGGTCGCTGACCTCGCCCTCTGGAAAGTATTGCATGCTGAAATCGAGTAGTCTCGCATTGTTTTGATCTATCATTTTCATTTCCGCGAGGACTTTGGATTTCTTGGTTGCGAGTGCTTTTCTTGCCTTTCGCATGCTCGTGGTCATTTGAAGGTAGAAGTCGCGGAGCGTTGGTGCGGCGTCTGAGTCGCCGAGAGCTGTCTTCAGCATCTCTTCTTGCTTCTCAAAGTATGCCGCCTCCGCGTCGAGCTGTCTACGGTCTTGCTGCTGGATTTCTCTCATCATGCTGGCCGCGTGATCCCAATCTTCCTGGTCTTTGATTGGAATGAAGGGGGTGGCCGCGTCGGCGACCTTGAGAGAGATGCGGCGCTGTATGTCTGCGCGCTCAGCCAGGTCCGCTGCCGCTGGATATTGCTCCTTCCAGGCCTCGATCAATAGCGCGATTTGGCTCTCTGCGATCACGGCCTGGATTGTGCCCTTTTCCGCCATCTCGTCCAGTTGGTCTTGGGAAAATAGCTCAGTGGGCATTTTCTTCCCGCAGTCGTCATAGATCTCACCTGAGTGAATCGTATAAACTGCTCCCTTTTGGGTGGGTGGCGTGCCTTCTCCGTCAGGGTCAATCGAGGCCATTGGGAGGCGGTCTCGCGACGGTAGGCTCGCCACTCGGTTGCGTAAGGACGGCCTGACGCGATGCTGCCAGATGAACTGGTCTTACTGCTTGGCGATGGGCGGCCGACGAAGCTCTGACCACTGTGGGCTCGGGCTTTTCTCAGGTCTTGCCTGATTGAGCGTCGGGGGCTCGGACCAGATGGGCTGGCTGCCTGCAGAGGTTCTGCTTAGGCGCGCGCCTCGATCAGTGAACTAGGTTCACTTGCCGAATCGGGGAGTGCCCGTGGCAATCGGATCTGTCCGTGTGGAGCGCCTGTCAAATATCCGAAGATATTGATCAGGCGAGGTGCTGCCCGGCAGGGATCTGCTCGAGTGCGTGCCTCGCTCCGTGAACTAGGTTCACTTGCCGAATCGGGGAGTGCCCGTGGCAATCGGATCTGTCCGTGTGGAGCGCCTGTCAAATATCCGAAGATATTGATCAGGCGAGGTGCTGCCCGGCAGGGATCTGCTCGAGTGCGTGCCTCGCTCCGTGAACTAGGTTCACTTGCCGAATCGGGGAGTGCCCGTGGCAATCGGAACTGTCCGTGAAGATCGCCTGTCAACTATCCAGGGGATGTTGATCAGGCGAGGCTGCTACCCGGCAGGGGGTCTGCTCGGATGCGCGGCCAAGTGAGAGACGGGAAGGCGACCCGTTCACCTGTCTGTCGGTCACGCGACTTCGAGACTAGGTGTTAGCGCTCTCGTGCTGGTTGTTACTGTTACGTGAGGACAGCTGGTTTGCTATTCCAGGCTGGCCTTGTGTTGCTTAGGCTCACCTTTCGGTAAAGCTTTTAGCAGGCGAGGTGTCGGTCTCTGTTTTTACGAGAGGACCGGGTGGAGTGGGTTGGGTGCGTTTTTTACAACAAGTGCTCGCGGTGTTTTGTGCGATTTGGTGGTACAACGGTTACGGTATGCACGGCTGGATGTTATTGTAGTGGCTAATGAAGCTCTACTGTGTGCAGGTGGTAATGAATGTTGTATCACTTGCTGTAGTTGACGCTGGGATCGGCTGTAGATAGCTGTACGCGGTGAACGCAGACGACTTGCAGTCGCGGCGGTCGGACGTGAAGTGAGCTGTCTCTGCGCCGCGAGTGACCTTATTCTCCCAATTGGATCAGGTTTTGCATGCGGGCCCGCAATTTATCTCTCGCCGCGATCATTTACAAGGAAGGGAGACTCTAAAGAAAGGGAAACCTGAATTGATGCGTTATGTCCTTGCGCGTCGGACTGTTGACACACCGGTTTCTCCTCGCTGATATGATCTGTCTTTGTCCGACAGATCTAACGATTAGTACACACTCCCTGAGGCTAGCACAATTTACAAGAGAGCACTGTGAGAGTTGCCTGCTAGGGTGAGTACAAATGTTATCGACGAGTCTATACCAAGTACTGAACGTTAGTCGGTGAGAACCTTCTGATATCAGACGACACGTGTGGTTACGTGTGCGAGATCCGGCCATCCGGCTGTTAATGCATCCCTCCACTCCCTGGTTAGTACTCACCGTGCCTTGACAACGCGTGTGCGTGATGGTGAGTTGGTTAGATACAATTTACACAATTTTAGAATAGACTGAGGTGGTTCAGTGAGTCCGTGTTCGTTTCTAAAACGGTTAATGCACCATGTCAAGACTTAGCTCTGGGACGGGGGTTCAGTCTATAATAACCTACAGTATAACTAATAATAACTACAGTAACCTACAGTGATAAGTAATGGTTTACATCCACCTGTCTCCAGTGATAGTCGAGATTGCCACAAGAAATGTCGCTCGCCAGATAAATATATAACAGTAATATAGATTGACTTTATCGCATGTTAATATACATAAACATCAAACACACCGCTGGTGCGGCGGTAGGGCGATAAGTGACGATATCTCTCAATCTCTCTTACGTGTCTGTGCTCTCTCTCTCACTCTCGCTGATCCGGTCGGGACACAGACTTCCAGAATCCGATATCGGTATTTGAAAGCACGTTCCGCAACGCGGGACAATTTCGCGCGAATTTCAAAATTTGTGTTACCCAAGGCCTCCGCTAAACGCCCCTGTTCCTTTAAATGCTCGGATTTGTACCGAATTGATGCTGTAGATAGACATGGGATATCAAAACATAACTGCGTTGTCAGAATTTGCATTAGTGTATTTTCCGATTTACTTGAACTTTTAATTTTTGATGTTTAACCATATACGTTTCGCATTTCTAACCGTTCCCATACTACCACGGTACCAGTCTCACCTGATAGGGCTGTCATAAGTTTGGAGTGATTTTCACTGTTTCATCGTATTCGTATCTCTCTTTGATGGAGTCATAGAAAATTATGTAGAGTTTTAATGAATTTGAAGCGAGATACGGAGAGACCGCATTCGAGTGCGGATTGAGATTGGTGTCCTCGGGCGCTCGTCGGACAATCGCGTTGGCTCCTCCCCCTCAGTCAGTGTGTGAGTGAGAGAGAAAGACGAATAGCGGGTGCGCGCCGGTATCATCGCAACGAATCGCAAACGTTTATGAAAATGTAATTTTGTGAAACAAAACTTAAGAAAAGGACAGATATTATCTTTCAAAATTACTTCCAAGTAAAACAGACATAACACATGCATTCACTCATAGTACAGTCTTGTGATGAAGAGTATGTCTATGTAAGTGTTCAGTGTACCTGTTGACACACTCAGCAAGTCGTACTAAATAATCAGCTCAATTCATCTAATGTAGCTGTACTGGCCTGTTGACGCACTTGGCGCTGTTTGCGCACGACCTGGCGCCGCAGTGGTGGGCCTTATTCGCAGCACACCCCTCCGACACGCTGCCCACATGCTCGTGCTGGAAAGAATGGTGAATTTCCGAAACTCTATTATATATATATGATCGATTAGAAGAAACTAATTGTTGAAACAGATCTGCTGTGACACGTACAGTTGTGATGAAACGTATATACTAATTGCGTGAAATCATGCGTATGTAGCCTTTTTCTCACATCCGCGCTCTTTATTATACTGATGAAGTATTTGATTTTGTGGTTTTCCTGTCGGTTCAATGGTTATTACTAGATTGACATCACTAGAACGTTAAGTTCATGTAGTTATTGAAACCTGAAACGTCTCCTCGCCTCCTCTCCGAAGTCCACCAGCTGCCCGTCCAGTGTAAAATTCGCAACACACGCAGACACTCCAACTGAAACAAATACGCTTACTTTTTGAATGAACTTTTTTTATAACGTTAGGTGTCAATATACGTATCTGTACTATTACCACCTCTCCCTCTCCCTCCCTCTCTCTCTCTCTCTCTCTTTCTCCCTCTCTCTCTCTCTCTCTCTCTCTCTCTCGCTCTCTCTCCTGATCTCTTCTCTCTCTCTCTCTCCCCTCTCTCTTTCTCCCTTTCTCTTTCTCTATCTCTCCCCCCTTCATCTCTCCCCCCCCTCTCTCTCTTTCCCCCTCTCTCTCTCCCCTCTCTATCTCCCCCCCCCCATCCTCTCTCTCTCTCTCTCTCTCTCTCTCTCTCTCTCTCTCTCTCTCTCTCTCCCTCCCTCCCTTTCTCCCTCCATCCCTCCCTCCCTCCCTCCCTCCCTCCCTCCCTCCCTCCCTCCCTCCCTCCCTCCCTCCCTCCCTCCCTCCCTCCCTCCCTCCCTCCCTCCCTCCCTCCCTCCCTCCCTCCCTCCCTCCCTCCCTCCCTCCCTCCCTCCCTCCCTCCCTCCCTCCCTCCCTCCCTCCCTCCCTCCCTCCCTCCCTCCCTCCCTCCCTCCCTCCCTCCCTCCCTCCCTCCCTCCCTCCCTCCCTCCCTCCCTCCCTCCCTCCCTCCCTCCCTCCCTCTCTCCCTCCCTCCCTCCCTCCCTCCCTCTCTCCCTCCCTCCCTCCCTCCCTCCCTCCCTCCCTCCTTCCCTCTCTCTCTCCCTCTCTCTCTTTCCCTCTCTTTCCCTGATGACGGCACCCCGAAATCTGCACAACTTTTCTCAGGAGTGGGACGCCGCTTCGCAATGGTAAACAGCATGGGTGTGAAATCGCTACATCAAAACAGGGCACTAAAGTGCATGAATACTATCCACTCAATCGATGTCGATCCAACGGGAGAGGCCCAGTTTACAAAAGATTCATGACTTTGTTCGGAATTTGAAACTTTTCTCACTCCCTGATCACCTTTATCCTTTCTCTCTCGCAGTTTGTCGACTGGGCGTTGACCGCCACAGTCTCTTTTTTTCTAGTTTCGCTCACTCGCTTGAGCAGCATTTATCGAATATCACTCCGTATGGTAACAAAGTTCTAGAAAGAGGTTTAGAGATAATTTACAATGGTAAACAGCATGCGTCCCCACAGGGGTGTGAAAACGCTACATCAAAACAGGGCAATGAAGTGCATGCATAATGTCCACTCAATCGATGTCGATCCAACGGGAGAGGCCCAGTTTATAAAAAGATTCATGACTTTGTTCGGAATTTGAAACTTTTCTCACTCCCTGATCACCTTTATCCTTTCTCTCTCGCAGTTTGTCGACTGGGCGTTGACCGCCACAGTCTCTTTTTTTCTAGTTTCGCTCACTCGCTTGAGCAGCATTTATCGAATATCACTCCGTATGGTAACAAAGTTCTAGAAAGAGGTTTAGAGATAATTTACAATGGTAAACAGCATGCGTCCCCACAGGGGTGTGAAAACGCTACATCAAAACAGGGCAATGAAGTGCATGCATAATGTCCACTCAATCGATGTCGATCCAACGGGAGAGGCCCAGTTTATAAAAGATTCATGACTTTGTTCGGAATTTGAAACTTTTCTCACTCCCTGATCACCTTTATCCTTTCTCTCTCGCAGTTTGTCGACTGGGCGTTGACCGCCACAGTCTCTTTTTTTCTAGTTTCGCTCACTCGCTTGAGCAGCATTTATCGAATATCACTCCGTATGGTAACAAAGTTCTAGAAAGAGGTTTAGAGATAATTTACAATGGTAAACAGCATGCGTCCCCACAGGGGTGTGAAAACGCTACATCAAAACAGGGCAATGAAGTGCATGCATAATGTCCACTCAATCGATGTCGATCCAACGGGAGAGGCCCAGTTTATAAAAGATTCATGACTTTGTTCGGAATTTGAAACTTTTCTCACTCCCTGATCACCTTTATCCTTTCTCTCTCGCAGTTTGTCGACTGGGCGTTGACCGCCACAGTCTCATTTTTTTCTAGTTCCGCTCACTTGCTTGAGCAGCATGTATCGAATTTCACTCCGTATGGTAACAAAGTTCTAGAAAGAGTTTTTGAGATCATTTAGAATGGTAAACAGCATGCTTCCCCACAGGGGTGTGAAATCGCTACATCAAAGCGCGGCGGTAGCGCAGTGGATGTGTGCGCGGCTATCAATCGAAAGGTCGCTGGTTCGATGCCGCCAGCGGGCCAAAAGAAGTTCCGCTACCGCGGTGGGCTGGCGACCACCCTGACACGTTGTCAGCCGCTAGCCAGAAGACACACCGTCATCGTGGATTCTCATTACTGGTTTTCTAGAACCATAACATCTAGTACTCTACTGCAGCCCCTCCATTGTCATTGTTCACAGGCATTTTCATGTGTGAAGCATCCTCGTGGTGTAATAAAATTTATCAAAACAGGGCAATGAAGTGCATGCATACTATTCACTCAATCGATGTCGATCCAACGGGAGAGGCCCAGTTTATAAAAGATTCATGACTTTGTTCGGAATTTGAAACTTTTCTCACTCCCTGATCACCTTTATCCTTTCTCTCTCGCAGTTTGTCGACTGGGCGTTGACCGCCACAGTCTCATTTTTTTCTAGTTTCGCTCACTTGCTTGAGCAGCATGTATCGAATTTCACTCCGTATGGTAACGAAGTTCTAGAAAGAGTTTTTGAGATCATTTACAATGGTAAACAGCATGCGTCCCCACAGGGATGTGAAATCGCTACATCAAAACAGGGCAATGAAGTGCATGCATACTATTCACTCAATCGATGTCGATCCAACGGGAGAGGCCCAGTTTATAAAAGATTCATGACTTTGTTCGGAATTTGAAACTTTTCTCACTCCCTGATCACCTTTATCCTTTCTCTCTCGCAGTTTGTCGACTGGGCGTTGACCGCCATAGTCTCTTTTTTTTTTCTAGTTTCGCTCACTTGCTTGAGCAGCATGTATCGAACTTCACTCCGTAGGGTAACAAAGTTCTAGAAAGAGTTTTTGAGATCATTTACAATGGTAAACAGTATGCGTCCCCACAGGGGTGTGAAATCGCTACATCAAAACAGGGCAATGAAGTGCATGCATACTATCCACTCAATCGATGTCGATCCAACGGGAGAGGCCTAGTTTATAAAAGATTCATGACTTTGTTCGGAATTTGAAACTTTTCTCACTCCCTGATCACCTTTATCCTTTCTCTCTCGCAGTTTGTCGACTGGGCGTTGACCGCCACAGTCTCTTTTTTTCTAGTTTCGCTCACTCGCTTGAGCAGCATGTATCGAATTTCACTCCGTATGGTAACAAAGTTCTAGAAAGAGTTTTTGAGATCATTTAGAATGGTACACAGCATGCGTCCCCACAGGGGTGTGAAATCGCTAAATCAAAACAGGGCAATGAAGTGCATGCATACTATCCACTCAATCGACCGACGCCGCTCCACAATCAGAATACGACGAGGTACTAGAAGAGGTACGAAGACTATCGACCCGTAGCGGATCTCGAAGAAAAACGTGCACAATCTGGTGTGGCGATCTGAACGCTGGGCCGGGAAAGCGCGCGCATCCGACAGAACCGTCGATGGGTAACTATGGCTTTGGAGAAAAAAACGACAGGGGAGAAGATCTTGTCGACTTCTGCGCTGCCAATGGATGGAAGATAGCAAACTCATTCTTCAAACATCGGCCGGGAAGAAAGTGGACATGGAGGAACCCTCGAACAGGAGAGAGGAGCGAGTACGACCTCTTCATGGTACGATCGACGCGCTACGTGAGAAATGTGTGTTCAATCAACCGCATGGACTTCTGGAGTGACCATCGCCCTGTGCGCATGATTATCAAACTCAACATTTTCCGCAATACTCAGAAATTGAAGAGAACTAGAACCGTGACGGACTGGCCCATGTTCCGAGCAGGAGTCGAAGCGACGATTGAAGAGAGAAGCGGAAGTGTGAACCAGAAGTACGACTACCTGAAGAATACTCTCTGCTCGGCTTACAAAACTGCGACGCGGAAAGAACAGAAGAGTGGATGTCGACGAAAACGAAAGATCTCTTTGCCCAACGACGACTACTGCTCAACCAACCGGATTCGCGGTCGAGATCCTCTCTCGTTGTTGCTAACAAGGCGCTTCGCGTATCGCTGAAGGAAGACAGAGAAAGGAGAAAGTGGAAGCTGTACAAGGAGACGCTATCCAAAAGAAGATTATTCGAGCCGGCCCACACTCCTGCTATGGCTACCATAAGAAGATCGAATGGAATAACAACCAGCAATCAAGACGAATTACAAGATGAGGTCAAGGTATTCTATGATACCTTATTCTCGAGTCGTGTCAATGTCCCGCTGATGCCAGTTCCTGAGGAAGAAACGCTAGAGCCGATTCTCAAAGAGTAGGTTCTCCACCATCTGTCCAGAATGCGAAAGAGGAACGCGCCCGGTATAGACCACGTGACAAACGCCATGCTTCGAGTACCTGCCGATCTGATCGCTGGCAACTTGACGCAGTTGATGAACACGATCCTAGAAACCGAGGAACTGCCGGAGACGTTTGCCGATTCGCTGACAACCCTACGTCCAAAGAGCGGAGACTTGATGGACTTGGCAAACTTCAGGCCAATAGCTGTACTGCCTACAATGTTCAAGCTCTTCACCCGAATCCTTCTCGGGAGAATGGAGAGAACACTAGACGCGGAACAGCCCATCGAACAAGCTGGATTTAGGAGAGCGTATTCCACCACTGAACATATCCACACTGTGCGCGATCTGATCAACAAGTGCTACGCCTACCGAACAAACCTGGTTCTGATCTTTCTGGATTACGAGAAGGCCTACGACTCGGTGGAATTCAATGCTGTTTGGAATGCACTACATTGTCAAGGAGTGAATCCCAAGCTGGGACGATTGATTGAGATGGTCTACAGGAATGCGAAATCAAAAATCAAAGTGGGCAACGACTCTGTTGAGATAGACGTACAAAGAGGAGTTCGACAAGGATGCGTGCTGAGTCCCGCACTGTTCAACGCAATACTGGAGGACGTACTTCGACGAATGGACTGGAGTAAGAATGGTATGGAGATCGACGGAGAAAGAATGAGTCATCTACGTTATGCTGATGATCTCATTATCGTGGCGAAGAGCAAGCAGATGGCGCAGAAGATGCTCGACGACATTGAAAGAGAAAGTTCAGCAATCGGACTCCGCATCTCAAAGAAGAAGAGTGTCTACTTGTCGAACGGTCCACGAGCAGATCTGCTGCTTAGAGGAGAACTGCTGGAGCGAGTGGACGAGTTCAAGTACCTGGGCTCAATGGTGACAGTGAAGAAAGACGAAAAGGAGCTGCAAAGAAGAATAGGCTCTGGATGGGCGGCATTCAATTTGCACAGGCCTTTTCTGACGCGGAAGAATGTGAACATGAAGATGAAAAGGAATGTCTGGAAAGTGTGTATCCTGCCGAGCCTGACGTACGCGGCCGAAACATGGTGTCTGAAAGTGGAGCAGAAGCAGAAGCTGCAGCGAGTGCAACGAAGGATGGAGAGGGCGATGATAGGAGTGACGCTGTTGGATCGAGTACGCAACACGGAGGTGCGGAGAAGGACTGGACTGGAGGATGTTCGAAAAGTTATATGGAAGAAGAAGGCGGCGTGGGCGAGGAAGATGGCGAGCGAGGACAGGTGGTCAAGGAGAGTGACGGAATGGTACCCGCGAGACAAGACAAGGCGGGTTGGAGCGCCCTACATGTTCTGGAGTGACGACCTGAAGGAAGTTCTGGCGCGAGGAGGACGTATCGGAGCTGAGTGGATTCAACTGGCACGAGGAGACCCCGAAGAGTGGAGCAAGGCGATTGCAGGATCAGCGCCGTGAACTATTACGATATTCTACGACGATTCTGAATAAATTATTTGATTTGATTTGATTTGAATCGATGTCGATCCAACGGGAGACCGCCGCCCAGTTTATAAAAGATTCCTGCCTTTGTTCGGAATTTGAAACTTTCCTCACTCCCTGTTCATCTTTATCCTTTCTCTCTCGCAGTTTGTCGACTGGGCGTTGACCGCCACAGTCTCTTTTTTTTCTAGTTTCGCTCACTCGCTTGAGCAGCATGTATCGAATTTCACTCCGTAGGGTAACAAAGTTCTAGAAAGAGTTTTTGAGATCATTTACAATGGTAAACAGTATGCGTCCCCACAGGGGTGTGAAATCGCTACATCAAAACAGGGCAATGAAGTGCATGCATACTATCCACTCAATCGATGTCGATCCAACGGGAGAGGCCTAGTTTATAAAAGATTCATGACTTTGTTCGGAATTTGAAACTTTTCTCACTCCCTGATCACCTTTATCCTTTCTCTCTCGCAGTTTGTCGACTGGGCGTTGACCGCCACAGTCTCTTTTTTTCTAGTTTCGCTCACTCGCTTGAGCAGCATGTATCGAATTTCACTCCGTATGGTAACAAAGTTCTAGAAAGAGTTTTTGAGATCATTTAGAATGGTACACAGCATGCGTCCCCACAGGGGTGTGAAATCGCTAAATCAAAACAGGGCAATGAAGTGCATGCATACTATCCACTCAATCGATGTCGATCCAACGGGAGACCGCCGCCCAGTTTATAAAAGATTCCTGCCTTTGTTCGGAATTTGAAACTTTTCTCACTCCCTGTTCATCTTTATCCTTTCTCTCTCGCAGTTTGTCGACTGGGCGTTGACCGCCACAGTCTCTTTTTTTTCTAGTTTCGCTCACTCGCTTGAGCAGCATGTATCGAATTTCACTCCGTAGGGTAACAAAGTTCTAGAAAGAGTTTTTGAGATCATTTACAAGGGTAAACAGTATGCGTCCCCACAGGGGTGTGAAATCGCTACATCAAAACAGGGCAATGAAGTGCATGCATACTATCCACTCAATCGATGTCGATCCAACGGGAGAGGCCCAGTTTATAAAAGATTCATGACTTTGTTCGGAATTGGAAACTTTTCTCACTCCCTGATCACCCTTATCCTTTCTCTCTCGCAGTTTGTCGACTGGGCGTTGACCGCCACAGTCTCTTTTTTCTCTCACTCGCTTGAGCAGCATGTATCGAATTTCACTCCGTAGGGTAACAAAGTTCTAGAAAGAGTTTTTGAGATCATTTACAATGGTAAACAGTATGCGTCCCCACAGGGGTGTGAAATCGCTACATCAAAACAGGGCAATGAAGTGCATGCATACTGTCCACTCAATCGATGTCGATCCAACGACCGCCACAGTCTCATTTTTTTCTAGTTTCGCTCACTTGCTTGAGCAGCATGTATCGAATTTCACTCCGTATGGTAACAATGTTCTAGAAAGAGTTTTTGAGATCATTTACAATGGTAAACAGCATGCGTCCCCACAGGGGTGTGAAAACGCTACATCAAAACAGGGCACTGAAGTGCATGCATACTATCCACTCAATTGATGTCGATCCAACGGGAGAGGCCCAGTTTATAAAAGAATCAATACTTTGTTCGGAATTGGAAACTTTTCTCACTCCCTGATCACCTTTATCCTTTCTCTCTCGCAGTTTGTCGACTGGGCGTTGACCGCCACAGTCTAATTTTTTTCTAGTTTCGCTCACTTGCTTGAGCAGCATGTATCGAATTTCACTCCGTATGGTAACAATGTTCTAGAAAGAGTTTTTGAGATCTTTTACAATGGTAAACAGCATGCGTCCCCACAGGGGTGTGAAAACGCTACATCAAAACAGGGCACTGAAGTGCATGAATACTATCCACTCAATCGATGTCGATCCAACGGGAGAGGCCCAGTTTATAAAAGATTCATGACTTTGTTCGGAATTTGAAACTTTTCTCACTCCCTGATCACCTTTATCCTTTCTCTCTCGCAGTTTGTCGACTGGACGTTGACCGCCACAGTCTCTTTTTTTCGCTCACTCGCATGAGCAGCATGTATCGAATTTCACTCCGTATGGTAACAAAGTTCTAGAAAGAGGTTTTGAGATCATTTACAATGGTAAACAGCATGCGTCCCCACAGGGGTGTGAAAACGCTACATACACCAAAACAGGGCACTGAAGTGCATGCATACTGTCCACTCAAATGATGTCGATCCAACGGGAGAGGCCCAGTTTATAAAAGAATCAATACTTTGTTCGGAATTGGAAACTTTTCTCACTCCCTGATCACCTTTTTCCTTTCTCTCTCGCAGTTTGTCGACTGGGCGTTGACCGCCACAGTCTCTTTTTTTTCGCTCACTCGCATGAGCAGCATGTATCGAATTTCACTCCGTATGGTAACAAAGTTCTAGAAAGAGTTTTTGAGATCATTTAGAATGGTAAACAGCATGCGTCCCCACAGGGGTGTGAAAACGCTACATCAAAACAGGGCACTGAAGCGCATGCATACTATCCACTCAATCGATGTCGATCCAACGAGAGAGGCCCAGTTTATAAAAGATTCATGACTTTGTTCGGAATTTGAAACTTTTCTCACTCCCTGATCACCTTTATCCTTTCTCTCTCGCAGTTTGTCGACTGGGCGTTGACCGCCACAGTCTCTTTTTTCGCTCACTCGCATGAGCAGCATGTATCGAATTTCACTCCGTATGGTAACAAAGTTCTAGAAAGAGTTTTTGAGATCATTTAGAATGGTAAACAGCATGCGTCCCCACAGGGGTGTGAAAACGCTACATCAAAACAGGGCACTGAAGTGCATGCATACTATCCACTCAATCGATGTCGATCCAACGGGAGAGTTTATAAAAGATTCATGACTTTGTTCGGAATTTGAAACTTTTCTCACTCCCTGATCACCTTTATCCTTTCTCTCTCGCAGTTTGTCGACTGGGCGTTGACCGCCACAGTCTCATTTTTTTCTAGTTTCGCTCACTTGCTTGAGCAGCATGTATCGAATTTCACTCCGTATGGTAACAATGTTCTAGAAAGAGTTTTTGAGATCATTTACAATGGTAAACAGCATGCGTCCCCACAGGGGTGTGAAAACGCTACATCAAAACAGGGCACTGAAGTGCATGAATACTATCCACTCAATCGATGTCGATCCAACGGGAGAGGCCCAGTTTATAAAAGATTCATGACTTTGTTCGGAATTTGAAACTTTTCTCACTCCCTGATCACCTTTATCCTTTCTCTCTCGCAGTTTGTCGACTGGACGTTGACCGCCACAGTCTCTTTTTTTCGCTCACTCGCATGAGCAGCATGTATCGAATTTCACTCCGTATGGTAACAAAGTTCTAGAAAGAGGTTTTGAGATCATTTACAATGGTAAACAGCATGCGTCCCCACAGGGGTGTGAAAACGCTACATCAAAACAGGGCACTGAAGTGCATGCATACTATCCACTCAATTGATGTCGATCCAACGGGAGAGGCCCAGTTTATAAAAGAATCAATACTTTGTTCGGAATTGGAAACTTTTCTCACTCCCTGATCACCTTTATCCTTTCTCTCTCGCAGTTTGTCGACTGGGCGTTGACCGCCACAGTCTCATTTTTTTCTAGTTTCGCTCACTTGCTTGAGCAGCATGTATCGAATTTCACTCCGTATGGTAACAATGTTCTAGAAAGAGTTTTTGAGATCTTTTACAATGGTAAACAGCATGCGTCCCCACAGGGGTGTGAAAACGCTACATCAAAACAGGGCACTGAAGTGCATGAATACTATCCACTCAATCGATGTCGATCCAACGGGAGAGGCCCAGTTTATAAAAGATTCATGACTTTGTTCGGAATTTGAAACTTTTCTCACTCCCTGATCACCTTTATCCTTTCTCTCTCGCAGTTTGTCGACTGGACGTTGACCGCCACAGTCTCTTTTTTTCGCTCACTCGCATGAGCAGCATGTATCGAATTTCACTCCGTATGGTAACAAAGTTCTAGAAAGAGGTTTTGAGATCATTTACAATGGTAAACAGCATGCGTCCCCACAGGGGTGTGAAAACGCTACATACACCAAAACAGGGCACTGAAGTGCATGCATACTATCCACTCAAATGATGTCGATCCAACGGGAGAGGCCCAGTTTATAAAAGAATCAATACTTTGTTCGGAATTGGAAACTTTTCTCACTCCCTGATCACCTTTTTCCTTTCTCTCTCGCAGTTTGTCGACTGGGCGTTGACCGCCACAGTCTCTTTTTTTTCGCTCACTCGCATGAGCAGCATGTATCGAATTTCACTCCGTATGGTAACAAAGTTCTAGAAAGAGTTTTTGAGATCATTTAGAATGGTAAACAGCATGCGTCCCCACAGGGGTGTGAAAACGCTACATCAAAACAGGGCACTGAAGCGCATGCATACTATCCACTCAATCGATGTCGATCCAACGAGAGAGGCCCAGTTTATAAAAGATTCATGACTTTGTTCGGAATTTGAAACTTTTCTCACTCCCTGATCACCTTTATTCTTTTTCTCTCGCAGTTTGTCGACTGGGCGTTGACCGCCACAGTCTCATTTTTTTCTAGTTTCGCTCACTTGCTTGAGCAGCATGTATCGAATTTCACTCCGTATGGTAACAATGTTCTAGAAAAAGTTTTTGAGATCATTTACAATGGTAAACAGCATGCGTCCCCACAGGGGTGTGAAAACGCTACATCAAAACAGGGCACTGAAGTGCATGAATACTATCCACTCAATCGATGTCAATCCAACGGGAGAGGCCCAGTTTATAAAAGATTCATGACTTGTTCGGAATTTGAAACTTTTCTCACTCCCTGATCACCTTTATCCTTTCTCTCTCGCAGTTTGTCGACTGGGCGTTGACCGCCACAGTCTCTTTTTTCGCTCACTCGCATGAGCAGCATGTATCGAATTTCACTCCGTATGGTAACAAAGTTCTAGAAAGAGTTTTTGAGATCATTTAGAATGGTAAACAGCATGCGTCCCCACAGGGGTGTGAAAACGCTACATCAAAACAGGGCACTGAAGTGCATGCATACTATCCACTCAATCGATGTCGATCCAACGGGAGAGTTTATAAAAGATTCATGACTTTGTTCGGAATTTGAAACTTTTCTCACTCCCTGATCACCTTTATCCTTTCTCTCTCGCAGTTTGTCGACTGGGCGTTGACCGCCACAGTCTCATTTTTTTCTAGTTTCGCTCACTTGCTTGAGCAGCATGTATCGAATTTCACTCCGTATGGTAACAATGTTCTAGAAAGAGTTTTTGAGATCATTTACAATGGTAAACAGCATGCGTCCCCACAGGGGTGTGAAAACGCTACATCAAAACAGGGCACTGAAGTGCATGAATACTATCCACTCAATCGATGTCGATCCAACGGGAGAGGCCCAGTTTATAAAAGATTCATGACTTTGTTCGGAATTTGAAACTTTTCTCACTCCCTGATCACCTTTATCCTTTCTCTCTCGCAGTTTGTCGACTGGACGTTGACCGCCACAGTCTCTTTTTTTCGCTCACTCGCATGAGCAGCATGTATCGAATTTCACTCCGTATGGTAACAAAGTTCTAGAAAGAGGTTTTGAGATCATTTACAATGGTAAACAGCGTGCGTCCCCACAGGGGTGTGAAAACGCTACATCAAAACAGGGCACTGAAGCGCATGCATACTATCCACTCAAATGATGTCGATCCAACGGGAGAGGCCCAGTTTTTTAAAGAATCAATACTTTGTTCGGAATTGGAAACTTTTCTCACTCCCTGATCACCTTTATTCTTTCTCTCTCGCAGTTTGTCGACTGGGCGTTGACCGCCACAGTCTCTTTTTTCGCTCACTCGCATGAGCAGCATGTATCGAATTTCACTCCGTATGGTAACAAAGTTCTAGAAAGAGTTTTTGAGATCATTTAGAATGGTAAACAGCATGCGTCCCCACAGGGGTGTGAAAACGCTACATCAAAACAGGGCACTGAAGCGCATGCATACTATCCACTCAATCGATGTCGATCCAACGAGAGAGGCCCAGTTTATAAAAGATTCATGACTTTGTTCGGAATTTGAAACTTTTCTCACTCCCTGATCACCTTTATCCTTTCTCTCTCGCAGTTTTTCGACTGGGCGTTGACCGCCACAGTCTCATTTTTTCTAGTTTCGCTCACTTGCTTGAGCAGCATGTATCGAATTTCACTCCGTATGGTAACAATGTTCTAGAAAGAGTTTTTGAGATCATTTACAATGGTAAACAGCATGCGTCCCCACAGGGGTGTGAAAACGCTACATCAAAACAGGGCACTAAAGTGCATGAATACTATCCACTCAATCGATGTCGATCCAACGGGAGAGGCCCAGTTTATAAAAGATTCATGACTTGTTCGGAATTTGAAACTTTTCTCACTCCCTGATCACCTTTATCCTTTCTCTCTCGCAGTTTGTCGACTGGGCGTTGACCGCCACAGTTTCTTTTTTCGCTCACTCGCATGAGCAGCATGTATCGAATTTCACTCCGTATGGTAACAAAGTTCTAGAAAGAGTTTTTGAGATCATTTAGAATGGTAAACAGCATGCGTCCCCACAGGGGTGTGAAAACGCTACATCAAAACAGGGCACTGAAGCGCATGCATACTATCCACTCAATCGATGTCGATCCAACGAGAGAGGCCCAGTTTATAAAAGATTCATGACTTTGTTCAGAATTTGAAACTTTTCTCACTCCCTGATCACCTTTATTCTTTCTCTCTCGCAGTTTGTCGACTGGGCGTTGACCGCCACAGTCTCATTTTTTTCTAGTTTCGCTCACTTGCTTGAGCAGCATGTATCGAATTTCACTCCGTATGGTAACAATGTTCTAGAAAAAGTTTTTGAGATCATTTACAATGGTAAACAGCATGCGTCCCCACAGGGGTGTGAAAACGCTACATCAAAACAGGGCACTGAAGCGCATGCATACTATCCACTCAATCGATGTCGATCCAACGAGAGAGGCCCAGTTTATAAAAGATTCATGACTTTGTTCGGAATTTGAAACTTTTCTCACTCCCTGATCACCTTTATCCTTTCTCTCTCGCAGTTTTTCGACTGGGCGTTGACCGCCACAGTCTCATTTTTTCTAGTTTCGCTCACTTGCTTGAGCAGCATGTATCGAATTTCACTCCGTATGGTAACAATGTTCTAGAAAGAGTTTTTGAGATCATTTACAATGGTAAACAGCATGCGTCCCCACAGGGGTGTGAAAACGCTACATCAAAACAGGGCACTGAAGTGCATGAATACTATCCACTCAATCGATGTCGATCCAACGGGAGAGGCCCAGTTTATAAAAGATTCATGACTTGTTCGGAATTTGAAACTTTTCTCACTCCCTGATCACCTTTATCCTTTCTCTCTCGCAGTTTGTCGACTGGGCGTTGACCGCCACAGTTTCTTTTTTCGCTCACTCGCATGAGCAGCATGTATCGAATTTCACTCCGTATGGTAACAAAGTTCTAGAAAGAGTTTTTGAGATCATTTAGAATGGTAAACAGCATGCGTCCCCACAGGGGTGTGAAAACGCTACATCAAAACAGGGCACTGAAGCGCATGCATACTATCCACTCAAATGATGTCGATCCAACGGGAGAGGCCCAGTTTTTAAAAGAATCAATACTTTGTTCGGAATTGGAAACTTTTCTCACTCCCTGATCACCTTTATCCTTTCTCTCTCGCAGTTTGTCGACTGGGCGTTGACCGCCACAGTCTCTTTTTTCGCTCACTCGCATGAGCAGCATGTATCGAATTTCACTCCGTATGGTAACAAAGTTCTAGAAAGAGTTTTTGAGATCATTTAGAATGGTAAACAGCATGCGTCCCCACAGGGGTGTGAAAACGCTACATCAAAACAGGGCACTGAAGCGCATGCATACTATCCACTCAATCGATGTCGATCCAACGAAGAGGCCCAGTTTATAAAAGATTCATGACTTTGTTCGGAATTTGAAACTTTTCTCACTCTCTGATCACCTTTATCCTTTCTCTCTCGCAGTATTTCGACTGGGCGTTGACCGCCACAGTCTCATTTTTTCTAGTTTCGCTCACTTGCTTGAGCAGCATGTATCGAATTTCACTCCGTATGAAAACAATGTTCTAGAAAGAGTTTTTGAGATCATTTACAATGGTAAACAGCATGCGTCCCCACAGGGGTGTGAAAACGCTACATCAAAACAGGGCACTAAAGTGCATGAATACTATCCACTCAATCGATGTCGATCCAACGGGAGAGGCCCAGTTTATAAAAGATTCATGACTTGTTCGGAATTTGAAACTTTTCTCACTCCCTGATCACCTTTATCCTTTCTCTCTCGCAGTTTGTCGACTGGGCGTTGACCGCCACAGTTTCTTTTTTCGCTCACTCGCATGAGCAGCATGTATCGAATTTCACTCCGTATGGTAACAAAGTTCTAGAAAGAGTTTTTGAGATCATTTAGAATGGTAAACAGCATGCGTCCCCACAGGGGTGTGAAAAAGCTACATCAAAACAGGGCACTGAAGCGCATGCATACTATCCACTCAAATGATGTCGATCCAACGGGAGAGGCCCAGTTTTTAAAAGAATCAATACTTTGTTCGGAATTGGAAACTTTTCTCACTCCCTGATCACCTTTATCCTTTCTCTCTCGCAGTTTGTCGACTGGGCGTTGACCGCCACAGTCTCTTTTTTCGCTCACTCGCATGAGCAGCATGTATCGAATTTCTCTCCGTATGGTAACAAAGTTCTAGAAAGAGTTTTTGAGATCATTTAGAATGGTAAACAGCATGCGTCCCCACAGGGGTGTGAAAACGCTACATCAAAACAGGGCACTGAAGCGCATGCATACTATCCACTCAATCGATGTCGATCCAACGAGAGAGGCCCAGTTTATAAAAGATTCATGACTTTGTTCGGAATTTGAAACTTTTCTCACTCCCTGATCACCTTTATCCTTTCTCTCTCGCAGTTTTTCGACTGGGCGTTGACCGCCACAGTCTCATTTTTTCTAGTTTCGCTCACTTGCTTGAGCAGCATGTATCGAATTTCACTCCGTATGGTAACAATGTTCTAGAAAGAGTTTTTGAGATCATTTACAATGGTAAACAGCATGCGTCCCCACAGGGGTGTGAAAACGCTACATCAAAACAGGGCACTAAAGTGCATGAATACTATCCACTCAATCGATGTCGATCCAACGGGAGAGGCCCAGTTTATAAAAGATTCATGACTTGTTCGGAATTTGAAACTTTTCTCACTCCCTGATCACCTTTATCCTTTCTCTTTCGCAGTTTGTCGACTGGGCGTTGACCGCCACAGTTTCTTTTTTTCGCTCACTCGCATGAGCAGCATGTATCGAATTTCACTCCGTATGGTAACAAAGTTCTAGAAAGAGTTTTTGAGATCATTTAGAATGGTAAACAGCATGCGTCCCCACAGGGGTGTGAAAAAGCTACATCAAAACAGGGCACTGAAGCGCATGCATACTATCCACTCAAATGATGTCGATCCAACGGGAGAGGCCCAGTTTTTAAAAGAATCAATACTTTGTTCGGAATTGGAAACTTTTCTCACTCCCTGATCACCTTTATCCTTTCTCTCTCGCAGTTTGTCGACTGGGCGTTGACCGCCACAGTCTCTTTTTTCGCTCACTCGCATGAGCAGCATGTATCGAATTTCTCTCCGTATGGTAACAAAGTTCTAGAAAGAGTTTTTGAGATCATTTAGAATGGTAAACAGCATGCGTCCCCACAGGGGTGTGAAAACGCTACATCAAAACAGGGCACTGAAGCGCATGCATACTATCCACTCAATCGATGTCGATCCAACGAGAGAGGCCCAGTTTATAAAAGATTCATGACTTTGTTCGGAATTTGAAACTTTTCTCACTCCCTGATCACCTTTATCCTTTCTCTCTCGCAGTTTTTCGACTGGGCGTTGACCGCCACAGTCTCATTTTTTCTAGTTTCGCTCACTTGCTTGAGCAGCATGTATCGAATTTCACTCCGTATGGTAACAATGTTCTAGAAAGAGTTTTTGAGATCATTTACAATGGTAAACAGCATGCGTCCCCACAGGGGTGTGAAAACGCTACATCAAAACAGGGCACTAAAGTGCATGAATACTATCCACTCAATCGATGTCGATCCAACGGGAGAGGCCCAGTTTATAAAAGATTCATGACTTGTTCGGAATTTGAAACTTTTCTCACTCCCTGATCACCTTTATCCTTTCTCTTTCGCAGTTTGTCGACTGGGCGTTGACCGCCACAGTTTCTTTTTTTCGCTCACTCGCATGAGCAGCATGTATCGAATTTCACTCCGTATGGTAACAAAGTTCTAGAAAGAGTTTTTGAGATCATTTAGAATGGTAAACAGCATGCGTCCCCACAGGGGTGTGAAAAAGCTACATCAAAACAGGGCACTGAAGCGCATGCATACTATCCACTCAAATGATGTCGATCCAACGGGAGAGGCCCAGTTTTTAAAAGAATCAATACTTTGTTCGGAATTGGAAACTTTTCTCACTCCCTGATCACCTTTATCCTTTCTCTCTCGCAGTTTGTCGACTGGGCGTTGACCGCCACAGTCTCTTTTTTCGCTCACTCGCATGAGCAGCATGTATCGAATTTCTCTCCGTATGGTAACAAAGTTCTAGAAAGAGTTTTTGAGATCATTTAGAATGGTAAACAGCATGCGTCCCCACAGGGGTGTGAAAACGCTACATCAAAACAGGGCACTGAAGCGCATGCATACTATCCACTCAATCGATGTCGATCCAACGAGAGAGGCCCAGTTTATAAAAGATTCATGACTTTGTTCGGAATTTGAAACTTTTCTCACTCCCTGATCACCTTTATCCTTTCTCTCTCGCAGTTTTTCGACTGGGCGTTGACCGCCACAGTCTCATTTTTTCTAGTTTCGCTCACTTGCTTGAGCAGCATGTATCGAATTTCACTCCGTATGGTAACAATGTTCTAGAAAGAGTTTTTGAGATCATTTACAATGGTAAACAGCATGCGTCCCCACAGGGGTGTGAAAACGCTACATCAAAACAGGGCACTAAAGTGCATGAATACTATCCACTCAATCGATGTCGATCCAACGGGAGAGGCCCAGTTTATAAAAGATTCATGACTTGTTCGGAATTTGAAACTTTTCTCACTCCCTGATCACCTTTATCCTTTCTCTTTCGCAGTTTGTCGACTGGGCGTTGACCGCCACAGTTTCTTTTTTTCGCTCACTCGCATGAGCAGCATGTATCGAATTTCACTCCGTATGGTAACAAAGTTCTAGAAAGAGTTTTTGAGATCATTTAGAATGGTAAACATCATGCGTCCCCACAGGGGTGTGAAAACGCTACATCAAAACAGGGCACTGAAGCGCATGCATACTATCCACTCAAATGATGTCGATCCAACGGGAGATGCCCAGTTTTTAAAAGAATCAATACTTTGTTCGGAATTGGAAACTTTTCTCACTCCCTGATCACCTTTATCCTTTCTCTCTCGCAGTTTGTCGACTGGGCGTTGACCGCCACAGTCTCTTTTTTCGCTCACTCGCATGAGCAGCATGTATCGAATTTCACTCCGTATGGTAACAAAGTTCTAGAAAGAGTTTTTGAGATCATTTAGAATGGTAAACAGCATGCGTCCCCACAGGGGTGTGAAAACGCTACATCAAAACAGGGCACTGAAGCGCATGCATACTATCCACTCAATCGATGTCGATCCAACGAGAGAGGCCCAGTTTATAAAAGTTTCATGACTTTGTTCGGAATTTGAAACTTTTCTCACTCCCTGATCACCTTTATTCTTTCTCTCTCGCAGTTTGTCGACTGGGCGTTGACCGCCACAGTCTCATTTTTTTCTAGTTTCGCTCACTTGCTTGAGCAGCATGTATCGAATTTCACTCCGTATGGTAACAATGTTCTAGAAAAAGTTTTTGAGTTCATTTACAATGGTAAACAGCATGCGTCCCCACAGGGGTGTGAAAACGCTACATCAAAACAGGGCACTGAAGTGCATGCATACTATCCACTCAATTGATGTCGATCCAACGGGAGAGGCCCAGTTTATAAAAGAATCAATACTTTGTTCGGAATTGGAAACTTTTCTCACTCCCTGATCACCTTTATCCTTTCTCTCTCGCAGTTTGTCGACTGGGCGTTGACCGCCACAGTCTCTTTTTTCGCTCACTCGCATGAGCAGCATGTATCGAATTTCACTCCGTATGGTAACAAAGTTCTAGAAAGAGTTTTTGAGATCATTTAGAATGGTAAACAGCATGCGTCCCCACAGGGGTGTGAAAACGCAACATCAAAACAGGGCACTGAAGCGCATGCATACTATCCACTCAATCGATGTCGATCCAACGAGAGAGGCTCAGTTTATAAAAGATTCATGACTTTGTTCGGAATTTGAAACTTTTCTCACTCCCTGATCACCTTTATCCTTTCTCTCTCGCAGTTTTTCGACTGGGCGTTGACCGCCACAGTCTCATTTTTTCTAGTTTCGCTCACTTGCTTGAGCAGCATGTATCGAATTTCACTCCGTATGGTAACAATGTTCTAGAAAGAGTTTTTGAGATCATTTACAATGGTAAACAGCATGCGTCCCCACAGGGGTGTGAAAACGCTACATCAAAACAGGGCACTGAAGTGCATGAATACTATCCACTCAATCGATGTCGATCCAACGGGAGAGGCCCAGTTTATAAAAGATTCATGACTTGTTCGGAATTGGAAACTTTTCTCACTCCCTGATCACCTTTATCCTTTCTCTCTCGCAGTTTGTCGACTGGGCGTTGACCGCCACAGTCTCTTTTTTCGCTCACTCTCATGAGCAGCATGTATCGAATTTCACTCCGTATGGTAACAAAGTTCTAGAAAGAGTTTTTGAGATCATTTAGAATGGTAAACAGCATGCGTCCCCACAGGGGTGTGAAAACGCTACATCAAAACAGGGCACTGAAGCGCATGCATACTATCCACTCAAATGATGTCGATCCAACGGGAGAGGCCCAGTTTTTAAAAGAATCAATACTTTGTTCGGAATTGGAAACTTTTCTCACTCCCTGATCACCTTTATCCTTTCTCTCTCGCAGTTTGTCGACTGGGCGTTGACCGCCACAGTCTCTTTTTTCGCTCACTCGCATGAGCAGCATGTATCGAATTTCACTCCGTATGGTAACAAAGTTCTAGAAAGAGTTTTTGAGATCATTTAGAATGGTAAACAGCATGCGTCCCCACAGGGGTGTGAAAACGCTACATCAAAACAGGGCACTGAAGCGCATGCATACTATCCACTCAATCGATGTCGATCCAACGAGAGAGGCCCAGTTTATAAAAGATTCATGACTTTGTTCGGAATTTGAAACTTTTCTCACTCCCTGATCACCTTTATTCTTTCTCTCTCGCAGTTTGTCGACTGGGCGTTGAACGCCACAGTCTCATTTTTTTCTAGTTTCGCTCACTTGCTTGAGCAGCATGTATCGAATTTCACTCCGTATGGTAACAATGTTCTAGAAAAAGTTTTTGAGATCATTTACAATGGTAAACAGCATGCGTCCCCACAGGGGTGTGAAAACGCTACATCAAAACAGGGCACTGAAGTGCATGCATACTATCCACTCAATTGATGTCGATCCAACGGGAGAGGCCCAGTTTATAAAAGAATCAATACTTTGTTCGGAATTGGAAACTTTTCTCACTCCCTGATCACCTTTATCCTTTCTCTCTCGCAGTTTGTCGACTGGGCGTTGACCGCCACAGTCTCTTTTTTCGCTCACTCGCATGAGCAGCATGTATCGAATTTCACTCCGTATGGTAACAATGTTCTAGAAAAAGTTTTTGAGATCATTTAGAATGGTAAACAGCATGCGTCCCCACAGGGGTGTGAAAACGCTACATCAAAACAGGGCACTGAAGCGCATGCATACTATCCACTCAATCGATGTCGATGCAACGAGAGAGGCCCAGTTTATAAAAGATTCATGACTTTGTTCGGAACTTGAAACTTTTCTCACTCCCTGATCACCTTTATTCTTTCTCTCTCGCAGTTTGTCGACTGGGCGTTGACCGCCACAGTCTCATTTTTTCTAGTTTCGCTCACTTGCTTGAGCAGCATGTATCGAATTTCACTCCGTATGGTAACAATGTTCTAGAAAGAGTTTTTGAGATCATTTACAATGGTAAACAGCATGCGTCCCCACAGGGGTGTGAAAACGCTACATCAAAACAGGGCACTGAAGTGCATGAATACTATCCACTCAATCGATGTCGATCCAACGGGAGAGGCCCAGTTTATAAAAGATTCATGACTTGTTCGGAATTTGAAACTTTTCTCACTCCCTGATCACCTTTATCCTTTCTCTCTCGCAGTTTGTCGACTGGACGTTGACCGCCACAGTCTCTTTTTTTCGCTCACTCGCATGAGCAGCATGTATCGAATTTCACTCCGTATGGTAACAAAGTTCTAGAAAGAGGTTTTGAGATCATTTACAATGGTAAACAGCATGCGTCCCCACAGGGGTGTGAAAACGCTACATACACCAAAACAGGGCACTGAAGTGCATGCATACTATCCACTCAAATGATGTCGATCCAACGGGAGAGGCCCAGTTTATAAAATAATCAATACTTTGTTCGGAATTGGAAACTTTTCTTACTCCCTGATCACCTTTATCCTTTCTCTCTCGCAGTTTGTCGACTGGGCGTTGACCGCCACAGTCTCTTTTTTCGCTCACTCGCATGAGAAGCATGTATCGAATTTCACTCCGTATGGTAACAATGTTCTAGAAAAAGTTTTTGAGATCATTTACAATGGTAAACAGCATGCGTCCCCACAGGGGTGTAAAAACGCTATGTCAGCGGAGCTAGCGCGCCGCTGAGATCTCTCTCTCTCACTGAGTGTGTAGCTCGCTCGGTCGTTCATAGATCACTCTCTCATTGCAGACCCGCCAACTGCCGTCGGCGGACTGAGGAGGAGGGACGATCTACCGACCCACTCCCGCCAAGATAGAAGAGCCCAGAACCCTCACTCCGGCCGTATATAAGGCACGGCCGACGCTCAGTCGGGGCTTTAGTATGAGTGCAGGCTGATCAGGCCACTCTGAGAGCGACTCAGGGTTGCCGCACCCGTCAGTATCTATACCCGTGTACCATCCAGCTCTGTTCTTGTCATAAACTCCTATGTTCGCATTACGTGTTATTTCTGTTGTGGTCTGACTGGGGACAGTAGAATGGTATCTGGGGGATTGTTCGGTTCGGCTTCCGCCACATACAACTCGTCTCGTGTGCTAATGCGCAATCGACTTCTGGGTCGAGACGCATGCCAGCTCCGGCTGACATGCATCTCACGACGAGGGTGTCCTTGGGCAAGACCTATGTTATTCGGAATATAGATCCTTTAACTGGTAGCAGCGCAGTGTAGCTCTAACTGATAGCAGCGAGTGTGGTTTTTCTTTTCTGATTAGCCGCAATTTAGTTTCACATTTTCTTTCTATGGTAGCATGTGTTTGGTTTTTACACCTTTGTGCGCGCGTCTTTTGCCGGAAGTAGCTAGCTGGCAGGAGCGGGCGCACGCACGCCATTCGATTGCGCACCCAAATAGGTGACCGACGGGTTACCGTAAGCGGGTGTCTAGCCATTTGAGAGAGTGTATGTGGTTTGGTGTGTTCTTGTTTTGTTTGCATTTTACACGTAGTTTGGTCATTCACTTCTACGTCAGGTGAAAGGTTCTTAAACAGCTCCTAGTAACTTGGAAAGCCCTGTGTTCATGCCTATCGTACGAGGATGTGAATACAGTATCTTTAGCGCGTTGTTTAACAAATCCATGGTTGAACTGGCCAGGTATTGAGGCATAAGGCGGAGGGTGTGGTCTCTAGGCACGGGGTTACCTCTAGAGTATCAGCCTAGTTTTGGATGCGCAGTAGCGGGAGGGTAAGAATCTCGAGGGACACACACATATGAGAAGAGTATTACTTCCTCGTTGGTTTTATTTGTATTTGGCCATGTTTAGTACGGTTACCCACACAGCGGGTTTGACGAAGGTGGGTTGTTCCTTTCTAGGGGGACCAAAGGTCAAACTATCAGCTCGCCCACGATTACTTTTCAGACAACTCGGCTGAGCGAGTGCGAGGCGGGTGGCAAAGGTCACGCCGAGGATCAGGCGAGTAGCCCCTCAACGTCTCCACCCGGTTAAAGCAGCGGAAGGAGAGGCCGGTGTTCTACGCTTCCCGATGAGCTCCCTAACATCCAAGCTCCAAACAATGAGGTGAGCGAGTGAAGTAGAGTGTCGATTAATAATCGCGGCTTCACGATGTGCATTGTCCGGTCAGGACGTGTACGTGATTTTTAGTTAGTTTTGTCTATCTGTGTTTGGCCTACCTTTGTACAACTGTATTTATGAGTTTCTGTCCCCACTTGCATCAAAATGCGAGTTGCGAACACTCGCACTTTGTACTTTGCGCGCGTAGTTTAGCGTTAAACCATTTTCTCTCTAGTATAGAAAGGCGTTCGCGTCATTCTCTCTCTTCTGTGCACTTTTCGAGCGGCTGCAATTGCTATTAGCTGGGTGCGTGGCTTCTCTGCGCAATCTCGAGAGAGGGAGCGAGAGTATTTTGCACGTAGCCCCAGTCTGTCTAGCAGCTAGCCCCGCGCGTTCAGTGGCACAAGCGCAATCTACTTTGTATTGTACTATTGATCGCGATTTATTTGTCAGCATTTCCGAGTGATCTCTTACCACTTCCGGTTGATCTTTTGCTCTTTTGGCGCGAAAGCGTGTTGTTGTGTCTGTGTATCGCGTCATATCCGTCTCTCTCTCTCTTGCATTGATTACGCGGTCGCAGCCGCAAGTGTTATCATTCGAGACTGATTGCGCATGCAACTCACTTGTGAGGAGCGAGCAGCAATTCGGTCGCTTTCTCTCTCTCAGCAGGCTGCGACGCGCGAATAGTGTATTTTGCGCGGCTTCTCTCTCTCTCTCTTCTTCCACATATCGATCGCACTCTCCATCACATTTTCGTCAGTTGCCCCACCGCTCGCATCGCAAAATGCGGGTGCGGTGGATCAGCTGCAATGATTTTGTATTTATTTTGCGCGATTTTGTTTGTTATCGATATTCGCTGGTGTTCATTGTCATTCTTTTGAAGAGCGAGATTGATTCAGGTCAGTCTTCTCTCTCTCTTTTCTCTCTCTAGCTCCGCGTTGTTGTATTCGAGACGTTCGTGCTACTGTCGCGCTGTTGCAATACCGATCGCAAGGTGACTATTCACTGTTGCAGGTGCATTTCGCAACTCAGGAAGGGCAGGTTCGAGTGGACTAAGGTGAGTTTACCCCGGTATCGCGGCTTGCCACACCGTCAATCGCTTCGAATTTTTGTTGTGTGTTTGTACGTCGTGTGCCCGTTCTACGTGTTTGTCCGTGTCCGATTGGTGACTTGCCTTAAAGTCTCACGAGTCTGGTCGACTCTGGGTTGCCGTACCCGTCAGTTTTTACACCCGTGTCCCTTCCAGTTGAGGAGGTGAGCACCAACAGGCGGCGCACAGCAGCAAGGTGAGTTTAGCAACAGCTCGATACTTGCAGGAGGCAGCGCAGCAGCAGCACGCGCAGCACTTCAACAGGAGGAGGAGGAGGAGAACTCAGATGACGATCGTGGACACACCGATTCCACCGAGGAATCGGATGCAAACGAGAGCAATGTCGAGACTGGCCGAGCGAGAGTCGTCGACGGAAGGCGAGGAGCAGATGGAGGACGGCGAGCTGAACAGGACGATCAGCTTCAACGACAGCAACGCAAGCGACCTGGAAGGTGATACATTCAACAGCAACGGCGAGGACCAGTTCTTCGATGCAACGTCATTCATCCGCGAGAACGCACTCGACGATACGGTATTCAGCCGACTTGCAACGATTTCCATTTCAGATGATCGCGTGCGCGGCGCCGAGATGAAGCAGATCAGAAGCGACACTGCACTCGCGGTGGCTGAGCTCTACAAACACAAGACGCAGATCGATCAGACGCGGAAGGACGATTCGGAGGAGCTTCACAGGGTGAGCACGGAGCTGGTCGCCAACATCAACATGATCGATCTCAGCTCACATCAGCAGATGAGGGAGCCGAGCATGGGAGCCGGCAGCTTTCCGGTGTTCACAGGTGAGTCTTCAGATGGTAACGCACTCTTCACGTTCGAAAGGGATTACAGGGATGCAATGGCGACTCGCAAATCCATGAGCACCGAGCAGAAGGCGGCCAAGCTCAAGGCGCGCATCAAGGGACTCGCGAGGGAGAGGCTAGAGGAGCTCTCGGAAGAGCAGCAGCGGGATCCGGAGGCGATTCTCGCGTTCCCGAAGGACAGTTTCGCCACGGAGACGGCTCGCAGGAAAGCTCGACGGGCTTTGGATGATGTGAGGTGGGCCATGGGTAAATCGATTGATCAATATGCTTACAGGGTGAAGAGGCTAGCGAAGCTGGCACTCTATGGCAAGGAGGAGCCGGTCTACAACGTCGGCATACTCAAGGCGTTCATGAAGGGACTAGGTGAGAACATGGCCGGCAAGGTCCGCTGCATGGTAATGGATACGATTACGACTTTCCAGGAAGCAGTCCGGCGCGCGCGCCATCTGGAGACGGTGCTGCCAGCGTCGGAGCTGGCAACAGCGACACCCATGGTGGCGGCGATTCAGCAGACGGGCGGCCGACCGATGGAAGGAGACCGGAGGTATTGTGCTTATTGTGGAATGATGGGTCATGCTGCGGGCCAGTGTTGGGCAAGACTCATGGATTCAGGTTGTGACAAGGAGGAAGCGGCGCGCATCGCGGGAGGTGAGGCGGCGCCGGATGTCCTCAAGGGTAGGAAGATCAAGACGGGATCTAACAGGATGCCGCTGGGAGGAAATAAGCGAGGTAACTGTCATTCTTGCGGGTCTGACGATCATTATGCAAACAGGTGCCTCAAGCTGACAGGAGGGCAGACCTCCAGCGGAATCCAGGTGAACACCATTAGCGGTGTCGACTTCGAGGAGTGCTCCGAGAGGGACTCCGAGGAGGATTGGTATGAGCAGGAGGCTCATGTGACTCAGCGAGGAGCTGAGGGGGTGAGTGGTAGGATACTTAATCCGGGCACTCTCTCCATGTTGTTTATAGTGGCGACGCTCATCCAAGGAGCAGACGCGATCCAGGCAGAGAACGCATCGGACGCTCCGACGTGGTATCTACACTTGATGACGACTATCGTGTGTGTCGCAGGTGTGGTGGGCATTGTGTGGTCTCTTCTTCACTTCTTCAGAAAGTTCATGACGGACAAGATGAGGGAGGTGCACGACCGCGCACTCGACCTCACGGCGGAGCAGGAGCGCGAGCTGTTCGCCATTGTGGAAGCGCCGGCGACGGTCATCTTATGACTCTGTTCGAGGAGCGAGCAGCCAGCACGGTCGTCACCGTGAAGCTGCGCGCCGGCGGCAACGGCTACTGGCCGGACTATCTCGCATGGATCGACACCGGCGCCAGCACGTCGGTCGTGCACCAGTCGGTCGTCGAGAGGCACGAGTGGACGAGGGAAGACACCGACGTCACGCTGCATACAGCGAACGGGCGCGTGCACATCATTGGTCAGGTGACGCAAAAGTTGATTCTCGAAGGCTGTGGTCTCTTCACCACTACTCTCTTTGTTGCAGAGACATTGCCGGTCAACTTCGTTCTGGGCAACTCGACTCTGGCGGAGTTGGGTAGCCTCACAGTGGACTACGTCACCGGATTCGTGCAGTTGGGTGAGTGGAGGATGCCTATGTTGAACGGTAGGGGGTTGTGGGTGATGCCACAAACTCTGAACTCTCACAGAGCAGCTGACAATTTCATCACTGAGAGAAACAGGGATTTTGTTGACTTTTGTGAGAGGTGCGGGGTGATGGGTCACCAGCATCTGAGGTGTTTCTCTAGGGAGAGGCCGAGGAGCGACATCCAGCCGTTCATCGAGGGCTCGCCCAGGCTCTACTGCACCTATTGCTACTCGAGGCGGCACGACTACACGCGTTGCCCCGAGCAGCGCGAGCTGACAAGGCTGCTGCGCGAGGCGAGGAGCGGTCCCGCGGGGAGCTCTCCGCGCAGGACGAGACCGACGCAGGAGAAAGAGCGTGAGGAGCGACAGCGGAGGGTCAACGAGCACGTGCAGCTGATGATGGGGGATCTCCGCCTCTCTCCACGTGTCTAGGTGAGGTGCGTTGTAAACAAAATATGAGTTTTTGTAGCATACTCTCGCATTTCCACATAGTTTAGCACTTTCGGAAGCTTATTGCAGGAGGGAATGAATTTCTAGCTAAGCTCTGAGGTGGCGAGACTGGTGTAGGACGCAGTAAATACTAGTTTATATTAATTTTTGTAATGTAAAATTTTAATTCAGCATTATCAGCTGATCGAAGCAAGTTTGTAGTGTCGAGTGGTGCAGTGCGAGGAGCGGTCAGGAATTTTCCGGTGCTCCCGCGCTGGTCCCGACGCGATCAGTACAGTGCTCCCGTTATTTTCGTTGTCGTCGACAAATTCAATTTTAAACATTTTGTGTATTTTTGTGCGTGTTTTCGATGTTTTGTATCATTATTTCTGTTTCTCACGAAGCAGATAATTATTGCGCGCATTTTTATACCGGTTTCGCGAACTTTGGTACAGTACAGCTCGAGTTAGGTGATCCCTGTCCATGGACGTCCATGGACGTCCGGGATTTTGGTGGACGTTTCTGGTGTCTCTCTCTTTACACACTCTCTCGCGTTCCTATCGCCTCCTCCCCACAGGCAATTTATGGCCCCTGTTTGAAGGGAATGTGGGCAGTGAGAGAACTGACTTTTCGAAATGAACTTTTCATGAAACCAAACCATTACTATCAATTATGTTTTGTTCTGAGCATCTCGAATATACCATATTTCATAGTGCTCCGATGAAATTCACTACTTACTGACTTTCAGTACTGACTTCCATTTTTACATGAGTATTCAAAGCATAATCTATAAAAGGTATATGTAGTATTGTTTGCATTGTTTGTCTTAGTCTACATGCGGTTTGTGGTGACTGATTTTCATCATTTTAAATTCCAAGATAATTGGTCCCCCGATAAGAGAAGGTCCCGTTGTTGCATCCATTCACTCTCATCTGGGCGTCCATGTACGGTGTGGACGTGTCTGGTGCCTCTACTCTATACACACTCTCTCGCTTTCCACTCGCGACGCGCATCGCACAGGGCTATTCTGCCGATGGCGGTACAGTCGGACGCCACTGCTTGTGTGAAGTCTGAAACGTCACTCGACTTTCTAGAATCTGAAAATTAGGAAATATAAGTATTATATCTATCTGTCTCTTGTAACCGACATCAAGAATATACCATGGTTCATAGGGCTCCGATGAAATTCACTACTTGAATAGAGCCTCATAGTCAGGGTGGCTACAGTTCTGGTCCCAGCTGTCTTCGACATCAACACACCGGTTTGCTGTATGGTCTTCCTCCGATTAGTACGAGATTAGTATGAGGGGGCGAGGCGAGGGAGAGACATGGCGTGGCAGTCTGCCAAGAATGACAAGTCTGACAAGCGATCGCAACTCTTCCGTGTTCGAGAAACCAGCTACAATTTTATTTGCATCGTTTCTGTCTTCTCGAGATGAGCGAAATGATGTCTTATTTTTGTAATTTCGACCATTTTGAACATATCCAGGTAGTGCCACCCGTGCTAATTTCCAGTTGAACTTAAGTGATTGCGCAAATCCACTCTTGACTCATTCTATTTATGACTCTTCCCCACCGGCAAACGGTCGAGTCTTGACAGACTGCCACACCATGCCTCCTCTCGCTCCGCCCCTATCCCACTGTTTTTGGTGTTTGAGATATCAGCTGTGATTGTCCTTATACCGGCTTTCTCTCATCGAGACGAGTAAAATGACGTCTTTCAATTTTAATTTGGACTTTTTTGAACAAATCCAGATATCGCCACCCGGGCTAATTTCCAGATCAACTTGAGTGATGGTGCAATTCCACCATCGACTCTCTCTTTTATGGCCCCTCCCCTAGCGAGAGAGAGCGTGATATGGAGGGCGCCAGGCATGTAAGACAGCTGGGA
Source organism: Rhabditoides inermis (assembly GCA_963966185.1). Lineage (NCBI taxonomy): Eukaryota > Metazoa > Nematoda > Chromadorea > Rhabditida > Rhabditidae > Rhabditoides > Rhabditoides inermis. Next base: position 176,299 of record CAWZYM010000201.1, on the reverse strand, counting down.
CCAGAACTGTTGCCACCCTGACCATGACGCTACAGTACTCACGTGACGCATACGGACCCTGTGTACAAGCGAGCGTGAGTAGCGAGAGAGAGCGTGGTATGGAGGGCGCCAGACACGTAAGACAGCTGGGACCAGAACAGTAGCCACCCTGACTATGAGGCTCTATTCAAGTAGTGAATTTCATCGGAGCCCTATGAACCATGGTATATTCTTGATGTCGGTTACAAGAGACAGATAAATATGAAACTTATATTTCCTAATTTTCAGATTCTAGAAAGTCGAGTGACGTTTCAGACTTCACACAAGCAGTGGCGTCCGACTGTACCGCCATCGGCAGAATAGCCCTGTGCGATGCGCGTCGCGAGTGGAAAGCGAGAGAGTGTGTATAGAGTAGAGGCACCAGACACGTCCACACCGTACATGGACGCCCAGATGAGAGTGAATGGATGCAACAACGGGACCTTCTCTTATCGGGGGACCAATTATCTTGGAATTTAAAATGATGAAAATCAGTCACCACAAACCGCATGTAGACTAAGACAAACAATGCAAACAATACTACATATACCTTTTATAGATTATGCTTTGAATACTCATGTAAAAATGGAAGTCAGTACTGAAAGTCAGTAAGTAGTGAATTTCATCGGAGCACTATGAAATATGGTATATTCGAGATGCTCAGAACAAAACATAATTGATAGTAATGGTTTGGTTTCATGAAAAGTTCATTTCGAAAAGTCAGTTCTCTCACTGCCCACATTCCCTTCAAACAGGGGCCATAAATTGCCTGTGGGAAGGAGGCGATGGGAACGCGAGAGAGTGTGTAAAGAGAGAGACACCAGAAACGTCCACCAAAATCCCGGACGTCCATGGACGTCCATGGACAGGGATCACCTAACTCGAGCTGTACTGTAGCTTCTGTCTCGAGTTTTGCCTATTTTTTTTCTATTCCCACATTTTTGCCAGGTAATTCTGTCTCTCTTGTTGTTGTCTTGATAGCTCGGTTGTTACGTCATTGTTGTCGCGTGCCATTTATGTAGGATTAACCTCGTGAGTTGCAGGTGAGACCAGGCTTGCCAACCTGCTATCTCCCTCACTCCCCACTACCTTCTCCAGTTTTCTACAACATCAACAAGATGGACGACGAAACCTGCTCGATGGCGGATTCGGTAGGCTGGGGATTAACTGGGGGAATCTGGACGAGGTAAGCTCAATCCTTTCAGATCATCACGAGCCGAACTTCGTCGCTATCGGTGATATTCGATAGCCTGGTCACTAGTGAAGCACAACCGAAGAAGGAGGTCGAGGAGGGACCCAGGATGGACATCCCTGAACCCCAAGAACCCGCCGCAGGCATGGAGACTGAGGAGAACCTAGAGGACTCCGAGGAGGTGAGTATTCATGTGTAGACGGGACAGTGAGGATCGTTTTAGGTATCCAACGACTCCACTCAGGCCATGGAGGCGGACGAGTCATCGCCCAGTGGCTCTCGAAAGAGAAACTCCGCTGGAACGGACGGACCGAACGAGGGAAACGAGGAGGGAACCGAGGAGAACGCCCAGCTTCCCACTCGCCTCGCCCCCGGGGACATGCACCCCTACGCGGACCAGTGTCGCCTGTTCCATTACATAAAGAAATCCCATGACTAGTGAGTTGGTGTAGGGGAGAGGAGGTTATCGACATTTTTTTCTTGCAGTTCGCACTTGGCAGAGGAGAACGTTTCGATGAAGCTGCCCGAGTTCCTCACCTACCGGAACCATCGAGAGCTGTACGACAAGAAGCAGATGAGCAACATGTAGGTGGAAAAAGAATCATAGTGTATTATATTGGATGTTACAGCTTCCGCGAGCCCTGGCCGCGCAACAAGTTCCCTGTGCCGTTCTACTATTGTGCGAATGAGACGAACTCGGTGCGCTATCTCAAGAAGGGAGCGGAGCTGATCAAGACGATGAAGGAGAAGGGCCCGCAGAACCTACCTCCCCTGAAGAACATGCCGCCCGCGGACTCGGCGGAGTCCATCCCCATCGAGGTGGACATGATCGGAATCAAGAATCCGATAACGCTGATCGTCAAGGAGCCGTTCTGTGATGCGTAGTGGGCGAATACAAGTTCAAGACGATCATCGAAGTACTCGACTACACCGCCTCCTTCAACAACCAGGAACTCAGGTGGGTGCTTCCATGTTTGGTCTCAATAGCTAGTGTTTTATAGATACCTTGAGATTGACCCGCTCGCGCTGAACATTCTCACTGGGAAGTATCGGAATAACGTGACGAGGATGGCTGCACCAGGCGCGCTCATTTGGATCTTTGACATCATGCCCACCAAGACATGCTATCTGGATCCGGAGGGAAGCTTGGAGAGGGCCGCGCGCCAGGACGATCCGGACGCGCTGGATCTGTGCTTCCGGGTGCAACGCTTTGCCTGGTTGCCGCCCAGCCTCACCGATGAGCGCCTCGTCCTCTGCAAGGGAACAAAGGGACCCGATCGTGCTCTGCGCCGCGCCGACCTCATCAGCGGGACATCACCTGTTCCTATTCACGCCGCAGTCAGAACGGAGGGATTCCATCTCGCTAACGGACAACGCGTGCTCGCCAGGGAGAACTGGCTGGTCGCCACCAGTCGCCAACACATATTCCCGAATCGGTTTCTGCCTGGAGAGGTCTCTGTCCGCAATGGGAGGTGGGAGCTGCGTAAGCTGCTCTCTGTACTGCCTCTCGGAATCACTCTCAAGGCCAGTCAAGCATGGAAAATCAGGGACGTGTCGGACGACGAGTACCATTGGATCCAAGACAGGAAGTCGATCTTCAGTCGCTTCGGAGACAAGGTCACTCCTGGATTGATGGACCAGGTGAGTAGTAGATGGAGGATAGTGATCATTTTGTTTTCAGTCGTTTGGAGCTGGCATCAACGTGATGCACCATCATCGAGCTGACAAAGAAGATCATCGTCTGCTGCGATGCACCATGAAGGCTGCCATCACCGAGGCGCCCAAACTGTTCGCGGAGCTCAGATTCCTGAACGTCAACAGTGGAGCCGGATGGGACAAGGGCCGCCGCTTCGTTCTCTATGGAAAGGAGGGATATGTAATGCCCCCGATGGTGTTCCGTGTTATTTCGTCAACGTACAGTTCCGTTAATGGAGAGCTGGCGGTATCTGCTGTCTGCAACATCTGGGACTCGAGCATTGCCAAGAAAATGCTCAGCGAGCTCGCCGACCGGGTGGACGTCGACGACGTGCGCTACGTGGAGCTGAAGGGCCGCCTCGTCAGCGAAGGAGAGAACTCTTACCCTGTGAGGAGGATGGTCTTGGAGGAGGACTTCTCGGAGAAGGCACTCGACGAAGCACACTTCCGGGAGCGGATCCAGCTGCTTTATGGACAGCGCCGTGCCTACGACATGGAGATGAACGTCATGCAGTTGCCCAACGCGACTGGTAATTAGGAAGGGAAGGGCAGTGATTATTGATAATTTCAGGACTGTCGGAGAGGACAATCGTTGTCCGGCGCAAGGACAGGGAGCCGCTGCAGCTGGAGCTGCACCAGAACCGTGCTGTCGCCGCCATCATCGGCGAACAGCCGTTCTTCCTCATACAAGCACCATTTGGATCTGGAAAGACCCAGCTCACCGTCGCTGCCGTCTTGGAGTACCTGGAGAAGTACAAGGACGCCGTCGTCCTTGTCTCCGCGACCACCAACGCTGCCGTGCTGCAGGTGAGTTAGGGCGGGCGACAAATAGTATCTGTGATGTTTCAGCTCATCACCATGTTCTCGTCGCTGATCGGAAGCGAGAAGGCGCAAGCCATCCGGTTCGTTAGCGATGAAGTGATCGAGACACGGAGGAAACTAGCATCGACTTGCATAAGGTTATGAAGGTGTTTGCCGAGTCGGACCCGGAGCTGACGGACGAGTAGCGCAACCGCCTCCAGAAGTACATCGCCGGACGCGAGCTCATCATCGCAGGAATCAAGGATCCGCAGCACTTGCGCGAGATGGATCGGGAGGAGGCCAAGCTCTACAAGATGGGAGAGAGCAACTGCGGACGCTTTGCTGCTCACGCGATGAAGGCCTTCATCGACAACTTTCTGCCAAGAGTCATTTTCTGTACTAATGCTGCGATTCTGAACCTGTTTGGTCCTGGTGGAGCTCTCCAGAGCTACTCGGAGAAGGTCAAGATGGCGATGCTGGACGAGGCTTCGCAGATGCCGGAGGTCTACCTGGTTGGCATCATGAAGGTGCTGCCTCACATCGACATCCGCCTCGTGGGAGATGACATGCAACTTGGTCCGTTTGTGCCGCGCCGTCGCACGTCGGAAGCCGCCATCGGTGCTGCTGCAGAGCAAGGCCGTGGGCATCGTCACACTCAAAGTGTCATATAGAGCACATCCGATGCTCACACACTTTGTCGGAAGACTCTTCTACCAGAATGCACTCATCGCCGGCTGCACTGTGGAGGAGCGCGGGATGCTCAACAACCTGTGTGGACGGAAGCCAACCGACCTGCCCGTCTTGTGGATTGAGAACAAGAGCAAGTCGTTGCAGAAGAGCGAAGGATCTGTGTCTCTTCTCAACGAGGGAGAGGCCGACATCGTCGCCGACCTCGTCGAGCGACTCAACAACCGAGGTGGGAAGCGGGAGAGCGACTCTAATGATTTGGATTTCAGGCATTTCCATCGACGACCTGATGATTATCTGCCTATATCGGGCGCAAGTGGAATACGTCACCGCACTCTTCGAGAGTCGCAACCTCGCCGCTCGTGTGGACACTGTGGACTCTGCCCAGGGGTCGGAGGCCAACCTCGTCTTTCTGTTGACGACCATCCACTCAAAGCTGCCCAGAGAGGGACAGAACGAGGAGGAGGAGAAGCAGATGGAGGAAGATTCTCGCTTCGTCGACGAGAGCGAGGTGAGTAGGGAATGGGTATCTAACCTGTTCATACTTTTAGCGCATCAACGTCGCCATCTCGAGGGCGCGCCACGGGCTGATCATCGTTGGAAACAAGGAAGCGCTGTGCTACGGCACCCAGTGGGCCAAGATGTACAAGGACGTGGTCGAGCAGGGAGAAGTCATCTCGACCGAGGAGGAACTCAAGAACCTTTTCCAGGAGGCTGATTGGTGAGGTGGATTCTCACAGCTAGTGTAGAGTCTATCCAATTGTGTTGTTATATTTGATTGAGGATTTTCTAGGTATAACTGTACAGGTTATTGATTTTCTGACAGTAGGCTCTGTAGAGGAGAGAGCACAGTATAGCTTGTTTTATGACGGTTCCCTGTAATAGCGAGAGGGTGTTTCCGGTTTTGCTTGGAATAGTCTATCTGAGTTTGTGGGTGACACTTGCATTATTGATTGATCTCAAGATCACTTGTTGTGTTGTGCTACCTGATTGTATTGCCTTACTCGTTTCCGTGAAGATAAAACAGCTTTGTACCATCCTGTGTAGTGGTCTGACTCACTGGAGTCCGGCTTCTTACTCGGTTGGCATGCTGTGTATTTGGGGCGGAGGAGAAGAGGTGAGACCGGGTCTGGGGGGCGACGCAGCTGAGGTGGAAGTGATGTATTCGTTCAGGATCCTCCGAGGGCTGCAGAAGATCCAGCGTCGCAGGGAGCGACGGGAGCGAGCTCGAAGATCCAAGAAGGAGCGCGAGGCGCAGCTCAAGAAGAAGGAGGACACATCAGCTGGCGTAGGTCTCGGGAGACTTAGGATACTCTAGTACAGTAGAGGGATTCAATAGGTGGTCACAGTAATCAAGTAGCTTGTTGTTCTTTACTTTGTCAGTAGGCACTTTTTTTTAGAAGATTGTCATTTATTGTATTCAGCGATCTCGCTCTCGGCAGGAGATGCAAGAGGGGAGCTCGGCGGGAACGACGGCAAAAAGGGAGGCGCAAGAGCCAAATCGAGCTCGATCCCAGCAGGACGACCTGGAAGGGAGGATCTCGAGGATTCTCCGAGGAAGAGCGCTCACGCCAAGGCCGGAGGGGACTGCTCCAACTGGAGATCCCCGGACAGCTCAAGAACGGACCCAAGCCGTTCGCCCGAATGCAGCTCCGCCCAAGCACCGGCCAGGTGGAGGACCTGACCGACTGTTAGGTTGTTTATTTTACAGTTTTGTAGTTTTGTTAACAGCTCAGTAGAGTATGTAACCATTTATTCCGTTCAGGTATCTCGCCGACCGAGAAGAAAGGGAAGGTGCAGAATGGACTCACCAGAAGAAGTGGAATCTCAGCGGAGCCAAGACATCAAGGCGGTCACATGCAGTCACAAGCACAAGCTCGAGCAGCTCAAGCTGCAAGACGTCAGGCACAAGCTCGAGGTGTTCAAGAGAGACCAGCACTTCCACTTCAACTCCGAGGAGGCGGAGGATATCCTGTGAAGGGTCTGTTGTTGCTTATTTTTTTCTTTACATGACTGTAGCAGGGTGTAGGTGCGTGGGTCTTTTTGTATTTTGTGGGGATTTTTGTGTCGTAGCGGGGCCGACACGTATGTGAGGGGGGAGGTGTCAGCGGAGCTAGCGCGCCGCTGAGATCTCTCTCTCTGACTAAGTGTGTAGCTCGCTCGGTCGTTCATAGATCACTCTCTCATTGCAGACCCGCCAACTGCCGTCGGCGGACTGAGGAGGAGGGACGATCTACCGACCCACTCCCGCCAAGATAGAAGAGCCCAGAACCCTCACTCCGGCCGTATATAAGGCACGGCCGACGCTCAGTCGGGGCTTTAGTATGAGTGCAGGCCACTCTGAGAGCGACTCAGGGTTGCCGCACCCGTCAGTATCTATACTCGTGTACCATCCAGCTCTGTTCTTGTCATAAACTCCTATGTTCGCATTACGTGTTATTTCTGTTGTGGTCTGACTGGGGACAGTAGAATGGTATCTGGGGGATTGTTCGGCTCGGCTTCCGCCACATACAACTCGTCTCGTGTGCTAATGCGCAATCGACTTCTGGGTCGAGACGCATGCCAGCTCCGGCTGACATGCATCTCACGACGAGGGTGTCCTTGGGCAAGACCTATGTTCTTCGGAATATAGATCCTCTAACTGCTACATTAAAACAGGGCACTGAAGTGCATGCATACTATCCACTCAATTGATGTCGATCCAACGGGAGAGGCCCAGTTTATAAAAGAATCAATACTTTGTTCGGAATTGGAAACTTTTCTCACTCCCTGATCACCTTTATCCTTTCTCTCTCGCAGTTTGTCGACTGGGCGTTGACCGCCACAGTCTCATTTTTTTCTAGTTTCGCTCACTCGCATGAGCAGCATGTATCGAATTTCACTCCGTATGGTACAAAGTTCTAGAAAGAGTTTTTGAGATCATTTAGAATGGTAAACAGCATGCGTCCCCACAGGGGTGTGAAAACGCTACATCAAAACAGGGCACTGAAGCGCATGCATACTATCCACTCAATCGATGTCGATCCAACGAGAGAGGCCCAGTTTATAAAAGATTCATGACTTTGTTCGGAATTTGAAACTTTTCTCACTCCCTGATCACCCTTATCCTTTCTCTTTCGCTGTTTGTCGACTGGGCGTTGACCGCCACAGTCTCATTTTTTTTCTAGTTTCGCTCACTTGCTTGAGCAGCATGTATCGAATTTCACTCCGTATGGTAACAATGTTCTAGAAAGAGTTTTTTGAGATCATTTACAATGGTAAACAGCATGCGTCCCCACAGGGGTGTGAAAACGCTACATCAAAACAGGGCACTGAAGTGCATGCATACTATCCACTCAATCGATGTCGATCCAACGGGAGAGGCCCAGTTTATAAAAGATTCATGACTTTGTTCGGAATTTGAAACTTTTCTCACTCCCTGACCACCCTCATCCTTTCTCTCTCGCAGTTTGTCGACTGGGCGTTGACCGCCACAGTCTCTTTTTTCGCTCACTCGCATGAGCAGCATGTATCGAATCTCACTCCGTATGGTAACAAAGTTCTAGAAAGAGTTTTTGAGATCATTTAGAATGGTAAACAGCATGCGTCCCCACAGGGGTGTGAAAACGCTACATCAAAACAGGGCACTGAAGTGCATGCATACTATCCACTCAATCGATGTCGATCCAACGGGAGAGGCCCAGTTTATAAAAGATTCATGACTTTGTTCGGAATTTGAAACTTTTCTCACTCCCTGATCACCTTTATCCTTTCTCTCTCGCAGTTTGTCGACTGGGCGTTGACCGCCACAGTCTCATTTTTTTTTCTAGTTTCGCTCACTTGCTTGAGCAGCATGAATCGAATTTCACTCCGTATGGTAACAATGTTCTAGAAAGAGGTTTTGAGATAATTTACAATGGTAAACAGCATGCGTCCCCACAGGGGTGTGAAAACGCTACATCAAAACAGGGCACTGAAGTGCATGCATACTATCCACTCAATCGATGTCGATCCAACGGGAGAGGCCCAGTTTATAAAAGATTTATGACTTTGTTCGGAATTTGAAACTTTTCTCACTCCCTGATCACCCTTATCCTTTCTCTCTCGCAGTTTGTCGACTGGGCGTTGACCGCCACAGTCTCATTTTTTTCTAGTTTCGCTCACTTGCTTGAGCAGCATGTATCGAATTTCACTCCGTATGGTAACAATGTTCTAGAAAGAGTTTTTTGAGATCATTTACAATGGTAAACAGCATGCGTCCCCACAGGGGTGTGAAAACGCTACATCAAAACAGGGCACTGAAGTGCATGCATACTATCCACTCAATCGATGTCGATCCAACGGGAGAGGCCCAGTTTATAAAAGATTCATGACTTTGTTCGGAATTTGAAACTTTTCTCACTCCCTGACCACCCTCATCCTTTCTCTCTCGCAGTTTGTCGACTGGGCGTTGACCGCCACAGTCTCTTTTTTCGCTCACTCGCATGAGCAGCATGTATCGAATCTCACTCCGTATGGTAACAAAGTTCTAGAAAGAGTTTTTGAGATCATTTAGAATGGTAAACAGCATGCGTCCCCACAGGGGTGTGAAAACGCTACATCAAAACAGGGCACTGAAGTGCATGCATACTATCCACTCAATCGATGTCGATCCAACGGGAGAGGCCCAGTTTATAAAAGATTCATGACTTTGTTCGGAATTTGAAACTTTTCTCACTCCCTGATCACCTTTATCCTTTCTCTCTCGCAGTTTGTCGACTGGGCGTTGACCGCCACAGTCTCATTTTTTTCTAGTTTCGCTCACTTGCTTGAGCAGCATGAATCGAATTTCACTCCGTATGGTAACAATGTTCTAGAAAGAGGTTTTGAGATAATTTACAATGGTAAACAGCATGCGTGCCCACAGGGGTGTGAAAACGCTACATCAAAACAGGGCACTGAAGTGCATGCATACTATCCACTCAATCGATGTCGATCCAACGGGAGAGGCCCAGTTTATAAAAGATTCATGACTTTGTTTGGAATTTGAAACTTTTCTCACGCCCTGATCACCCTTATCCTTTCTCTCTCGCAGTTTGTCGACTGGGCGTTGACCGCCACAGTCTCATTTTTTTCTAGTTTCGCTCACTTGCTTGAGCAGCATGTATCGAATTTCACTCCGTATGGTAACAATGTTCTAGAAAGAGTTTTTTGAGATCATTTACAATGGTAAACAGCATGCGTCCCCACAGGAGTGTGAAAACGCTACATCAAAACAGGGCACTGAAGTGCATGCATACTATCCACTCAATCGATGTCGATCCAACGGGAGAGGCCCAGTTTATAAAAGATTCATGACTTTGTTCGGAATTTGAAACTTTTCTCACTCCCTGACCACCCTCATCCTTTCTCTCTCGCAGTTTGTCGACTGGGCGTTGACCGCCACAGTCTCTTTTTTCGCTCACTCGCATGAGCAGCATGTATCGAATTTCACTCCGTATGGTAACAAAGTTCTAGAAAGAGTTTTTGAGATCATTTACAATGGTAAACAGCATGCGTCCCCACAGGGGTGTGGAAACGGTACATTAAAACAGGGTAATGAAGTGCATGCATACTATCCACTCAATCGATGTCGATCCAACGTGAGAGGCCCAGTTTATAAAAGATTCATGAATTTGTTCGGAATTTGAAACTTTTCTCTCTCTCATCACCTTTATCCTTTCTCTCTCGCAGTTTGTCGACTGGGCGTTGACCGCCACAGTCTCTTTTTTCGCTCACTCGCATGAGCAGCATGTATCGAATTTCACTCCGTATGGCAACACAGTTCTAGAAAGAGTTTTTGAGGTCATTTACAATGGTAAACAGCATGCGTCCCCACAGAGGTGTGAAAACGCTACATCAAAACAGGGCACTGAAGTGCATGCATACTGTCCACTCAATCGATGTCGATCCAACGGGAGAGGCCCAGTTTATAAAAGATGCATGACTTTGTTCGGAATTTGAAACTTTTCTCACTCCCTGACCACCCTCATCCTTTCTCTCTCGCAGTTTGTCGACTGGGCGTTGACCGCCACAGTCTCTTTTTTCGCTCACTCGCATGAGCAGCATGTATCGAATCTCACTCCGTATGGTAACAAAGTTCTAGAAAGAGTTTTTGAGATCATTTAGAATGGTAAACAGCATGCGTCCCCACAGGGGTGTGAAAACGCTACATCAAAACAGGGCACTGAAGTGCATGCATACTATCCACTCAATCGATGTCGATCCAACGGGAGAGGCCCAGTTTATAAAAGATTCATGACTTTGTTCGGAATTTGAAACTTTTCTCACTCCCTGATCACCTTTATCCTTTCTCTCTCGCAGTTTGTCGACTGGGCGTTGACCGCCACAGTCTCATTTTTTTCTAGTTTCGCTCACTTGCTTGAGCAGCATGAATCGAATTTCACTCCGTATGGTAACAATGTTCTAGAAAGAGGTTTTGAGATAATTTACAATGGTAAACAGCATGCGTCCCCACAGGGGTGTGAAAACGCTACATCAAAACAGGGCACTGAAGTGCATGCATACTATCCACTCAATCGATGTCGATCCAACGGGAGAGGCCCAGTTTATAAAAGATTCATGACTTTGTTTGGAATTTGAAACTTTTCTCACTCCCTGATCACCCTTATCCTTTCTCTCTCGCAGTTTGTCGACTGGGCGTTGACCGCCACAGTCTCATTTTTTTCTAGTTTCGCTCACTTGCTTGAGCAGCATGTATCGAATTTCACTCCGTATGGTAACAATGTTCTAGAAAGAGTTTTTTGAGATCATTTACAATGGTAAACAGCATGCGTCCCCACAGGAGTGTGAAAACGCTACATCAAAACAGGGCACTGAAGTGCATGCATACTATCCACTCAATCGATGTCGATCCAACGGGAGAGGCCCAGTTTATAAAAGATTCATGACTTTGTTCGGAATTTGAAACTTTTCTCACTCCCTGACCACCCTCATCCTTTCTCTCTCGCAGTTTGTCGACTGGGCGTTGACCGCCACAGTCTCTTTTTTCGCTCACTCGCATGAGCAGCATGTATCGAATTTCACTCCGTATGGTAACAAAGTTCTAGAAAGAGTTTTTGAGATCATTTACAATGGTAAACAGCATGCGTCCCCACAGGGGTGTGGAAACGGTACATTAAAACAGGGTAATGAAGTGCATGCATACTATCCACTCAATCGAAGTCGATCCAACGTGAGAGGCCCAGTTTATAAAAGATTCATGAATTTGTTCGGAATTTGAAACTTTTCTCTCTCTCATCACCTTTATCCTTTCTCTCTCGCAGTTTGTCGACTGGGCGTTGACCGCCACAGTCTCTTTTTTCGCTCACTCGCATGAGCAGCATGTATCGAATTTCACTCCGTATGGTAACAATGTTCTAGAAAGAGTTTTAGAGATCATTTACAATGGTAAACAGCATGCGTCCCCACAGGGGTGTGAAAACGCTACATCAAAACAGGGCACTGAAGTGCATGCATACTATCCACTCAATCGATGTTGATCCAACGGGAGAGGCCCAGTTTATAAAAGATTCATGACTTTGTTCGGAATTTGAAACTTTTCTCACTCCCTGATCACCTTTACCCTTTCTCTCTCGCAGTTTGTCGACTGGGCGTTGACCGCCACAGTCTCATTTTTTTCTAGTTTCGCTCACTTGCTTGAGCAGCATGTATCGAATTTCACTCCGTATGGTAACAATGTTCTAGAAAGAGTTTTTGAGATCATTTACAATGGTAAACAGCATGCGTCCCCACAGGGGTGTGAAAACGCTACATCAAAACAGGGCACTGAAGTGCATGCATACTATCCACTCAATCGATGTCGATCCAACGGGAGAGGCCCAGTTTATAAAAGATTCATGACTTTGTTCGGAATTTGAAACTTTTCTCACTCCCTGATCACCTTTATCCTTTCTCTCTCGCAGTTTGTCGACTGGGCGTTGACCGCCACAGTCTCTTTTTTTCTAGTTTCGCTCACTTGCTTGAGCAGCATGTATCGAATTTCACTCCGTATGGTAACAATGTTCTAGAAAGAGTTTTAGAGATCATTTACAATGGTAAACAGCATGCGTCCCCACAGGGGTGTGAAAACGCTACATCAAAACAGGGCACTGAAGTGCATGCATACTATCCACTCAATCGATGTCGATCCAACGGGAGAGGCCCAGTTTATAAAAGATTCATGACTTTGTTCGGAATTTGAAACTTTTCTCACTCCCTGATCACCTTTACCCTTTCTCTCTCGCAGTTTGTCGACTGGGCGTTGACCGCCACAGCCTCATTTTTCTCTAGTTTCGCTCACTTGCTTGAGCAGCATGTATCGAATTTCACTCCGTATGGTAACAATGTTCTAGAAAGAGTTTTTGAGATCATTTACAATGGTAAACAGCATGCGTCCCCACAGGGGTGTGAAAACGCTACATCAAAACAGGGCACTGAAGTGCATGCATACTATCCACTCAATCGATGTCGATCCAACGGGAGAGGCCCAGTTTATAAAAGATTCATGACTTTGTTCGGAATTTGAAACTTTTCTCACTCCCTGATCACCTTTATCCTTTCTCTCTCGCAGTTTGTCGACTGGGCGTTCACCGCCACAGTCTCTTTTTTTTCTAGTTTCGCTCACTTGCTTGAGCAGCATGTATCGAACTTCACTCCGTATGGTAACAATGTTCTAGAAAGAGTTTTAGAGATCATTTACAATGGTAAACAGCATGCGTCCCCACAGGGGTGTGAAAACGCTACATCAAAACAGGGCACTGAAGTGCATGCATACTATCCACTCAATTGATGTCGATCCAACGGGAGAGGCCCAGTTTATAAAAGATTCAATACTTTGTTCGGAATTGGAAACTTTTCTCACTCCCTGACCACCCTCATCCTTTCTCTCTCGCAGTTTGTCGACTGGGCGTTGACCGCCACAGTCTCTTTTTTTCTAGTTTCGCTCACTTGCTTGAGCAGCATGTATCGAACTTCACTCCGTAAGGTAACAATGTTCTAGAAAGAGTTTTAGAGATCATTTACAATGGTAAACAGCATGCGTCCCCACAGGGGTGTGAAAACGCTACATCAAAACAGGGCACTGAAGTGCATGCATACTATCCACTCAATTGATGTCGATCCAACGGGAGAGGCCAGGTTAAAAAAGATTCAATACTTTGTTCGGAATCTGAAACTTTTCTCACTCCCTGATCACCCTTATCCTTTCTCTCTCGCAGTTTGTCGACTGGGCGTTGACCGCCACAGTCTCATTTTTTTCTAGTTTCGCTCACTTGCTTGAGCAGCATGTATCGAATTTCACTCCGTATGGTAACAATGTTCTAGAAAGAGTTTTTGAGATCATTTACAATGGTAAACAGCATGCGTCCCCACATGGGTGTGAAAACGCTACATCAAAACAGGGCACTGAAGTGCATGCATACTATCCACTCAATCGATGTCGATCCAACGAGAGAGACCCAGTTTATAAAAGATTCATGACTTTGTTCGGAATTTGAAACTTTTCTCACTCCCTGATCACCTTTATCCTTTCTCTCTCGCAGTTTGTCGACTGGGCGTTGACCGCCACAGTCTCATTTTTTCTAGTTTCGCTCACTTGCTTGAGCAGCATGTATCGAATTTCACTCCGTATGGTAACAATGTTCTAGAAAGAGTTTTTGAGATCATTTACATTGGTAAACAGCATGCGTCCCCACAGGGGTGTGAAAACGCTACATCAAAACAGGGCACTGAAGTGCATGCATACTATCCACTCAATCGATGTCGATCCAACGGGAGAGGCCCAGTTTATAAAAGATTCATGACTTTGTTCGGAATTTGAAACTTTTCTCACTCCCTGATCACCTTTATCCTTTCTCTCTCGCAGTTTGTCGACTGGGCGTTGACCGCCACAGTCTCTTTTTTTCTAGTTTCGCTCACTTGCTTGAGCAGCATGTATCGAACTTCACTCCGTATGGTAACAATGTTCTAGAAAGAGTTTTAGAGATCATTTACAATGGTAAACAGCATGCGTCCCCACAGGGGTGTGAAAACGCTACATCAAAACAGGGCACTGAAGTGCATGCATACTATCCACTCAATTGATGTCGATCCAACGGGAGAGGCCCAGTTTATAAAAGATTCATGACTTTGTTCGGAATTTGAAACTTTTCTCACTCCCTGATCACCTTTATCCTTTCTCTCTCGCAGTTTGTCGACTGGGCGTTGACCGCCACAGTCTCTTTTTTTCTAGTTTCGCTCACTTGCTTGAGCAGCATGTATCGAACTTCACTCCGTATGGTAACAATGTTCTAGAAAGAGTTTTTGAGATCATTTACATTGGTAAACAGCATGCGTCCCCACAGGGGTGTGAAAACGCTACATCAAAACAGGGCACTGAAGTGCATGCATACTATCCACTCAATTGATGTCGATCCAACGGGAGAGGCCCAGTTTATAAAAGATTCATGACTTTGTTCGGAATTTGAAACTTTTCTCACTCCCTGATCACCTTTATCCTTTCTCTCTCGCAGTTCGTCGACTGGGCGTTGACCGCCACAGTCTCTTTTTTTCGCTCACTCGCATGAGCAGCATGTATCGAATTTCACTCCGTATGGTAACAAAGTTCTAGAAAGAGGTTTTGAGATCATTTACAATGGTAAACAGCATGCGTCCCCACAGGGGTGTGAAAACGCTACATCAAAACAGGGCACTGAAGTACATGCATACTATCCACTCAATCGATGTCGATCTAACGGGAGAGGCCAAGTTTATAAAAGATTCATGACTTTGTTCGGAATTTGAAACTTTTCTCATTCCCTGATCACCTTTATCTTTTCTCTCTCGCAGTTTGTCGACTGGGCGTTGACCGGCACAGTCTCATTTTATTTTCTAGTTTCGCTCACTTGTTTGAGTAGCATTTATCGAATTTCACTCCGTATAGTAACAAAGTTCTAGAAAACGTTTTTGAGAGCATTTACAATGGTAAACATCATGCGTCCCCACAGGGGTGTGAAAACGCTACATCAAAACAGGGCACTGAAGTGCATGCATACTATCCACTCAATCGATGTCGATCCAATGGGAGAGGCCCAGTTTATAAAAGATTCATGACTTTGTTCGGAATTTGAAACTTTTCTCACTCCCTGATCACCTTTATCCTTTCTCTCTCGCAGTTTGTCGACTGGGCGTTGACCGCCACAGTCTCTTTTTTTCTAGTTTCGCTCACTCGCTTGAGCAGCATTTATCGAATATCACTCCGTATGGTCACAAAGTTCTAGAAAGAGGTTTAGAGATCATTTACAATGGTAAACAGCATGCGTCCCCACAGGGGTGTGAAAACGCTACATCAAAACAGGGCAATGAAGTGCATGCATAATGTCCACTTAATCGATGTCGATCCAACGGGAGACCGCCGCCCAGTTTATAAAATATTCATGACTTTGTTCGGAATTAGAAACTTTTCTCACTCCCGGATCACCTTTATCCTTTCTCTCTCGCAGTTTGTCGACTGGGCGATGACCGCCACCGTCTCTTTTTTCTAGTTTCGCTCACTCGCTTGAGCAGCATTTATCGAATTTCACTCCGTATGGTAACAAAGTTCTAGAAAGAGGTTTTGAGAGCATTTACAATGGTAAACATCATGCGTCCCCACAGGGGTGTGAAAACGCTACATCAAAACAGGGCATTTAAGTTCATGCATACTATCCACTCAATCGATGTCGATCCAACGGGAGAGGCCCAGTTTATAAAAGATTCATGACTTTGTTCGGAATTTGAAACTTTTCTCACTCCCTGATCACCTTTATCCTTTCTCTCTCGCAGTTTGTCGACTGGGCGTTGACCGCCACAGTCTCTTTTTTTCGCTCACTCGCATGAGCAGCATGTATCGAATTTCACTCCGTATGGTAACAAAGTTCTAGAAAGAGGTTTTGAGATCATTTACAATGGTAAACAGCATGCGTCCCCACAGGGGTGTGAAAACGCTACATCAAAACAGGGCACTGAAGTGCATGCATACTATCCACTCAATCGATGTCGATCCAACGGGAGAGGCCCAGTTTATAAAAGATTCATGACTTTGTTCGGAATTTGAAACTTTTCTCACTCCCTGATCACCTTTATCCTTTCTCTCTCGCAGTTCGTCGACTGGGCGTTGACCGCCACAGTCTCTTTTTTTTCGCTCACTCGCATGAGCAGCATGTATCGAATTTCACTCCGTATGGTAACAAAGTTCTAGAAAGAGGTTTTGAGATCATTTACAATGGTAAACAGCATGCGTCCCCACAGGGGTGTGAAAACGCTACATCAAAACAGGGCACTGAAGTACATGCATACTATCCACTCAATCGATGTCGATCTAACGGGAGAGGCCAAGTTTATAAAAGATTCATGACTTTGTTCGGAATTTGAAACTTTTCTCATTCCCTGATCACCTTTATCTTTTCTCTCTCGCAGTTTGTCGACTGGGCGTTGACCGGCACAGTCTCATTTTGTTTTCTAGTTTCGCTCACTTGTTTGAGTAGCATTTATCGAATTTCACTCTGTATAGTAACAAAGTTCTAGAAAACGTTTTTGAGAGCATTTACAAAGGTAAACATCATGCGTCCCCACAGGGGTGTGAAAACGCTACATCAAAACAGGGCACTGAAGTGCATGCATACTATCCACTCAATCGATGTCGATCCAACGGGAGAGGCCCACTTTATAAAAGATTCATGAATTTGTTCGGAATTTGAAACTTTTCTCACTCCCTGATCACCTTTATCCTTTCTCTCTCGCAGTTTGTCGACTGGGCGTTGACCGCCACAGTCTCTTTTTTTCTAGTTTCGCTCACTCGCTTGAGCAGCATTTATCGAATATCACTCCGTATGGTAACAAAGTTCTAGAAAGAGGTTTAGAGATAATTTACAATGGTAAACAGCATGCGTCCCCACAGGGGTGTGAAAACGCTACATCAAAACAGGGCAATGAAGTGCATGCATAATGTCCACTCAATCGATGTCGATCCAACGGGAGAGGCCCAGTTTATAAAAGATTCATGACTTTGTTCGGAATTTGAAACTTTTCTCACTCCCTGATCACCTTTATCCTTTCTCTCTCGCAGTTCGTCGACTGGGCGTTGACCGCCACAGTCTCTTTTTTTCTAGTTTCGCTCACTCGCTTGAGCAGCATTTATCGAATATCACTCCGTATGGTAACAAAGTTCTAGAAAGAGGTTTAGAGATAATTTACAATGGTAAACAGCATGCGTCCCCACAGGGGTGTGAAAACGCTACATCAAAACAGGGCAATGAAGTGCATGCATAATGTCCACTCAATCGATGTCGATCCAACGGGAGAGGCCCAGTTTATAAAAGATTCATGACTTTGTTCGGAATTTGAAACTTTTCTCACTCCCTGATCACCTTTATCCTTTCTCTCTCGCAGTTTGTCGACTGGGCGTTGACCGCCACAGTCTCTTTTTTTCTAGTTTCGCTCACTTGCTTGAGCAGCATGTATCGAACTTCACTCCGTATGGTAACAATGTTCTAGAAAGAGTTTTAGAGATTATTTACAATGGTAAACAGCATGCGTCCCCACAGGGGTGTGAAAACGCTACATCAAAACAGGGCACTGAAGTGCATGCATACTATCCACTCAATTGATGTCGATCCAACGGGAGAGGCCCAGTTTATAAAAGATTCAATACTTTGTTCGGAATTGGAAACTTTTCTCACTCCCTGACCACCCTCATCCTTTCTCTCTCGCAGTTTGTCGACTGGGCGTTGACCGCCACAGTCTCTTTTTTTTCTAGTTTCGCTCACTTGCTTGAGCAGCATGTATCGAACTTCACTCCGTAAGGTAACAATGTTCTAGAAAGAGTTTTAGAGATCATTTACAATGGTAAACAGCATGCGTCCCCACAGGGGTGTGAAAACGCTACATCAAAACAGGGCACTGAAGTGCATGCATACTATCCACTCAATTGATGTCGATCCAACGGGAGAGGCCCAGTTTATAAAAGATTCAATACTTTGTTCGGAATCTGAAACTTTTCTCACTCCCTGATCACCTTTATCCTTTCTCTCTCGCAATTTGTCGACTGGGCGTTGACCGCCACAGTCTCATTTTTTTCTAGTTTCGCTCACTTGCTTGAGCAGCATGTATCGAATTTAACTCCGTATGGTAACAATGTTCTAGGAAGAGTTTTTGAGATCATTTACATTGGTAAACAGCATGCGTCCCCACAGGGGTGTGAAAACGCTACATCAAAACAGGGCACTGAAGTACATGCATACTATCCACTCAATCGATGTCGATCTAACGGGAGAGGCCAAGTTTATAAAAGATTCATGACTTTGTTCGGAATTTGAAACTTTTCTCATTCCCTGATCACCTTTATCCTTTCTCTCTCGCAGTTTGTCGACTGGGCGTTGACCGCCACAGTCTCTTTTTTTCTAGTTTCGCTCACTCGCTTGAGCAGCATTTATCGAATATCACTCCGTATGGTAACAAAGTTCTAGAAAGAGGTTTAGAGATAATTTACAATGGTAAACAGCATGCGTCCCCACAGGGGTGTGAAAACGCTACATCAAAACAGGGCAATGAAGTGCATGCATAATGTCCACTCAAGCGATGTCGATCCAACGGGAGAGGCCCAGTTTATAAAAGATTCATGACTTTGTTCGGAATTTGAAACTTTTCTCACTCCCT
The DNA here is from genome assembly GCA_963966185.1 of Rhabditoides inermis. Lineage (NCBI taxonomy): Eukaryota > Metazoa > Nematoda > Chromadorea > Rhabditida > Rhabditidae > Rhabditoides > Rhabditoides inermis. The sequence continues at coordinate 157,236 of CAWZYM010000201.1, read as the reverse complement.
GATCACCTTTATCCTTTCTCTCTCGCAGTTCGTCGACTGGGCGTTGACCGCCACAGTCTCTTTTTTTCGCTCACTCGCATGAGCAGCATGTATCGAATTTCACTCCGTATGGTAACAAAGTTCTAGAAAGAGGTTTTGAGATCATTTACAATGGTAAACAGCATGCGTCCCCACAGGGGTGTGAAAACGCTACATCAAAACAGGGCACTGAAGTACATGCATACTATCCACTCAATCGATGTCGATCTAACGGGAGAGGCCAAGTTTATAAAAGATTCATGACTTTGTTCGGAATTTGAAACTTTTCTCATTCCCTGATCACCTTTATCTTTTCTCTCTCGCAGTTTGTCGACTGGGCGTTGACCGGCACAGTCTCATTTTGTTTTCTAGTTTCGCTCACTTGTTTGAGTAGAATTTATCGAATTTCACTCCGTATAGTAACAAAGTTCTAGAAAACGTTTTTGAGAGCATTTACAATGGTAAACATCATGCGTCCCCACAGGGGTGTGAAAACGCTACATCAAAACAGGGCACTGAAGTGCATGCATACTATCCACTCAATTGATGTCGATCCAACGGGAGAGGCCCAGTTTATAAAAGATTCAATACTTTGTTCGGAATCTGAAACTTTTCTCACTCCCTGATCACCCTTATCCTTTCTCTCTCGCAGTTTGTCGACTGGGCGTTGACCGCCACAGTCTCATTTTTTTCTAGTTTCGCTCACTTGCTTGAGCAGCATGTATCGAATTTCACTCCGTATGGTAACAATGTTCTAGAAAGAGTTTTTGAGATCATTTACAATGGTAAACAGCATGCGTCCCCACATGGGTGTGAAAACGCTACATCAAAACAGGGCACTGAAGTGCATGCATACTATCCACTCAATCGATGTCGATCCAACGAGAGAGACCCAGTTTATAAAAGATTCATGACTTTGTTCGGAATTTGAAACTTTTCTCACTCCCTGATCACCTTTATCCTTTCTCTCTCGCAGTTTGTCGACTGGGCGTTGACCGCCACAGTCTCATTTTTTCTAGTTTCGCTCACTTGCTTGAGCAGCATGTATCGAATTTCACTCCGTATGGTAACAATGTTCTAGAAAGAGTTTTTGAGATCATTTACATTGGTAAACAGCATGCGTCCCCACAGGGGTGTAAAAACGCTACATCAAAACAGGGCACTGAAGTGCATGCATACTATCCACTCAATTGATGTCGATCCAACGAGAGAGGCCCAGTTTATAAAAGATTCATGACTTTGTTCGGAATTTGAAACTTTTCTCACTCCCTGATCACCTTTATCCTTTCTCTCTCGCAGTTCGTCGACTGGGCGTTGACCGCCGCAGTCTCTTTTTTTCGCTCACTCGCATGAGCAGCATGTATCGAATTTCACTCCGTATGGTAACAAAGTTCTAGAAAGAGGTTTTGAGATCATTTACAATGGTAAACAGCATGCGTCCCCACAGGGGTGTGAAAACGCTACATCAAAACAGGGCACTGAAGTGCATGCATACTATCCACTCAATCGATGTCGATCCAACGGGAGAGGCCCAGTTTATAAAAGATTCATGACTTTGTTCGGAATTTGAAACTTTTCTCACTCCCTGATCACCTTTATCCTTTCTCTCTCGCAGTTTGTCGACTGGGCGTTGACCGCCACAGTCTCTTTTTTTCTAGTTTCGCTCACTCGCTTGAGCAGCATTTATCGAATATCACTCTGTATGGTCACAAAGTTCTAGAAAGAGGTTTAGAGATCATTTACAATGGTAAACAGCATGCGTCCCCACAGGGGTGTGAAAACGCTACATCAAAACAGGGCAATGAAGTGCATGCATAATGTCCACTCAATCGATGTCGATCCAACGGGAGACCGCCGCCCAGTTTATAAAATATTCATGACTTTGTTCGGTATTAGAAACTTTTCTCACTCCCGGATCACCTTTATCCTTTCTCTCTCGCAGTTTGTCGACTGGGCGTTGACCGCCACAGTCTCTTTTTTTCTAGTTTCGCTCACTCGCTTGAGCAGCATGTATCGAACTTCACTCCGTATGGTAACAAAGTTCTAGAAAGAGGTTTTGAGATCATTTACAATGGTAAACAGCATGCGTCCCCACAGGGGTGTGAAAACGCTACATCAAAACAGGGCACTGAAGTGCATGCATACTATCCACTCAATCGATGTCGATCCAACGGGAGAGGCCCAGTTTATAAAAGATTCATGACTTTGTTCGGAATTTGAAACTTTTCTCACTCCCTGATCACCTTTATCCTTTCTCTCTCGCAGTTCGTCGACTGGGCGTTGACCGCCACAGTCTCTTTTTTTCGCTCACTCGCATGAGCAGCATGTATCGAATTTCACTCCGTATGGTAACAAAGTTCTAGAAAGAGGTTTTGAGATCATTTACAATGGTAAACAGCATGCGTCCCCACAGGGGTGTGAAAACGCTACATCAAAACAGGGCACTGAAGTACATGCATACTATCCACTCAATCGATGTCGATCTAACGGGAGAGGCCAAGTTTATAAAAGATTCATGACTTTGTTCGGAATTTGAAACTTTTCTCATTCCCTGATCACCTTTATCTTTTCTCTCTCGCAGTTTGTCGACTGGGCGTTGACCGGCACAGTCTCATTTTGTTTTCTAGTTTCGCTCACTTGTTTGAGTAGCATTTATCGAATTTCACTCCGTATAGTAACAAAGTTCTAGAAAACGTTTTTGAGAGCATTTACAATGGTAAACATCATGCGTCCCCACAGGGGTGTGAAAACGCTACATCAAAACAGGGCACTGAAGTGCATGCATACTATCCACTCAATCGATGTCGATCCAACAGAATGTCAGCATGTATCGAATTTCACTCCGTATGGAGCAGCATGTATCGAATTTCACTCCGTATGGTAACAATGTTCTAGAAAGAGTTTTTTGAGATCATTTACAATGGTAAACAGCATGCGTCCCCACAGGGGTGTGAAAACGCTACATCAAAACAGGGCACTGAAATGCATGCATACTATCCACTCAATCGATGTCGATCCAACGGGAGAGGCCCAGTTTATAAAAGATTCATGACTTTGTTCGGGATTTGAAATTTTTCTCACTCCCTGATCACCTTTATCCTTTCTCTCTCGCAGTTTGTCGACTGGGCGTTGACCGCCACAGTCTCTTTTTTTCTAGTTTCGCTCACTTGCTTGAGCAGCATGTATCGAATTTCACTCCGTATGGTAACAATGTTCTAGAAAGAGTTTTTGAGATCATTTACAATGGTAAACAGCATGCGTCCCCACAGGGGTGTGAAAACGCTACATCAAAACAGGGCACTGAAGTGCATGCATACTATCCACTCAATCGATGTCGATCCAACGGGAGAGGCCCAGTTTATAAAAGATTCATGACTTTGTTCGGAATTTGAAACTTTTCTCACTCCCTGATCACCTTTATCCTTTCTCTCTCGCAGTTTGTCGACTGGACGTTGACCGCCACAGTCTCTTTTTTTCGCTCACTCGCATGAGCAGCATGTATCGAACTTCACTCCGTATGGTAACACAGTTCTAGAAAAGAAGTTTTGAGATCATTTACAATGGTAAACAGCATGCGTCCCCACAGGGGTGTGAAAACGCTACATCAAAACAGGGCAATGAAGTGCATGCATACTATCCACTCAATCGATGTCGATCCAACGGGAGAGGCCCAGTTTATAAAAGAATCAATACTTTGTTCGGAATTGGAATCTTTTCTCACTCCCTGATCACCTTTATCCTTTCTCTCTCGCAGTTTGTCGACTGGGCGTTGACCGCCACAGTCTCTTTTTTTTCGCTCACTCGCATGAGCAGCATGTATCGAATTTCACTCCGTATGGTAACAAAGTTCTAGAAAGAGTTTTTGAGATCATTTAGAATGGTAAACAGCATGCGTCCCCACAGGGGTGTGAAAACGCTACATCAAAACAGGGCACTGATGTGCATGCATACTATCCACTCAATCGATGTCGATCCAACGGGAGAGGCCCAGTTTATAAAAGATTCATGACTTTGTTCGGAATTTGAAACTTTTCTCACTCCCTGATCACCTTTATCCTTTCTCTCTCGCAGTTTGTCGACTGGACGTTGACCGCCACAGTCTCTTTTTTTCGCTCACTCGCATGAGCAGCATGTATCGAATTTCACTCCGTATGGTAACAAAGTTCTAGAAAAGAAGTTTTGAGATCATTTACAATGGTAAACATCATGCGTCCCCACAGGGGTGTGAAAACGCTACATCAAAACAGGGCAATGAAGTGCATGCATACTATCCACTCAATCGATGTCGATCCAACGGGAGAGGCCCAGTTTATAAAAGATTCATGACTTTGTTCGGAATTTGAAATTTTTCTCATTCCCTGATCACCTTTATCCTTTCTCTCTCGCAGTTTGTCGACTGGGCGTTGACCGCCACAGCCTCTTTTTTCTAGTTTCGCTCACTTGCTTGAGCAGCATGTATCGAACTTCACTCCGTATGATAACAATATTCTAGAAAGAGTTTTTGAGATCTTTAACAATGGTAAACAGCATGCGTCCCCACAGGGGTGTGAAAACGCTACATCAAAACAGGGCACTGAAGTGCGTGCATACTATCCACTCAATCGATGTCGATCCAACGGGAGAGGCCCAGTTTATAAAAGATTCATGACTTTGTTCGGAATTTGAAACTTTTCTCACTCCCTGATTACCTTTATCCTTTCTCTCTCGCAGTTTGTCGACTGGGCGTTGACCGCCACAGTCTCTTTTTTTTTCTAGTTTCGCTCACTCGCTTGAGCAGCATTTATCGAATTTCACTCCGTATGGTAACAAAGTTCTAGAAAGAGGTTTTGAGAGCATTTACAATGGTAACCATCATGCGTCCCCACAGGGGTGTGAAAACGCTACATCAAAACAGGGCAATTAAGTTCATGCATACTATCCACTCAATCGATGTCGATCCAACGGGAGAGGCCCAGTTTATAAAAGATTCATGACTTTGTTCGGAATTGGAAACTTTTCTCACTTCCTGATCACCTTTATCCTTTCTCTCTCGCAGTTTGTCGACTGGGCGTTGACCGCCACAGCCTCTTTTTTTCTAGTTTCGCTCACTTGCTTGAGCAGCATGTATCGAATTTCACTCCGTATGGTAACAATGTTCTAGAAAGAGTTTTTGAGATCATTTACAATGGTAAACAGCATGCGTCCCCACAGGGGTGTGAAAACGCTACATCAAAACAGGGCACTGAAGTGCATGCATACTATCCACTCAATCGATGTCGATCCAACGAGAGAGGCTCAGTTTATAAAAGATTCATGACTTTGTTCGGAATTTGAAACTTTTCTCACTCCCTGATCACCTTTATCCTTTCTCTCTCGCAGTTTGTCGACTGGACGTTGACCGCCACAGTCTCTTTTTTTCGCTCACTTGCTTGAGCAGCATGTATCGAATTTCACTCCGTATGGTAACAATGTTCTAGAAAGAGTTTTTTGAGATCATTTACAATGGTAAACAGCATGCGTCCCCACAGGGGTGTGAAAACGCTACATCAAAACAGGGCACTGAAGTGCATGCATACTATCCACTCAATCGATGTCGATCCAACGGGAGAGGCCCAGTTTATAAAAGATTCATGACTTTGTTCGGGATTTGAAATTTTTCTCACTCCCTGATCACCTTTATCCTTTCTCTCTCGCAGTTTGTCGACTGGGCGTTGACCGCCACAGTCTCTTTTTTTCTAGTTTCGCTCACTTGCTTGAGCAGCATGTATCGAATTTCACTCCGTATGGTAACAATGTTCTAGAAAGAGTTTTTGAGATCATTTACAATGGTAAACAGCATGCGTCCCCACAGGGGTGTGAAAACGCTACATCAAAACAGGGCACTGAAGTGCATGCATACTATCCACTCAATCGATGTCGATCCAACGGGAGAGGCCCAGTTTATAAAAGATTCATGACTTTGTTCGGAATTTGAAACTTTTCTCACTCCCTGATCACCTTTATCCTTTCTCTCTCGCAGTTTGTCGACTGGACGTTGACCGCCACAGTCTCTTTTTTTCGCTCACTCGCATGAGCAGCATGTATCGAACTTCACTCCGTATGGTAACACAGTTCTAGAAAAGAAGTTTTGAGATCATTTACAATGGTAAACAGCATGCGTCCCCACAGGGGTGTGAAAACGCTACATCAAAACAGGGCAATGAAGTGCATGCATACTATCCACTCAATCGATGTCGATCCAACGGGAGAGTTTATAAAAGATTCATGACTTTGTTCGGAATTTGAAACTTTTCTCACTCCCTGATCACCTTTATCCTTTCTCTCTCGCAGTTTGTCGACTGGGTCGTTGACCGCCACAGTCTCATTTTTTTCTAGTTTCGCTCACTTGCTTGAGCAGCATGTATCGAATTTCACTCCGTATGGTAACAATGTTCTAGAAAGAGTTTTAGAGATCATTTACAATGATAAAAGCATGCGTCCCCACAGGGGTGTGAAAACGCTACATCAAAACAGGGCACTGAAGTGCATGCATACTATCCACTCAATCGATGTCGATCCAACGGGAGAGGCCCAGTTTATAAAAGATTCATCACTTTGTTCGGAATTTGAAACTTTTCTCACTCCCTGATCACCTTTACCCTTTCTCTCTCGCAGTTTGTCGACTGGGCGTTGACCGCCACAGTCTCATTTTTTTTCTAGTTTCGCTCACTTGCTTGAGCAGCATGTATCGAATTTCACTCCGTATGGTAACAATGTTCTAGAAAGAGTTTTTGAGATCATTTACAATGGTAAACAGCATGCGTCCCCACAGGGGTGTGAAAACGCTACATCAAAACAGGGCACTGAAGTGCATGCATACTATCCACTCAATCGATGTCGATCCAACGAGAGAGGCTCAGTTTATAAAAGATTCATGACTTTGTTCGGAATTTGAAACTTTTCTCACTCCCTGATCACCTTTATCCTTTCTCTCTCGCAGTTTGTCGACTGGACGTTGACCGCCACAGTCTCTTTTTTTCGCTCACTCGCATGAGCAGCATGTATCGAACTTCACTCCGTATGGTAACAAAGTTCTAGAAAAAAAGTTTTGAGATCATTTACAATGGTAAACAGCATGCGTCCCCACAGGGGTGTGAAAACGCTACATCAAAACAGGGCAATGAAGTGCATGCATACTATCCACTCAATCGATGTCGATCCAACGGGAGAGTTTATAAAAGATTCATGACTTTGTTCGGAATTTGAAACTTTTCTCACTCCCTGATCACCTTTATCCTTTCTCTCTCGCAGTTTGTCGACTGGGTCGTTGACCACCACAGTCTCATTTTTTTCTAGTTTCGCTCACTTGCTTGAGCAGCATGTATCGAATTTCACTCCGTATGGTAACAATGTTCTAGAATGAGTTTTAGAGATCATTTACAATGATAAACAGCATGCGTCCCCACAGGGGTGTGAAAACGCTACATCAAAACAGGGCACTGAAGTGCATGCATACTATCCACTCAATCGATGTCGATCCAACGGGAGAGGCCCAGTTTATAAAAGATTCATGACTTTGTTCGGAATTTGAAACTTTTCTCACTCCCTGATCACCTTTACCCTTTCTCTCTTGCAGTTTGTCGACTGGGCGTTGACCGCCACAGTCTCATTTTTTTTTCTAGTTTCGCTCACTTGCTTGAGCAGCATGCATCGAATTTCACTCCGTATGGTAACAATGTTCTAGAAAGAGTTTTTGAGATCATTTACAATGGTAAACAGCATGCGTCCCCACAGGGGTGTGAAAACGCTACATCAAAACAGGGCAATGAAGTGCATGCATACTATCCACTCAATCGATGTCGATCCAACGGGAGAGGCCCAGTTTATAAAAGATTCATGACTTTGTTCGGAATTTGAAATTTTTCTCATTCTCTGATCACCTTTATCCTTTCTCTCTCGCAGTTTGTCGACTGGGCGTTGACCGCCACAGCCTCTTTTTTCTAGTTTCGCTCACTTGCTTGAGCAGCATGTATCGAACTTCACTCCGTATGATAACAATGTTCTAGAAAGAGTTTTTGAGATCTTTTACAATGGTAAACAGCATGCGTCCCCACAGGGGTGTGAAAACGCTACATCAAAACAGGGCACTGAAGTGCGTGCATACTATCCACTCAATCGATGTCGATCCAACGGGAGAGGCCCAGTTTATAAAAGATTCATGACTTTGTTAGGAATTTGAAACTTTTCTCACTCCCTGATCACCCTTATCCTTTCTCTCTCTCGCAGTTTGTCGACTGGGCGTTGACCGCCACAGTCTCTTTTTTTTTCTAGTTTCGCTCACTCGCTTGAGCAGCATTTATCGAATTTCACTCCGTATGGTAACAAAGTTCTAGAAAGAGGTTTTGAGAGCATTTACAATGGTAAACAGCATGCGTCCCCACAGGGGTGTGAAAACGCTACATCAAAACAGGGCACTGAAGTGCGTGCATACTATCCACTCAATCGATGTCGATCCAACGGGAGAGGCCCAGTTTATAAAAGATTCATGACTTTGTTAGGAATTTGAAACTTTTCTCACTCCCTGATCACCCTTATCCTTTCTCTCTCTCGCAGTTTGTCGACTGGGCGTTGACCGCCACAGTCTCTTTTTTTTCTAGTTTCGCTCAATCGCTTGAGCAGCATTTATCGAATTTCACTCCGTATGGTAACAAAGTTCTAGAAAGAGGTTTTGAGAGCATTTACAATGGTAAACATCATGCGTCCCCACAGGGGTGTGAAAACGCTACATCAAAACAGGGCAATTAAGTTCATGCATACTATCCACTCAATCGATGTCGATCCAACGGGAGAGGCCCAGTTTATAAAATATTCATGACTTTGTTCGGAATTGGAAACTTTTCTCACTTCCTGATCACCTTTATCCTTTCTCTCTCGCAGTTTGTCGACTGGGCGTTGACCGCCACAGCCTCTTTTTTTTCTAGTTTCGCTCACTTGCTTGAGCAGCATGTATCGAATTTCACTCCGTATGGTAACAATGTTCTAGAAAGAGTTTTTGAGATCATTTACAATGGTAAACAGCATGCGTCCCCACAGGGGTGTGAAAACGCTACATCAAAACAGGGCACTGAAGTGCATGCATACTATCCACTCAATCGATGTCGATCCAACGAGAGAGGCTCAGTTTATAAAAGATTCATGACTTTGTTCGGAATTTGAAACTTTTCTCACTCCCTGATCACCTTTATCCTTTCTCTCTCGTAGTTTGTCGACTGGACGTTGACCGCCACAGTCTCTTTTTTTCGCTCACTCGCATGAGCAGCTTGTATCGAACTTCACTCCGTATGGTAACAAAGTTCTAGAAAAAAAGTTTTGAGATCATTTACAATGGTAAACAGCATGCGTCCCCACAGGGGTGTGAAAACGCTACATCAAAACAGGGCAATGAAGTGCATGCATACTATCCACTCAATCGATGTCGATCCAACGGGAGAGTTTATAAAAGATTCATGACTTTGTTCGGAATTTGAAACTTTTCTCACTCCCTGATCACCTTTATCCTTTCTCTCTCGCAGTTTGTCGACTGGGTCGTTGACCACCACAGTCTCATTTTTTTCTAGTTTCGCTCACTTGCTTGAGCAGCATGTATCGAATTTCACTCCGTATGGTAACAATGTTCTAGAAAGAGTTTTAGAGATCATTTACAATGATAAACAGCATGCGTCCCCACAGGGGTGTGAAAATGCTACATCAAAACAGGGCACTGAAGTGCATGCATATTATCCACTCAATCGATGTCGATCCAACGGGAGAGGCCCAGTTTATAAAAGATTCATGACTTTGTTCGGAATTTGAAACTTTTCTCACTTCCTGATCACCTTTACCCTTTCTCTCTTGCAGTTTGTCGACTGGGCGTTGACCGCCACAGTCTCATTTTTTTTCTAGTTTCGCTCACTTGCTTGAGCAGCATGTATCGAATTTCACTCCGTATGGTAACAATGTTCTAGAAAGAGTTTTTGAGATCATTTACAATGGTAAACAGCATGCGTCCCCACAGGGGTGTGAAAACGCTACATCAAAACAGGGCACTGAAGTGCATGCATACTATCCACTCAATCGATGTCGATCCAACGGGAGAGGCCCAGTTTATAAAAGATTCATGACTTTGTTCGGAATTTGAAACTTTTCTAACTCCCTGATCACCTTTATCCTTTCTCTCTCGCAGTTTGTCAACTGGGCGTTGACCGCCACAGTCTCATTTTTTCTAGTTTCGCTCACTTGCTTGAGCATCATGTATCGAACTTCACTCCGTATGGTAACAATGTTCTAGAAAGAGTTTTAGAGATTATTTACAATGGTAAACAGCATGCGTCCCCACAGGGGTGTGAAAACGCTACATCAAAACAGGGCACTGAAGTGCATGCATACTATCCACTCAATCGATGTCGATCCAACGGGAGAGGCCCAGTTTATAAAAGATTCATGACTTTGTTCGGAATTTGAAACTTTTCTCACTCCCTGATCACCTTTACCCTTTCTCTCTTGCAGTTTGTCGACTGGGCGTTGACCGCCACAGTCTCATTTTTTTTCTAGTTTCGCTCACTTGCTTGAGCAGCATGTATCGAAATTCACTCCGTATGGTAACAATGTTCTAGAAAGAGTTTTTGAGATCATTTACAATGGTAAACAGCATGCGTCCCCACAGGGGTGTGAAAACGCTACATCAAAACAGGGCACTGAAGTGCATGCATACTATCCACTCAATCGATGTCGATCCAACGGGAGAGGCCCAGTTTATAAAAGATTCATGACTTTGTTCGGAATTTGAAACTTTTCTAACTCCCTGATCACCTTTATCCTTTCTCTCTCGCAGTTTGTCAACTGGGCGTTGACCGCCACAGTCTCATTTTTTTTTTAGTTTCGCCTACTTGCTTGAGCATCATGTATCGAACTTCACTCCGTATGGTAACAATGTTCTAGAAAGAGTTTTAGAGATTATTTACAATGGTAAACAGCATGCGTCCCCACAGGGGTGTGAAAACGCTACATCAAAACAGGGCACTGAAGTGCATGCATACTATCCACTCAATCGATGTCGATCCAACGGGAGAGGCCCAGTTTATAAAAGATTCATGACTTTGTTCGGAATTTGAAACTTTTCTCACTCCCTGATCACCTTTATCCTTTCTCTCTCGCAGTTTGTCGACTGGACGTTGACCGCCACAGTCTCTTTTTTTCGCTCACTCGCATGAGCAGCATGTATCGAACTTCACTCCGTATGGTAACACAGTTCTAGAAAAGAAGTTTTGAGATCATTTACAATGGTAAACAGCATGCGTCCCCACAGGGGTGTGAAAACGCTACATCAAAACAGGGCAATGAAGTGCATGCATACTATCCACTCAATCGATGTCGATCCAACGGGAGAGTTTATAAAAGATTCATGACTTTGTTCGGAATTTGAAACTTTTCTCACTCCCTGATCACCTTTATCCTTTCTCTCTCGCAGTTTGTCGACTGGGTCGTTGACCGCCACAGTCTCATTTTTTTCTAGTTTCGCTCACTTGCTTGAGCAGCATGTATCGAATTTCACTCCGTATGGTAACAATGTTCTAGAAAGAGTTTTAGAGATCATTTACAATGATAAAAGCATGCGTCCCCACAGGGGTGTGAAAACGCTACATCAAAACAGGGCACTGAAGTGCATGCATACTATCCACTCAATCGATGTCGATCCAACGGGAGAGGCCCAGTTTATAAAAGATTCATCACTTTGTTCGGAATTTGAAACTTTTCTCACTCCCTGATCACCTTTACCCTTTCTCTCTCGCAGTTTGTCGACTGGGCGTTGACCGCCACAGTCTCATTTTTTTTCTAGTTTCGCTCACTTGCTTGAGCAGCATGTATCGAATTTCACTCCGTATGGTAACAATGTTCTAGAAAGAGTTTTTGAGATCATTTACAATGGTAAACAGCATGCGTCCCCACAGGGGTGTGAAAACGCTACATCAAAACAGGGCACTGAAGTGCATGCATACTATCCACTCAATCGATGTCGATCCAACGAGAGAGGCTCAGTTTATAAAAGATTCATGACTTTGTTCGGAATTTGAAACTTTTCTCACTCCCTGATCACCTTTATCCTTTCTCTCTCGCAGTTTGTCGACTGGACGTTGACCGCCACAGTCTCTTTTTTTCGCTCACTCGCATGAGCAGCATGTATCGAACTTCACTCCGTATGGTAACAAAGTTCTAGAAAAAAAGTTTTGAGATCATTTACAATGGTAAACAGCATGCGTCCCCACAGGGGTGTGAAAACGCTACATCAAAACAGGGCAATGAAGTGCATGCATACTATCCACTCAATCGATGTCGATCCAACGGGAGAGTTTATAAAAGATTCATGACTTTGTTCGGAATTTGAAACTTTTCTCACTCCCTGATCACCTTTATCCTTTCTCTCTCGCAGTTTGTCGACTGGGTCGTTGACCACCACAGTCTCATTTTTTTCTAGTTTCGCTCACTTGCTTGAGCAGCATGTATCGAATTTCACTCCGTATGGTAACAATGTTCTAGAATGAGTTTTAGAGATCATTTACAATGATAAACAGCATGCGTCCCCACAGGGGTGTGAAAACGCTACATCAAAACAGGGCAATGAAGTGCATGCATACTATCCACTCAATCGATGTCGATCCAACGGGAGAGGCCCAGTTTATAAAAGATTCATGACTTTGTTCGGAATTTGAAACTTTTCTCACTCCCTGATCACCCTTATCCTTTCTCTCTCTCGCAGTTTGTCGACTGGGCGTTGACCGCCACAGTCTCTTTTTTTTTTCTAGTTTCGCTCACTCGCTTGAGCAGCATTTATCGAATTTCACTCCGTATGGTAACAAAGTTCTAGAAAGAGGTTTTGAGAGCATTTACAATGGTAAACAGCATGCGTCCCCACAGGGGTGTGAAAACGCTACATCAAAACAGGGCACTGAAGTGCGTGCATACTATCCACTCAATCGATGTCGATCCAACGGGAGAGGCCCAGTTTATAAAAGATTCATGACTTTGTTAGGAATTTGAAACTTTTCTCACTCCCTGATCACCCTTATCCTTTCTCTCTCTCGCAGTTTGTCGACTGGGCGTTGACCGCCACAGTCTCTTTTTTTTCTAGTTTCGCTCAATCGCTTGAGCAGCATTTATCGAATTTCACTCCGTATGGTAACAAAGTTCTAGAAAGAGGTTTTGAGAGCATTTACAATGGTAAACATCATGCGTCCCCACAGGGGTGTGAAAACGCTACATCAAAACAGGGCAATTAAGTTCATGCATACTATCCACTCAATCGATGTCGATCCAACGGGAGAGGCCCAGTTTATAAAATATTCATGACTTTGTTCGGAATTGGAAACTTTTCTCACTTCCTGATCACCTTTATCCTTTCTCTCTCGCAGTTTGTCGACTGGGCGTTGACCGCCACAGCCTCTTTTTTTTCTAGTTTCGCTCACTTGCTTGAGCAGCATGTATCGAATTTCACTCCGTATGGTAACAATGTTCTAGAAAGAGTTTTTGAGATCATTTACAATGGTAAACAGCATGCGTCCCCACAGGGGTGTGAAAACGCTACATCAAAACAGGGCACTGAAGTGCATGCATACTATCCACTCAATCGATGTCGATCCAACGAGAGAGGCTCAGTTTATAAAAGATTCATGACTTTGTTCGGAATTTGAAACTTTTCTCACTCCCTGATCACCTTTATCCTTTCTCTCTCGTAGTTTGTCGACTGGACGTTGACCGCCACAGTCTCTTTTTTTCGCTCACTCGCATGAGCAGCTTGTATCGAACTTCACTCCGTATGGTAACAAAGTTCTAGAAAAAAAGTTTTGAGATCATTTACAATGGTAAACAGCATGCGTCCCCACAGGGGTGTGAAAACGCTACATCAAAACAGGGCAATGAAGTGCATGCATACTATCCACTCAATCGATGTCGATCCAACGGGAGAGTTTATAAAAGATTCATGACTTTGTTCGGAATTTGAAACTTTTCTCACTCCCTGATCACCTTTATCCTTTCTCTCTCGCAGTTTGTCGACTGGGTCGTTGACCACCACAGTCTCATTTTTTTCTAGTTTCGCTCACTTGCTTGAGCAGCATGTATCGAATTTCACTCCGTATGGTAACAATGTTCTAGAAAGAGTTTTAGAGATCATTTACAATGATAAACAGCATGCGTCCCCACAGGGGTGTGAAAATGCTACATCAAAACAGGGCACTGAAGTGCATGCATATTATCCACTCAATCGATGTCGATCCAACGGGAGAGGCCCAGTTTATAAAAGATTCATGACTTTGTTCGGAATTTGAAACTTTTCTCACTCCCTGATCACCTTTACCCTTTCTCTCTTGCAGTTTGTCGACTGGGCGTTGACCGCCACAGTCTCATTTTTTTTTCTAGTTTCGCTCACTTGCTTGAGCAGCATGTATCGAATTTCACTCCGTATGGTAACAATGTTCTAGAAAGAGTTTTTGAGATCATTTACAATGGTAAACAGCATGCGTCCCCACAGGGGTGTGAAAACGCTACATCAAAACAGGGCACTGAAGTGCATGCATACTATCCACTCAATCGATGTCGATCCAACGGGAGAGGCCCAGTTTATAAAAGATTTATGACTTTGTTCGGAATTTGAAACTTTTCTAACTCCCTGATCACCTTTATCCTTTCTCTCTCGCAGTTTGTCAACTGGGCGTTGACCGCCACAGTCTCATTTTTTCTAGTTTCGCTCACTTGCTTGAGCATCATGTATCGAACTTCACTCCGTATGGTAACAATGTTCTAGAAAGAGTTTTAGAGATTATTTACAATGGTAAACAGCATGCGTCCCCACAGGGGTGTGAAAACGCTACATCAAAACAGGGCACTGAAGTGCATGCATACTATCCACTCAATCGATGTCGATCCAACGGGAGAGGCCCAGTTTATAAAAGATTCATGACTTTGTTCGGAATTTGAAACTTTTCTCACTCCCTGATCACCTTTACCCTTTCTCTCTTGCAGTTTGTCGACTGGGCGTTGACCGCCACAGTCTCATTTTTTTTCTAGTTTCGCTCACTTGCTTGAGCAGCATGTATCGAAATTCACTCCGTATGGTAACAATGTTCTAGAAAGAGTTTTTGAGATCATTTACAATGGTAAACAGCATGCGTCCCCACAGGGGTGTGAAAACGCTACATCAAAACAGGGCACTGAAGTGCATGCATACTATCCACTCAATCGATGTCGATCCAACGGGAGAGGCCCAGTTTATAAAAGATTCATGACTTTGTTCGGAATTTGAAACTTTTCTAACTCCCTGATCACCTTTATCCTTTCTCTCTCGCAGTTTGTCAACTGGGCGTTGACCGCCACAGCCTCTTTTTTTTCTAGTTTCGCTCACTTGCTTGAGCAGCATGTATCGAATTTCACTCCGTATGGTAACAATGTTCTAGAAAGAGTTTTTGAGATCATTTACAATGGTAAACAGCATGCGTCCCCACAGGGGTGTGAAAACGCTACATCAAAACAGGGCACTGAAGTGCATGCATACTATCCACTCAATCGATGTCGATCCAACGAGAGAGGCTCAGTTTATAAAAGATTCATGACTTTGTTCGGAATTTGAAACTTTTCTCACTCCCTGATCACCTTTATCCTTTCTCTCTCGTAGTTTGTCGACTGGACGTTGACCGCCACAGTCTCTTTTTTTCGCTCACTCGCATGAGCAGCTTGTATCGAACTTCACTCCGTATGGTAACAAAGTTCTAGAAAAAAAGTTTTGAGATCATTTACAATGGTAAACAGCATGCGTCCCCACAGGGGTGTGAAAACGCTACATCAAAACAGGGCAATGAAGTGCATGCATACTATCCACTCAATCGATGTCGATCCAACGGGAGAGTTTATAAAAGATTCATGACTTTGTTCGGAATTTGAAACTTTTCTCACTCCCTGATCACCTTTATCCTTTCTCTCTCGCAGTTTGTCGACTGGGTCGTTGACCACCACAGTCTCATTTTTTTCTAGTTTCGCTCACTTGCTTGAGCAGCATGTATCGAATTTCACTCCGTATGGTAACAATGTTCTAGAAAGAGTTTTAGAGATCATTTACAATGATAAACAGCATGCGTCCCCACAGGGGTGTGAAAATGCTACATCAAAACAGGGCACTGAAGTGCATGCATATTATCCACTCAATCGATGTCGATCCAACGGGAGAGGCCCAGTTTATAAAAGATTCATGACTTTGTTCGGAATTTGAAACTTTTCTCACTCCCTGATCACCTTTACCCTTTCTCTCTTGCAGTTTGTCGACTGGGCGTTGACCGCCACAGTCTCATTTTTTTTCTAGTTTCGCTCACTTGCTTGAGCAGCATGTATCGAATTTCACTCCGTATGGTAACAATGTTCTAGAAAGAGTTTTTGAGATCATTTACAATGGTAAACAGCATGCGTCCCCACAGGGGTGTGAAAACGCTACATCAAAACAGGGCACTGAAGTGCATGCATACTATCCACTCAATCGATGTCGATCCAACGGGAGAGGCCCAGTTTATAAAAGATTCATGACTTTGTTCGGAATTTGAAACTTTTCTAACTCCCTGATCACCTTTATCCTTTCTCTCTCGCAGTTTGTCAACTGGGCGTTGACCGCCACAGTCTCATTTTTTCTAGTTTCGCTCACTTGCTTGAGCATCATGTATCGAACTTCACTCCGTATGGTAACAATGTTCTAGAAAGAGTTTTAGAGATTATTTACAATGGTAAACAGCATGCGTCCCCACAGGGGTGTGAAAACGCTACATCAAAACAGGGCACTGAAGTGCATGCATACTATCCACTCAATCGATGTCGATCCAACGGGAGAGGCCCAGTTTATAAAAGATTCATGACTTTGTTCTTAATTTGAAACTTTTCTCACTCCCTGATCACCTTTACCCTTTCTCTCTTGCAGTTTGTCGACTGGGCGTTGACCGCCACAGTCTCATTTTTTTTCTAGTTTCGCTCACTTGCTTGAGCAGCATGTATCGAAATTCACTCCGTATGGTAACAATGTTCTAGAAAGAGTTTTTGAGATCATTTACAATGGTAAACAGCATGCGTCCCCACAGGGGTGTGAAAACGCTACATCAAAACAGGGCACTGAAGTGCATGCATACTATCCACTCAATCGATGTCGATCCAACGGGAGAGGCCCAGTTTATAAAAGATTCATGACTTTGTTCGGAATTTGAAACTTTTCTAACTCCCTGATCACCTTTATCCTTTCTCTCTCGCAGTTTGTCAACTGGGCGTTGACCGCCACAGTCTCATTTTTTTTCTAGTTTCGCCTACTTGCTTGAGCATCATGTATCGAACTTCACTCCGTATGGTAACAATGTTCTAGAAAGAGTTTTAGAGATTATTTACAATGGTAAACAGCATGCGTCCCCACAGGGGTGTGAAAACGCTACATCAAAACAGGGCACTGAAGTGCATGCATACTATCCACTCAATCGATGTCGATCCAACGGGAGAGGCCCAGTTTATAAAAGATTCATGACTTTGTTCGGAATTTGAAACTTTTCTAACTCCCTGATCACCTTTATCCTTTCTCTCTCGCAGTTTGTCAACTGGGCGTTGACCGCCACAGTCTCATTTTTTCTAGTTTCGCTCACTTGCTTGAGCAGCATGTATCGAATTTCACTCCGTATGGTAACAATGTTCTAGAAAGAGTTTTTGAGATCATTTACAATGGTAAACAGCATGCGTCCCTACAGGGGTGTGAAAACGCTACATCAAAACAGGGCACTGAAGTGCATGCATACTATCCACTCAATCGATGTCGATCCAACGGGAGAGGCCCAGTTTATAAAAGATTCATGACTTTGTTCGGAATTTGAAACTTTTCTAACTCCCTGATCACCTTTATCCTTTCTCTCTCGCAGTTTGTCAACTGGGCGTTGACCGCCACAGTCTCATTTTTTTTCTAGTTTCGCCTACTTGCTTGAGCATCATGTATCGAACTTCACTCCGTATGGTAACAATGTTCTAGAAAGAGTTTCAGAGATTATTTACAATGGTAAACAGCATGCGTCCCCACAGGGGTGTGAAAACGCTACATCAAAACAGGACACTGAAGTGCATGCATACTATCCACTCAATCGATGTCGATCCAACGGGAGAGGCCCAGTTTATAAAAGATTCATGACTTTGTTCGGAATTTGAAACTTTTCTCACTCCCTGATCACCTTTACCCTTTCTCTTTCGCAGTTTGTCGACTGGGCGTTGACCGCCACAGTCTCATTTTTTTCTAGTTTTGCTCACTTGCTTGAGCAGCATGTATCGAATTTCACTCCGTATGGTAACAATGTTCTAGAAAGAGTTTTTTGAGATCATTTACAATGGTAAACAGCATGCGTCCCCACAGGGGTGTGAAAACGCTACATCAAAACAGGGCACTGAAGTGCATGCATACTATCCACTCAATCGATGTCGATCCAACAAGAGAGGCTCAGTTTATAAAAGATTCATGACTTTGTTCGGAATTTGAAACTTTTCTCACTCCCTGATCACCTTTATCCTTTCTCTCTCGTAGTTTGTCGACTGGACGTTGACCGCCACAGTCTCTTTTTTTCGCTCACTCGCATGAGCAGCATGTTTCGAACTTCACTCCGTATGGTAACAAAGTTCTAGAAAAAAAGTTTTGAGATCATTTACAATGGTAAACAGCATGCGTCCCCACAGGGGTGTGAAAACGCTACATCAAAACAGGGCAATGAAGTGCATGCATACTATCCACTCAATCGATGTCGATCCAACGGGAGAGTTTATAAAAGATTCATGACTTTGTTCGGAATTTGAAACTTTTCTCACTCCCTGATCACCTTTATCCTTTCTCTCTCGCAGTTTGTCGACTGGGTCGTTGACCACCACAGTCTCATTTTTTTCTAGTTTCGCTCACTTGCTTGAGCAGCATGTATCGAATTTCACTCCGTATGGTAACAATGTTCTAGAAAGAGTTTTAGAGATCATCTACAATGATAAACAGCATACGTCCCCACAGGGGTGTGAAAATGCTACATCAAAACAGGGCACTGAAGTGCATGCATACTATCCACTCAATCGATGTCGATCCAACGGGAGAGGCCCAGTTTATAAAAGATTCATGACTTTGTTCGGAATTTGAAACTTTTCTCACTCCCTGATCACCTTTACCCTTTCTCTCTTGCAGTTTGTCGACTGGGCGTTGACCGCCACAGTCTCATTTTTTTTCTAGTTTCGCTCACTTGCTTGAGCAGCATGTATCGAATTTCACTCCGTATGGTAACAATGTTCTAGAAAGAGTTTTTGAGATCATTTACAATGGTAAACAGCATGCGTCCCCACAGGGGTGTGAAAACGCTACATCAAAACAGGGCACTGAAGTGCATGCATACTATCCACTCAATCGATGTCGATCCAACGGGAGAGGCCCAGTTTATAAAAGATTCATGACTTTGTTCGGAATTTGAAACTTTTCTAACTCCCTGATCACCTTTACCCTTTCTCTCTTGCAGTTTGTCGACTGGGCGTTGACCGCCACAGTCTCATTTTTTTTCTAGTTTCGCTCACTTGCTTGAGCAGCATGTATCGAATTTCACTCCGTATGGTAACAATGTTCTAGAAAGAGTTTTTGAGATCATTTACAATGGTAAACAGCATGCGTCCCCACAGGGGTGTGAAAACGCTACATCAAAACAGGGCACTGAAGTGCATGCATACTATCCACTCAATCGATGTCGATCCAACGGGAGAGGCCCAGTTTATAAAAGATTCATGACTTTGTTCGGAATTTGAAACTTTTCTAACTCCCTGATCACCTTTATCCTTTCTCTCTCGCAGTTTGTCAACTGGGCGTTGACCGCCACAGTCTCATTTTTTCTAGTTTCGCTCACTTGCTTGAGCATCATGTATCGAACTTCACTCCGTATGGTAACAATGTTCTAGAAAGAGTTTTAGAGATTATTTACAATGGTAAACAGCATGCGTCCCCACAGGGGTGTGAAAACGCTACATCAAAACAGGGCACTGAAGTGCATGCATACTATCCACTCAATCGATGTCGATCCAACGGGAGAGGCCCAGTTTATAAAAGATTCATGACTTTGTTCGGAATTTGAAACTTTTCTCACTCCCTGATCACCTTTACCCTTTCTCTCTTGCAGTTTGTCGACTGGGCGTTGACCGCCACAGTCTCATTTTTTTTCTAGTTTCGCTCACTTGCTTGAGCAGCATGTATCGAATTTCACTCCGTATGGTAACAATGTTCTAGAAAGAGTTTTTGAGATCATTTACAATGGTAAACAGCATGCGTCCCTACAGGGGTGTGAAAACGCTACATCAAAACAGGGCACTGAAGTGCATGCATACTATCCACTCAATCGATGTCGATCCAACGGGAGAGGCCCAGTTTATAAAAGATTCATGACTTTGTTCGGAATTTGAAACTTTTCTAACTCCCTGATCACCTTTATCCTTTCTCTCTCGCAGTTTGTCAACTGGGCGTTGACCGCCACAGTCTCATTTTTTTTCTAGTTTCGCCTACTTGCTTGAGCATCATGTATCGAACTTCACTCCGTATGGTAACAATGTTCTAGAAAGAGTTTCAGAGATTATTTACAATGGTAAACAGCATGCGTCCCCACAGGGGTGTGAAAACGCTACATCAAAACAGGACACTGAAGTGCATGCATACTATCCACTCAATCGATGTCGATCCAACGGGAGAGGCCCAGTTTATAAAAGATTCATGACTTTGTTCGGAATTTGAAACTTTTCTCACTCCCTGATCACCTTTACCCTTTCTCTTTCGCAGTTTGTCGACTGGGCGTTGACCGCCACAGTCTCATTTTTTTCTAGTTTTGCTCACTTGCTTGAGCAGCATGTATCGAATTTCACTCCGTATGGTAACAATGTTCTAGAAAGAGTTTTTTGAGATCATTTACAATGGTAAACAGCATGCGTCCCCACAGGGGTGTGAAAACGCTACATCAAAACAGGGCACTGAAGTGCATGCATACTATCCACTCAATCGATGTCGATCCAACGAGAGAGGCTCAGTTTATAAAAGATTCATGACTTTGTTCGGAATTTGAAACTTTTCTCACTCCCTGATCACCTTTATCCTTTCTCTCTCGTAGTTTGTCGACTGGACGTTGACCGCCACAGTCTCTTTTTTTCGCTCACTCGCATGAGCAGCATGTTTCGAACTTCACTCCGTATGGTAACAAAGTTCTAGAAAAAAAGTTTTGAGATCATTTACAATGGTAAACAGCATGCGTCCCCACAGGGGTGTGAAAACGCTACATCAAAACAGGGCAATGAAGTGCATGCATACTATCCACTCAATCGATGTCGATCCAACGGGAGAGTTTATAAAAGATTCATGACTTTGTTCGGAATTTGAAACTTTTCTCACTCCCTGATCACCTTTATCCTTTCTCTCTCGCAGTTTGTCGACTGGGTCGTTGACCACCACAGTCTCATTTTTTTCTAGTTTCGCTCACTTGCTTGAGCAGCATGTATCGAATTTCACTCCGTATGGTAACAATGTTCTAGAAAGAGTTTTAGAGATCATCTACAATGATAAACAGCATACGTCCCCACAGGGGTGTGAAAACGCTACATCAAAACAGGGCACTGAAGTGCATGCATACTATCCACTCAATCGATGTCGATCCAACGGGAGAGGCCCAGTTTATAAAAGATTCATGACTTTGTTCGGAATTTGAAACTTTTCTCACTCCCTGATCACCTTTACCCTTTTTCTCTTGCAGTTTGTCGACTGGGCGTTGACCGCCACAGTCTCATTTTTTTTCTAGTTTCGCTCACTTGCTTGAGCAGCATGTATCGAATTTCACTCCGTGTGGTAACAATGTTCTAGAAAGAGTTTTTGAGATCATTTACAATGGTAAACAGCATGCGTCCCCACAGGGGTGTGAAAACGCTACATCAAAACAGGGCACTGAAGTGCATGCATACTATCCACTCAATCGATGTCGATCCAACGGGAGAGGCCCAGTTTATAAAAGATTCATGACTTTGTTCGGAATTTGAAACTTTTCTAACTCCCTGATCACCTTTATCCTTTCTCTCTCGCAGTTTGTCAACTGGGCGTTGACCGCCACAGTCTCATTTTTTTCTAGTTTCGCTCACTTGCTTGATCATCATGTATCGAACTTCACTCCGTATGGTAACAATGTTCTAGAAAGAGTTTTAGAGATTATTTACAATGGTAAACAGCATGCGTCCCCACAGGGGTGTGAAAACGCTACATCAAAACAGGGCACTGAAGTGCATGCATACTATCCACTCAATCGATGTCGATCCAACGGGAGAGGCCCAGTTTATAAAAGATTCATGACTTTGTTCGGAATTTGAAACTTTTCTCACTCCCTGATCACCTTTACCCTTTCTCTCTTGCAGTTTGTCGACTGGGCGTTGACCGCCACAGTCTCATTTTTTTTCTAGTTTCGCTCACTTGCTTGAGCAGCATGTATCGAATTTCACTCCGTATGGTAACAATGTTCTAGAAAGAGTTTTTGAGATCATTTACAATGGTAAACAGCATGCGTCCCCACAGGGGTGTGAAAACGCTACATCAAAACAGGGCACTGAAGTGCATGCATACTATCCACTCAATCGATGTCGATCCAACGGGAGAGGCCCAGTTTATAAAAGATTTATGACTTTGTTCGGAATTTGAAACTTTTCTAACTCCCTGATCACCTTTATCCTTTCTCTCTCGCAGTTTGTCAACTGGGCGTTGACCGCCACAGTCTCATTTTTTTCTAGTTTCGCCTACTTGCTTGAGCATCATGTATCGAACTTCACTCCGTATGGTAACAATGTTCTAGAAAGAGTTTTAGAGATTATTTACAATCCTAAACAGCATGCGTCCCCACAGGGGTGTGAAAACGCTACATCAAAACAGGACACTGAAGTGCATGCATACTATCCACTCAATCGATGTCGATCCAACGGGAGAGGCCCAGTTTATAAAAGATTCATGACTTTGTTCGGAATTTGAAACTTTTCTCACTCCCTGATCACCTTTACCCTTTCTCTTTCGCAGTTTGTCGACTGGGCGTTGACCGCCACAGTCTCATTTTTTTCTAGTTTTGCTCACTTGCTTGAGCAGCATGTATCGAATTTCACTCCGTATGGTAACAATGTTCTAGAAAGAGTTTTTTGAGATCATTTACAATGGTAAACAGCATGCGTCCCCACAGGGGTGTGAAAACGCTACATCAAAACAGGGCACTGAAGTGCATGCATACTATCCACTCAATCGATGTCGATCCAACGGGAGAGGCCCAGTTCATAAAAGATTCATGACTTTGTTCGGGATTTGAAACTTTTCTCACTCCCTGATCACCTTTATCCTTTCTCTCTCGCAGTTTGTCGACTGGGCGTTGACCGCCACAGTCTCTTTTTTTCTAGTTTCGCTCACTTGCTTGAGCAGCATGTATCGAATTTCACTCCGTATGGTAACAATGTTCTAGAAAGAGTTTTTGAGATCATTTACAATGGTAAACAGCATGCGTCCCCACAGGGGTGTGAAAACGCTACATCAAAACAGGGCACTGAAGTGCATGCATACTATCCACTCAATTGATGTCGATCCAACGGGAGAGGCCCAGTTTATAAAAGATTCAATACTTTGTTCGGAATTGGAAACTTTTCTCACTCCCTGACCACCCTCATCCTTTCTCTCTCGCAGTTTGTCGACTGGGCGTTGACCGCCACAGTCTCTTTTTTCTCTAGTTTCGCTCACTTGCTTGAGCAGCATGTATCGAGTTTCACTCCGTATGGTAACAATGTTCTAGAAAGAGGTTTTGAGATTATTTACAATGGTAAACAGCATGCGTCCCCACAGGGGTGTGAAAACGCTACATCAAAACAGGGCACTGAAGTGCATGCATACTATCCACTCAATCGATGTCGATCCAACGAGAGAGGCCCAGTTTATAAAAGATTCATGACTTTGTTCGGAATTCGAAACTTTTCTCACTCCCTGATCACATTTATCCTTTCTCTCTCGCAGTTTGTCGACTGGGCGTTGACCGCCACAGTCTCATTTTTTCTAGTTTCGCTCTTCTGCTTGAGCAGCATGTATCGAAATTCACTCCGTATGGTAACAATGTTCTAGAAAGAGTTTTTGAGATCATTTACAATGGTAAACAGCTTGCGTCCCCACAGGGGTGTGAAAACGCTACATCAAAACAGGGCACTGAAGTGCATGCATACTACCCACTCAATCGATGTCGATCCAACGGGAGAGGCCCAGTTTATAAAAGATATATGACTTTGTTCGGAATTTGAAACTTTTCTCACTCCCTGATCACCTTTATCCTTTCTCTCTCGCAGTTCGTCGACTGGGCGTTGACCGCCACAGCCTCTTTTTTTCTAGTTTCGCTCACTTGCTTGAGCAGCATGTATCGAACTTCACTCCGTATGATAACAATGTTCTAGAAAGAGTTTTTGAGATCTTTTACAATGGTAAACAGCATGCGTCCCCACAGGGGTGTGAAAACGCTACATCAAAACAGGGCACTGAAGTGCGTGCATACTATCCACTCAATCGATGTCGATCCAACGGGAGAGGCCCAGTTTATAAAAGAATCATGACTTTGTTAGGAATTTGAAACTTTTCTCACTCCCTGATCACCCTTATCCTTTCTCTCTCTCGCAGTTTGTCGACTGGGCGTTGACCGCCACAGTCTCTTTTTTTTCTAGTTTCGCTCACTCGCTTGAGCAGCATTTATCGAATTTCACTCCGTATGGTAACAAAGTTCTAGAAAGAGGTTTTGAGAGCATTTACAATGGTAAACATCATGCGTCCCCACAGGGGTGTGAAAACGCTACATCAAAACAGGGCAATTAAGTTCATGCATACTATCCACTCAATCGATGTCGATCCAACGGGAGAGGCCCAGTTTATAAAAGATTCATGACTTTGTTCGGAATTGGAAACTTTTCTCACTTCCTGATCACCTTTATCCTTTCTCTCTCGCAGTTTGTCGACTGGGCGTTGACCGCCACAGCCTCTTTTTTTTCTAGTTTCGCTCACTTGCTTGAGCAGCATGTATCGAATTTCACTCCGTATGGTAACAATGTTCTAGAAAGAGTTTTTGAGATCATTTACAATGGTAAACAGCATGCGTCCCCACAGGGGTGTGAAAACGCTACATCAAAACAGGGCACTGAAGTGCATGCATACTATCCACTCAATCGATGTCGATCCAACGAGAGAGGCTCAGTTTATAAAAGATTCATGACTTTGTTCGGAATTTGAAACTTTTCTCACTCCCTGATCACCTTTATCCTTTCTCTCTCGTAGTTTGTCGACTGGACGTTGACCGCCACAGTCTCTTTTTTTCGCTCACTCGCATGAGCAGCATGTATCGAACTTCACTCCGTATGGTAACAAAGTTCTAGAAAAAAAGTTTTGAGGTCATTTACAATGGTAAACAGCATGCGTCCCCACAGGGGTGTGAAAACGCTACATCAAAACAGGGCAATGAAGTGCATGCATACTATCCACTCAATCGATGTCGATCCAACGGGAGAGTTTATAAAAGATTCATGACTTTGTTCGGAATTTGAAACTTTTCTCACTCCCTGATCACCTTTATCCTTTCTCTCTCGCAGTTTGTCGACTGGGTCGTTGACCACCACAGTCTCATTTTTTTCTAGTTTCGCTCACTTGCTTGAGCAGCATGTATCGAATTTCACTCCGTATGGTAACAATGTTCTAGAAAGAGTTTTAGAGATCATTTACAATGATAAACAGCATGCGTCCCCACAGGGGTGTGAAAACGCTACATCAAAACAGGGCACTGAAGTACATGCATACTATCCACTCTATCGATGTCGATCCAACGGGAGAGGCCCAGTTTATAAAAGATTCATGACTTTGTTCGGAATTTGAAACTTTTCTCACTCCCTGATCACCTTTACCCTTTCTCTCTTGCAGTTTGTCGACTGGGCGTTGACCGCCACAGTCTCATTTTTTTTTCTAGTTTCGCTCACTTGCTTGAGCAGCATGTATCGAATTTCACTCCGTATGGTAACAATGTTCTAGAAAGAGTTTTTGAGATCATTTACAATGGTAAACAGCATGCGTCCCCACAGGGGTGTGAAAACGCTACATCAAAACAGGACACTGAAGTGCATGCATACTATCCACTCAATCGATGTCGATCCAACGGGAGAGGCCCAGTTTATAAAAGATTCATGACTTTGTTCGGAATTTGAAACTTTTCTCACTCCCTGATCACCTTTACCCTTTCTCTTTCGCAGTTTGTCGACTGGGCGTTGACCGCCACAGTCTCTTTTTTTCTAGTTTCGCTCACTCGCTTGAGCAGCATTTATCGAATTTCACTCCGTATGGTAACAAAGTTCTAGAAAGAGGTTTTGAGAGCATTTACAATGGTAAACATCATGCGTCCCCACAGGGGTGTGAAAACGCTACATCAAAACAGGGCAATTAAGTTCATGCATACTATCCACTCAATCGATGTCGATCCAACGGGAGAGGCCCAGTTTATAAAAGATTCATGACTTTGTTCGGAATTGGAAACTTTTCTCACTTCCTGATCACCTTTATCCTTTCTCTCTCGCAGTTTGTCGACTGGGCGTTGACCGCCACAGCCTCTTTTTTTTCTAGTTTCGCTCACTTGCTTGAGCAGCATGTATCGAATTTCACTCCGTATGGTAACAATGTTCTAGAAAGAGTTTTTGAGATCATTTACAATGGTAAACAGCATGCGTCCCCACAGGGGTGTGAAAACGCTACATCAAAACAGGGCACTGAAGTGCATGCATACTATCCACTCAATTGATGTCGATCCAACGGGAGAGGCCCAGTTTATAAAAGATTCAATACTTTGTTCGGAATTGGAAACTTTTCTCACTCCCTGACCACCCTCATCCTTTCTCTCTCGCAGTTTGTCGACTGGGCGTTGACCGCCACAGTCTCTTTTTTCTCTAGTTTCGCTCACTTGCTTGAGCAGCATGTATCGAGTTTCACTCCGTATGGTAACAATGTTCTAGAAAGAGGTTTTGAGATTATTTACAATGGTAAACAGCATGCGTCCCCACAGGGGTGTGAAAACGCTACATCAAAACAGGGCACTGAAGTGCATGCATACTATCCACTCAATCGATGTCGATCCAACGAGAGAGGCCCAGTTTATAAAAGATTCATGACTTTGTTCGGAATTCGAAACTTTTCTCACTCCCTGATCACATTTATCCTTTCTCTCTCGCAGTTTGTCGACTGGGCGTTGACCGCCACAGTCTCATTTTTTCTAGTTTCGCTCTTCTGCTTGAGCAGCATGTATCGAAATTCACTCCGTATGGTAACAATGTTCTAGAAAGAGTTTTTGAGATCATTTACAATGGTAAACAGCTTGCGTCCCCACAGGGGTGTGAAAACGCTACATCAAAACAGGGCACTGAAGTGCATGCATACTACCCACTCAATCGATGTCGATCCAACGGGAGAGGCCCAGTTTATAAAAGATATATGACTTTGTTCGGAATTTGAAACTTTTCTCACTCCCTGATCACCTTTATCCTTTCTCTCTCGCAGTTCGTCGACTGGGCGTTGACCGCCACAGCCTCTTTTTTTCTAGTTTCGCTCACTTGCTTGAGCAGCATGTATCGAACTTCACTCCGTATGATAACAATGTTCTAGAAAGAGTTTTTGAGATCTTTTACAATGGTAAACAGCATGCGTCCCCACAGGGGTGTGAAAACGCTACATCAAAACAGGGCACTGAAGTGCGTGCATACTATCCACTCAATCGATGTCGATCCAACGGGAGAGGCCCAGTTTATAAAAGAATCATGACTTTGTTAGGAATTTGAAACTTTTCTGACTCCCTGATCACCCTTATCCTTTCTCTCTCTCGCAGTTTGTCGACTGGGCGTTGACCGCCACAGTCTCTTTTTTTTCTAGTTTCGCTCACTCGCTTGAGCAGCATTTATCGAATTTCACTCCGTATGGTAACAAAGTTCTAGAAAGAGGTTTTGAGAGCATTTACAATGGTAAACATCATGCGTCCCCACAGGGGTGTGAAAACGCTACATCAAAACAGGGCAATTAAGTTCATGCATACTATCCACTCAATCGATGTCGATCCAACGGGAGAGGCCCAGTTTATAAAAGATTCATGACTTTGTTCGGAATTGGAAACTTTTCTCACTTCCTGATCACCTTTATCCTTTCTCTCTCGCAGTTTGTCGACTGGGCGTTGACCGCCACAGCCTCTTTTTTTTCTAGTTTCGCTCACTTGCTTGAGCAGCATGTATCGAATTTCACTCCGTATGGTAACAATGTTCTAGAAAGAGTTTTTGAGATCATTTACAATGGTAAACAGCATGCGTCCCCACAGGGGTGTGAAAACGCTACATCAAAACAGGGCACTGAAGTGCATGCATACTATCCACTCAATCGATGTCGATCCAACGAGAGAGGCTCAGTTTATAAAAGATTCATGACTTTGTTCGGAATTTGAAACTTTTCTCACTCCCTGATCACCTTTATCCTTTCTCTCTCGTAGTTTGTCGACTGGACGTTGACCGCCACAGTCTCTTTTTTTCGCTCACTCGCATGAGCAGCATGTATCGAACTTCACTCCGTATGGTAACAAAGTTCTAGAAAAAAAGTTTTGAGGTCATTTACAATGGTAAACAGCATGCGTCCCCACAGGGGTGTGAAAACGCTACATCAAAACAGGGCAATGAAGTGCATGCATACTATCCACTCAATCGATGTCGATCCAACGGGAGAGTTTATAAAAGATTCATGACTTTGTTCGGAATTTGAAACTTTTCTCACTCCCTGATCACCTTTATCCTTTCTCTCTCGCAGTTTGTCGACTGGGTCGTTGACCACCACAGTCTCATTTTTTTCTAGTTTCGCTCACTTGCTTGAGCAGCATGTATCGAATTTCACTCCGTATGGTAACAATGTTCTAGAAAGAGTTTTAGAGATCATTTACAATGATAAACAGCATGCGTCCCCACAGGGGTGTGAAAACGCTACATCAAAACAGGGCACTGAAGTACATGCATACTATCCACTCTATCGATGTCGATCCAACGGGAGAGGCCCAGTTTATAAAAGATTCATGACTTTGTTCGGAATTTGAAACTTTTCTCACTCCCTGATCACCTTTACCCTTTCTCTTTCGCAGTTTGTCGACTGGGCGTTGACCGCCACAGTCTCTTTTTTTCTAGTTTCGCTCACTCGCTTGAGCAGCATTTATCGAATTTCACTCCGTATGGTAACAAAGTTCTAGAAAGAGGTTTTGAGAGCATTTACAATGGTAAACATCATGCGTCCCCACAGGGGTGTGAAAACGCTACATCAAAACAGGGCAATTAAGTTCATGCATACTATCCACTCAATCGATGTCGATCCAACGGGAGAGGCCCAGTTTATAAAAGATTCATGACTTTGTTCGGAATTGGAAACTTTTCTCACTTCCTGATCACCTTTATCCTTTCTCTCTCGCAGTTTGTCGACTGGGCGTTGACCGCCACAGCCTCTTTTTTTTCTAGTTTCGCTCACTTGCTTGAGCAGCATGTATCGAATTTCACTCCGTATGGTAACAATGTTCTAGAAAGAGTTTTTGAGATCATTTACAATGGTAAACAGCATGCGTCCCCACAGGGGTGTGAAAACGCTACATCAAAACAGGGCACTGAAGTGCATGCATACTATCCACTCAATCGATGTCGATCCAACGAGAGAGGCTCAGTTTATAAAAGATTCATGACTTTGTTCGGAATTTGAAACTTTTCTCACTCCCTGATCACCTTTATCCTTTCTCTCTCGTAGTTTGTCGACTGGACGTTGACCGCCACAGTCTCTTTTTTTCGCTCACTCGCATGAGCAGCATGTATCGAACTTCACTCCGTATGGTAACAAAGTTCTAGAAAAAAAGTTTTGAGGTCATTTACAATGGTAAACAGCATGCGTCCCCACAGGGGTGTGAAAACGCTACATCAAAACAGGGCAATGAAGTGCATGCATACTATCCACTCAATCGATGTCGATCCAACGGGAGAGTTTATAAAAGATTCATGACTTTGTTCGGAATTTGAAACTTTTCTCACTCCCTGATCACCTTTATCCTTTCTCTCTCGCAGTTTGTCGACTGGGTCGTTGACCACCACAGTCTCATTTTTTTCTAGTTTCGCTCACTTGCCAGCATGTATCGAATTTCACTCCGTATGGTAACAATGTTCTAGAAAGAGTTTTAGAGATCATTTACAATGATAAACAGCATGCGTCCCCACAGGGGTGTGAAAACGCTACATCAAAACAGGGCACTGAAGTGCATGCATACTATCCACTCAATCGATGTCGATCCAACGGGAGAGGCCCAGTTTATAAAAGATTCCTGACTTTGTTCGGAATTTGAAACTTTTCTCACTCCCTGATCACCTTTATCCTTTCTCTCTCGCAGTTTGTCGACTGGGTCGTTGACCACCACAGTCTCATTTTTTTCTAGTTTCGCTCACTTGCTTGAGCAGCATGTATCGAATTTCACTCCGTATGGTAACAATGTTCTAGAAAGAGTTTTAGAGATCATTTACAATGATAAACAGCATGCGTCCCCACAGGGGTGTGAAAACGCTACATCAAAACAGGGCACTGAAGTACATGCATACTATCCACTCTATCGATGTCGATCCAACGGGAGAGGCCCAGTTTATAAAAGATTCATGACTTTGTTCGGAATTTGAAACTTTTCTCACTCCCTGATCACCTTTACCCTTTCTCTCTTGCAGTTTGTCGACTGGGCGTTGACCGCCACAGTCTCATTTTTTTTTCTAGTTTCGCTCACTTGCTTGAGCAGCATGTATCGAATTTCACTCCGTATGGTAACAATGTTCTAGAAAGAGTTTTTGAGATCATTTACAATGGTAAACAGCATGCGTCCCCACAGGGGTGTGAAAACGCTACATCAAAACAGGACACTGAAGTGCATGCATACTATCCACTCAATCGATGTCGATCCAACGGGAGAGGCCCAGTTTATAAAAGATTCATGACTTTGTTCGGAATTTGAAACTTTTCTCACTCCCTGATCACCTTTACCCTTTCTCTTTCGCAGTTTTTCGACTGGGCGTTGACCGCCACAGTCTCTTTTTTTCTAGTTTCGCTCACTCGCTTGAGCAGCATTTATCGAATTTCACTCCGTATGGTAACAAAGTTCTAGAAAGAGGTTTTGAGAGCATTTACAATGGTAAACATCATGCGTCCCCACAGGGGTGTGAAAACGCTACATCAAAACAGGGCAATTAAGTTCATGCATACTATCCACTCAATCGATGTCGATCCAACGGGAGAGGCCCAGTTTATAAAAGATTCATGACTTTGTTCGGAATTGGAAACTTTTCTCACTTCCTGATCACCTTTATCCTTTCTCTCTCGCAGTTTGTCGACTGGGCGTTGACCGCCACAGCCTCTTTTTTTTCTAGTTTCGCTCACTTGCTTGAGCAGCATGTATCGAATTTCACTCCGTATGGTAACAATGTTCTAGAAAGAGTTTTTGAGATCATTTACAATGGTAAACAGCATGCGTCCCCACAGGGGTGTGAAAACGCTACATCAAAACAGGGCACTGAAGTGCATGCATACTATCCACTCAATCGATGTCGATCCAACGAGAGAGGCTCAGTTTATAAAAGATTCATGACTTTGTTCGGAATTTGAAACTTTTCTCACTCCCTGATCACCTTTATCCTTTCTCTCTCGTAGTTTGTCGACTGGACGTTGACCGCCACAGTCTCTTTTTTTCGCTCACTCGCATGAGCAGCATGTATCGAACTTCACTCCGTATGGTAACAAAGTTCTAGAAAAAAAGTTTTGAGGTCATTTACAATGGTAAACAGCATGCGTCCCCACAGGGGTGTGAAAACGCTACATCAAAACAGGGCAATGAAGTGCATGCATACTATCCACTCAATCGATGTCGATCCAACGGGAGAGTTTATAAAAGATTCATGACTTTGTTCGGAATTTGAAACTTTTCTCACTCCCTGATCACCTTTATCCTTTCTCTCTCGCAGTTTGTCGACTGGGTCGTTGACCACCACAGTCTCATTTTTTTCTAGTTTCGCTCACTTGCCAGCATGTATCGAATTTCACTCCGTATGGTAACAATGTTCTAGAAAGAGTTTTAGAGATCATTTACAATGATAAACAGCATGCGTCCCCACAGGGGTGTGAAAACGCTACATCAAAACAGGGCACTGAAGTGCATGCATACTATCCACTCAATCGATGTCGATCCAACGGGAGAGGCCCAGTTTATAAAAGATTCCTGACTTTGTTCGGAATTTGAAACTTTTCTCACTCCCTGATCACCTTTACCCTTTCTCTCTTGCAGTTTGTCGACTGGGCGTTGACCGCCACAGTCTCATTTTTTTTCTAGTTTCGCTCACTTGCTTGAGCAGCATGTATCGAATTTCACTCCGTATGGTAACAATGTTCTAGAAAGAGTTTTTGAGATCATTTACAATGGTAAACAGCATGCGTCCCCACAGGGGTGTGAAAACGCTACATCAAAACAGGGCACTGAAGTGCATGCATACTATCCACTCAATCGATGTCGATCCAACGGGAGAGGCCCAGTTTATAAAAGATTCATGACTTTGTTCGGAATTTGAAACTTTTCTAACTCCCTGATCACCTTTATCCTTTCTCTCTCGCAGTTTGTCAACTGGGCGTTGACCGCCACAGTCTCATTTTTTTCTAGTTTCGCTCACTTGCTTGAGCAGCATGTATCGAATTTCACTCCGTATGGTAACAATGTTCTAGAAAGAGTTTTTTGAGATCATTTAAAATGGTAAACAGCATGCGTCCCCACAGGGGTGTGAAAACGCTACATCAAAACAGGGCACTGAAGTGCATGCATACTATCCACTCAATCGATGTCGATCCAACGGGAGAGGCCCAGTTTATAAAAGATTCATGACTTTGTTCGGGATTTGAAACTTTTCTCACTCCCTGATCACCTTTATCCTTTCTCTCTCGCAGTTTGTCGACTGGGCGTTGACCGCCACAGTCTCTTTTTTTCTAGTTTCGCTCACTTGCTTGAGCAGCATGTATCGAATTTCACTCCGTATGGTAACAATGTTCTAGAAAGAGTTTTTGAGATCATTTACAATGGTAAACATCATGCGTCCCCACAGGGGTGTGAAAACGCTACATCAAAACAGGGCACTGAAGTGCATGCATACTACCCACTCAATCGATGTCGATCCAACGGGAGAGGCCCAGTTTATAAAAGATATATGACTTTGTTCGGAATTTGAAACTTTTCTCACTCCCTGATCACCTTTATCCTTTCTCTCTCGCAGTTCGTCGACTGGGCGTTGACCGCCACAGTCTCTTTTTTTCGCTCGCTCGCATGAGCAGCATGTATCGAATTTCACTCCGTATGGTAACAAAGTTCTAGAAAGAGGTTTTGAGATCATTTACAATGGTAAACAGCATGCGTCCCCACAGGGGTGTGAAAACGCTACATCAAAACAGGGCACTGAAGTACATGCAAACTATCCACTCAATCGATGTCGATCTAACGGGAGAGGCCCAGTTTATAAAAGATATATGACTTTGTTCGGAATTTGAAACTTTTCTCACTCCCTGATCACCTTTATCCTTTCTCTCTCGCAGTTTGTCGACTGGGTCGTTGACCACCACAGTCTCATTTTTTTCTAGTTTCGCTCACTTGCCAGCATGTATCGAATTTCACTCCGTATGGTAAAAATGTTCTAGAAAGAGTTTTAGAGATCATTTACAATGATAAACAGCATGCGTCCCCACAGGGGTGTGAAAACGCTACATCAAAACAGGGCACTGAAGTGCATGCATACTATCCACTCAATCGATGTCGATCCAACGGGAGAGGCCCAGTTTATAAAAGATTCCTGACTTTGTTCGGAATTTGAAACTTTTCTCACTCCCTGATCACCTTTACCCTTTCTCTCTTGCAGTTTGTCGACTGGGCGTTGACCGCCACAGTCTCATTTTTTTTTCTAGTTTCGCTCACTTGCTTGAGCAGCATGTATCGAATTTCACTCCGTATGGTAACAATGTTCTAGAAAGAGTTTTTGAGATCATTTACAATGGTAAACAGCATGCGTCCCCACAGGGGTGTGAAAACGCTACATCAAAACAGGGCACTGAAGTGCATGCATACTATCCACTCAATCGATGTCGATCCAACGGGAGAGGCCCAGTTTATAAAAGATTCATGACTTTGTTCGGAATTTGAAACTTTTCTAACTCCCTGATCACCTTTATCCTTTCTCTCTCGCAGTTTGTCAACTGGGCGTTGACCGCCACAGTCTCATTTTTTTCTAGTTTCGCTCACTTGCTTGAGCATCATGTATCGAACTTCACTCCGTATGGTAACAATGTTCTAGAAAGAGTTTTAGAGATTATTTACAATGGTAAACAGCATGCGTCCCCACAGGGGTGTGAAAACGCTACATCAAAACAGGACACTGAAGTGCATGCATACTATCCACTCAATCGATGTCGATCCAACGGGAGAGGCCCAGTTTATAAAAGATTCATGACTTTGTTCGGAATTTGAAACTTTTCTCACTCCCTGATCACCTTTACCCTTTCTCTTTCGCAGTTTGTCGACTGGGCGTTGACCGCCACAGTCTCATTTTTTTCTAGTTTCGCTCACTTGCTTGAGCAGCATGTATCGAATTTCACTCCGTATGGTAACAATGTTCTAGAAAGAGTTTTTTGAGATCATTTAAAATGGTAAACAGCATGCGTCCCCACAGGGGTGTGAAAACGCTACATCAAAACAGGGCACTGAAGTGCATGCATACTATCCACTCAATCGATGTCGATCCAACGGGAGAGGCCCAGTTTATAAAAGATTCATGACTTTGTTCGGGATTTGAAACTTTTCTCACTCCCTGATCACCTTTATCCTTTCTCTCTCGCAGTTTGTCGACTGGGCGTTGACCGCCACAGTCTCTTTTTTTCTAGTTTCGCTCACTTGCTTGAGCAGCATGTATCGAATTTCACTCCGTATGGTAACAATGTTCTAGAAAGAGTTTTTGAGATCATTTACAATGGTAAACATCATGCGTCCCCACAGGGGTGTGAAAACGCTACATCAAAACAGGGCACTGAAGTGCATGCATACTACCCACTCAATCGATGTCGATCCAACGGGAGAGGCCCAGTTTATAAAAGATATATGACTTTGTTCGGAATTTGAAACTTTTCTCACTCCCTGATCACCTTTATCCTTTCTCTCTCGCAGTTCGTCGACTGGGCGTTGACCGCCACAGTCTCTTTTTTTCGCTCGCTCGCATGAGCAGCATGTATCGAATTTCACTCCGTATGGTAACAAAGTTCTAGAAAGAGGTTTTGAGATCATTTACAATGGTAAACAGCATGCGTCCCCACAGGGGTGTGAAAACGCTACATCAAAAAAGGGCACTGAAGTACATGCATACTATCCACTCAATCGATGTCGATCTAACGGGAGAGGCCAAGTTTATAAAAGATTCATGACTTTGTTCGGAATTTGAAACTTTTCTCATTCCCTGATCACCTTTATCTTTTCTCTCTCGCAGTTTGTCGACTGGGCGTTGACCGGCACAGTCTCATTTTGTTTTCTAGTTTCGCTCACTTGTTTGAGTAGCATTTATCGAATTTCACTCAGTATAGTAACAAAGTTCTAGAAAACGTTTTTGAGATCATTTACAATGGTAAACATCATGCGTCCCCACAGGGGTGTGAAAACGCTACATCAAAACAGGGCACTGAAGTGCATGCATACTATCCACTCAATCGATGTCGATCCAACGGGAGAGGCCCAGTTTATAAAAGATTCATGACTTTGTTCGGAATTTGAAACTTTTCTCACTCCCTGATCACCTTTATCCTTTCTCTCTCGCAGTTTGTCGACTGGACGTTGACCGCCACAGTCTCTTTTTTTTCTAGTTTCGCTCACTTGCTTGAGCAGCATGTATCGAATTTCACTCCTTATGGTAACAATGTTCTAGAAAGAGTTTTTGAGATCATTTACAATGGTAAACAGCATGCGTCTCCACAGGGGTGTGAAAACGCTACATCAAAACAGGGCACTGAAGTGCATGCATACTATCCACTCAATTGATGTCGATCCAACGGGAGAGGCCTAGTTTATAAAAGATTCAATACTTTTTTTCGGAATTGGAAACTTTTCTCACTCCCTGACCACCCTCATCCTTTCTCTCTCGCAGTTTGTCGACTGGGCGTTGACCGCCACAGTCTCTTTTTTTTCTAGTTTCGCTTACTTGCTTGAGCAGCATGTATCGAATTTCACTACGTTTGGTAACAATGTTCTAGAAAGAGGTTTTGAGATCATTTACAATGGTAAACAGCATGCGTCCCCACAGGGGTGTGAAAACGCTACATCAAAACAGGGCACTGAAGTGCATGCATACTATCCACTCAATCAATGTCGATCCAACGGGAGAGGCCCAGTTTATAAAAGATTCATGACTTTGTTCGGAACTTGAAACTTTTCTCACTCCCTGATCACCCTTATCCTTTCTCTCTCGCAGTTTGTCGACTGGGCGTTGACCGCCACAGTCTCATTTTTTTCTAGTTTCGCTCACTTGCTTGAGCAGCATGTATCGAATTTCACTCCGTATGGTAACAATGTTCTAGAAAGAGTTTTTTGAGATCATTTAAAATGGTAAACAGCATGCGTCCCCACAGGGGTGTGAAAACGCTACATCAAAACAGGGCACTGAAGTGCATGCATACTATCCACTCAATCGATGTCGATCCAACGGGAGAGGCCCAGTTTATAAAAGATTCATGACTTTGTTCGGGATTTGAAACTTTTCTCACTCCCTGATCACCTTTATCCTTTCTCTCTCGCAGTTTGTCGACTGGGCGTTGACCGCCACAGTCTCTTTTTTTCTAGTTTCGCTCACTTGCTTGAGCAGCATGTATCGAATTTCACTCCGTATGGTAACAATGTTCTAGAAAGAGTTTTTGAGATCATTTACAATGGTAAACATCATGCGTCCCCACAGGGGTGTGAAAACGCTACATCAAAACAGGGCACTGAAGTGCATGCATACTACCCACTCAATCGATGTCGATCCAACGGGAGAGGCCCAGTTTATAAAAGATATATGACTTTGTTCGGAATTTGAAACTTTTCTCACTCCCTGATCACCTTTATCCTTTCTCTCTCGCAGTTCGTCGACTGGGCGTTGACCGCCACAGTCTCTTTTTTTCGCTCGCTCGCATGAGCAGCATGTATCGAATTTCACTCCGTATGGTAACAAAGTTCTAGAAAGAGGTTTTGAGATCATTTACAATGGTAAACAGCATGCGTCCCCACAGGGGTGTGAAAACGCTACATCAAAAAAGGGCACTGAAGTACATGCATACTATCCACTCAATCGATGTCGATCTAACGGGAGAGGCCAAGTTTATAAAAGATTCATGACTTTGTTCGGAATTTGAAACTT
This sequence comes from Rhabditoides inermis, assembly GCA_963966185.1. Taxonomy (NCBI): domain Eukaryota; kingdom Metazoa; phylum Nematoda; class Chromadorea; order Rhabditida; family Rhabditidae; genus Rhabditoides; species Rhabditoides inermis. The sequence continues at coordinate 119,670 of CAWZYM010000201.1, read as the reverse complement.
TTCTCATTCCCTGATCACCTTTATCTTTTCTCTCTCGCAGTTTGTCGACTGGGCGTTGACCGGCACAGTCTCATTTTGTTTTCTAGTTTCGCTCACTTGTTTGAGTAGCATTTATCGAATTTCACTCAGTATAGTAACAAAGTTCTAGAAAACGTTTTTGAGATCATTTACAATGGTAAACATCATGCGTCCCCACAGGGGTGTGAAAACGCTACATCAAAACAGGGCACTGAAGTGCATGCATACTATCCACTCAATCGATGTCGATCCAACGGGAGAGGCCCAGTTTATAAAAGATTCATGACTTTGTTCGGAATTTGAAACTTTTCTCACTCCCTGATCACCTTTATCCTTTCTCTCTCGCAGTTTGTCGACTGGACGTTGACCGCCACAGTCTCTTTTTTTTCTAGTTTCGCTCACTTGCTTGAGCAGCATGTATCGAATTTCACTCCTTATGGTAACAATGTTCTAGAAAGAGTTTTTGAGATCATTTACAATGGTAAACAGCATGCGTCTCCACAGGGGTGTGAAAACGCTACATCAAAACAGGGCACTGAAGTGCATGCATACTATCCACTCAATTGATGTCGATCCAACGGGAGAGGCCTAGTTTATAAAAGATTCAATACTTTTTTTCGGAATTGGAAACTTTTCTCACTCCCTGACCACCCTCATCCTTTCTCTCTCGCAGTTTGTCGACTGGGCGTTGACCGCCACAGTCTCTTTTTTTTCTAGTTTCGCTTACTTGCTTGAGCAGCATGTATCGAATTTCACTACGTTTGGTAACAATGTTCTAGAAAGAGGTTTTGAGATCATTTACAATGGTAAACAGCATGCGTCCCCACAGGGGTGTGAAAACGCTACATCAAAACAGGGCACTGAAGTGCATGCATACTATCCACTCAATCAATGTCGATCCAACGGGAGAGGCCCAGTTTATAAAAGATTCATGACTTTGTTCGGAACTTGAAACTTTTCTCACTCCCTGATCACCCTTATCCTTTCTCTCTCGCAGTTTGTCGACTGGGCGTTGACCGCCACAGTCTCATTTTTTTCTAGTTTCGCTCACTTGCTTGAGCAGCATGTATCGAATTACACTCCGTATGGTAACAATGTTCTAGAAAGAGTTTTTGAGATCATTTACAATGGTAAACAGCATGCGTCCCCACAGGGGTGTGAAAACGCTACATCAAAACAGGGCACTGAAGTGCATGCATACTATCCACTCAATCGATGTCGATCCAACGAGAGAGGCCCAGTTTATAAAAGATTCATGACTTTGTTCGGAATTTGAAACTTTTCTCACTCCCTGATCACCTTTATCCTTTCTCTCTCGCAGTTTGTCGACTGGGCGTTGACCGCCACAGTCTCATTTTTCTAGTTTCGCTCACTTGCTTGAGCAGCATGTATCGAATTTCACTCCTTATGGTAACAATGTTCTAGAAAGAGTTTTTGAGGTCATTTACAATGGTAAACAGCATGCGTCTCCACAGGGGTGTGAAAACGCTACATCAAAACAGGGCACTGAAGTGCATGCATACTACCCACTCAATCGATGTCGATCCAACGGGAGAGGCCCAGTTTATAAAAGATATATGACTTTGTTCGGAATTTGAAACTTTTCTCACTCCCTGATCACCTTTATCCTTTCTCTCTCGCAGTTCGTCGACTGGGCGTTGACCGCCACAGTCTCTTTTTTTCGCTCGCTCGCATGAGCAGCATGTATCGAATTTCACTCCGTATGGTAACAAAGTTCTAGAAAGAGGTTTTGAGATCATTTACAATGGTAAACAGCATGCGTCCCCACAGGGGTGTGAAAACGCTACATCAAAACAGGGCACTGAAGTACATGCATACTATCCACTCAATCGATGTCGATCTAACGGGAGAGGCCCAGTTTATAAAAGATATATGACTTTGTTCGGAATTTGAAACTTTTCTCACTCCCTGATCACCTTTATCCTTTCTCTCTCGCAGTTTGTCGACTGGGTCGTTGACCACCACAGTCTCATTTTTTTCTAGTTTCGCTCACTTGCCAGCATGTATCGAATTTCACTCCGTATGGTAACAATGTTCTAGAAAGAGTTTTAGAGATCATTTACAATGATAAACAGCATGCGTCCCCACAGGGGTGTGAAAACGCTACATCAAAACAGGGCACTGAAGTGCATGCATACTATCCACTCAATCGATGTCGATCCAACGGGAGAGGCCCAGTTTATAAAAGATTCCTGACTTTGTTCGGAATTTGAAACTTTTCTCACTCCCTGATCACCTTTACCCTTTCTCTCTTGCAGTTTGTCGACTGGGCGTTGACCGCCACAGTCTCATTTTTTTTCTAGTTTCGCTCACTTGCTTGAGCAGCATGTATCGAATTTCACTCCGTATGGTAACAATGTTCTAGAAAGAGTTTTTGAGATCATTTACAATGGTAAACAGCATGCGTCCCCACAGGGGTGTGAAAACGCTACATCAAAACAGGGCACTGAAGTGCATGCATACTATCCACTCAATCGATGTCGATCCAACGGGAGAGGCCCAGTTTATAAAAGATCCATGACTTTGTTCGGAATTTGAAACTTTTCTAACTCCCTGATCACCTTTATCCTTTCTCTCTCGCAGTTTGTCAACTGGGCGTTGACCGCCACAGTCTCATTTTTTTCTAGTTTCGCTCACTTGCTTGAGCATCATGTATCGAACTTCACTCCGTATGGTAACAATGTTCTAGAAAGAGTTTTAGAGATTATTTACAATGGTAAACAGCATGCGTCCCCACAGGGGTGTGAAAACGCTACATCAAAACAGGACACTGAAGTGCATGCATACTATCCACTCAATCGATGTCGATCCAACGGGAGAGGCCCAGTTTATAAAAGATTCATGACTTTGTTCGGAATTTGAAACTTTTCTCACTCCCTGATCACCTTTACCCTTTCTCTTTCGCAGTTTGTCGACTGGGCGTTGACCGCCACAGTCTCATTTTTTTCTAGTTTCGCTCACTTGCTTGAGCAGCATGTATCGAATTTCACTCCGTATGGTAACAATGTTCTAGAAAGAGTTTTTGAGATCATTTACAATGGTAAACATCATGCGTCCCCACAGGGGTGTGAAAACGCTACATCAAAACAGGGCACTGAAGTGCATGCATACTATCCACTCAATCGATGTCGATCTAACGGGAGAGGCCAAGTTTATAAAAGATTCATGACTTTGTTCGGAATTTGAAACTTTTCTCATTCCCTGATCACCTTTATCTTTTCTCTCTCGCAGTTTGTCGACTGGGCGTTGACCGGCACAGTCTCATTTTGTTTTCTAGTTTCGCTCACTTGTTTGAGTAGCATTTATCGAATTTCACTCAGTATAGTAACAAAGTTCTAGAAAACGTTTTTGAGATCATTTACAATGGTAAACATCATGCGTCCCCACAGGGGTGTGAAAACGCTACATCAAAACAGGGCACTGAAGTGCATGCATACTATCCACTCAATCGATGTCGATCCAACGGGAGAGGCCCAGTTTATAAAAGATTCATGACTTTGTTCGGAATTTGAAACTTTTCTCACTCCCTGATCACCTTTATCCTTTCTCTCTCGCAGTTTGTCGACTGGACGTTGACCGCCACAGTCTCTTTTTTTTCTAGTTTCGCTCACTTGCTTGAGCAGCATGTATCGAATTTCACTCCTTATGGTAACAATGTTCTAGAAAGAGTTTTTGAGATCATTTACAATGGTAAACAGCATGCGTCTCCACAGGGGTGTGAAAACGCTACATCAAAACAGGGCACTGAAGTGCATGCATACTATCCACTCAATTGATGTCGATCCAACGGGAGAGGCCTAGTTTATAAAAGATTCAATACTTTTTTTCGGAATTGGAAACTTTTCTCACTCCCTGACCACCCTCATCCTTTCTCTCTCGCAGTTTGTCGACTGGGCGTTGACCGCCACAGTCTCTTTTTTTTCTAGTTTCGCTTACTTGCTTGAGCAGCATGTATCGAATTTCACTACGTTTGGTAACAATGTTCTAGAAAGAGGTTTTGAGATCATTTACAATGGTAAACAGCATGCGTCCCCACAGGGGTGTGAAAACGCTACATCAAAACAGGGCACTGAAGTGCATGCATACTATCCACTCAATCAATGTCGATCCAACGGGAGAGGCCCAGTTTATAAAAGATTCATGACTTTGTTCGGAACTTGAAACTTTTCTCACTCCCTGATCACCCTTATCCTTTCTCTCTCGCAGTTTGTCGACTGGGCGTTGACCGCCACAGTCTCATTTTTTTCTAGTTTCGCTCACTTGCTTGAGCAGCATGTATCGAATTTCACTCCGTATGGTAACAATGTTCTAGAAAGAGTTTTTTGAGATCATTTAAAATGGTAAACAGCATGCGTCCCCACAGGGGTGTGAAAACGCTACATCAAAACAGGGCACTGAAGTGCATGCATACTATCCACTCAATCGATGTCGATCCAACGGGAGAGGCCCAGTTTATAAAAGATTCATGACTTTGTTCGGGATTTGAAACTTTTCTCACTCCCTGATCACCTTTATCCTTTCTCTCTCGCAGTTTGTCGACTGGGCGTTGACCGCCACAGTCTCTTTTTTTCTAGTTTCGCTCACTTGCTTGAGCAGCATGTATCGAATTTCACTCCGTATGGTAACAATGTTCTAGAAAGAGTTTTTGAGATCATTTACAATGGTAAACATCATGCGTCCCCACAGGGGTGTGAAAACGCTACATCAAAACAGGGCACTGAAGTGCATGCATACTACCCACTCAATCGATGTCGATCCAACGGGAGAGGCCCAGTTTATAAAAGATATATGACTTTGTTCGGAATTTGAAACTTTTCTCACTCCCTGATCACCTTTATCCTTTCTCTCTCGCAGTTCGTCGACTGGGCGTTGACCGCCACAGTCTCTTTTTTTCGCTCGCTCGCATGAGCAGCATGTATCGAATTTCACTCCGTATGGTAACAAAGTTCTAGAAAGAGGTTTTGAGATCATTTACAATGGTAAACAGCATGCGTCCCCACAGGGGTGTGAAAACGCTACATCAAAAAAGGGCACTGAAGTACATGCATACTATCCACTCAATCGATGTCGATCTAACGGGAGAGGCCAAGTTTATAAAAGATTCATGACTTTGTTCGGAATTTGAAACTTTTCTCATTCCCTGATCACCTTTATCTTTTCTCTCTCGCAGTTTGTCGACTGGGCGTTGACCGGCACAGTCTCATTTTGTTTTCTAGTTTCGCTCACTTGTTTGAGTAGCATTTATCGAATTTCACTCAGTATAGTAACAAAGTTCTAGAAAACGTTTTTGAGATCATTTACAATGGTAAACATCATGCGTCCCCACAGGGGTGTGAAAACGCTACATCAAAACAGGGCACTGAAGTGCATGCATACTATCCACTCAATCGATGTCGATCCAACGGGAGAGGCCCAGTTTATAAAAGATTCATGACTTTGTTCGGAATTTGAAACTTTTCTCACTCCCTGATCACCTTTATCCTTTCTCTCTCGCAGTTTGTCGACTGGACGTTGACCGCCACAGTCTCTTTTTTTTCTAGTTTCGCTCACTTGCTTGAGCAGCATGTATCGAATTTCACTCCTTATGGTAACAATGTTCTAGAAAGAGTTTTTGAGATCATTTACAATGGTAAACAGCATGCGTCTCCACAGGGGTGTGAAAACGCTACATCAAAACAGGGCACTGAAGTGCATGCATACTATCCACTCAATTGATGTCGATCCAACGGGAGAGGCCTAGTTTATAAAAGATTCAATACTTTTTTTCGGAATTGGAAACTTTTCTCACTCCCTGACCACCCTCATCCTTTCTCTCTCGCAGTTTGTCGACTGGGCGTTGACCGCCACAGTCTCTTTTTTTTCTAGTTTCGCTTACTTGCTTGAGCAGCATGTATCGAATTTCACTACGTTTGGTAACAATGTTCTAGAAAGAGGTTTTGAGATCATTTACAATGGTAAACAGCATGCGTCCCCACAGGGGTGTGAAAACGCTACATCAAAACAGGGCACTGAAGTGCATGCATACTATCCACTCAATCAATGTCGATCCAACGGGAGAGGCCCAGTTTATAAAAGATTCATGACTTTGTTCGGAACTTGAAACTTTTCTCACTCCCTGATCACCCTTATCCTTTCTCTCTCGCAGTTTGTCGACTGGGCGTTGACCGCCACAGTCTCATTTTTTTCTAGTTTCGCTCACTTGCTTGAGCAGCATGTATCGAATTACACTCCGTATGGTAACAATGTTCTAGAAAGAGTTTTTGAGATCATTTACAATGGTAAACAGCATGCGTCCCCACAGGGGTGTGAAAACGCTACATCAAAACAGGGCACTGAAGTGCATGCATACTATCCACTCAATCGATGTCGATCCAACGAGAGAGGCCCAGTTTATAAAAGATTCATGACTTTGTTCGGAATTTGAAACTTTTCTCACTCCCTGATCACCTTTATCCTTTCTCTCTCGCAGTTTGTCGACTGGGCGTTGACCGCCACAGTCTCATTTTTCTAGTTTCGCTCACTTGCTTGAGCAGCATGTATCGAATTTCACTCCTTATGGTAACAATGTTCTAGAAAGAGTTTTTGAGGTCATTTACAATGGTAAACAGCATGCGTCTCCACAGGGGTGTGAAAACGCTACATCAAAACAGGGCACTGAAGTGCATGCATACTACCCACTCAATCGATGTCGATCCAACGGGAGAGGCCCAGTTTATAAAAGATATATGACTTTGTTCGGAATTTGAAACTTTTCTCACTCCCTGATCACCTTTATCCTTTCTCTCTCGCAGTTCGTCGACTGGGCGTTGACCGCCACAGTCTCTTTTTTTCGCTCGCTCGCATGAGCAGCATGTATCGAATTTCACTCCGTATGGTAACAAAGTTCTAGAAAGAGGTTTTGAGATCATTTACAATGGTAAACAGCATGCGTCCCCACAGGGGTGTGAAAACGCTACATCAAAACAGGGCACTGAAGTACATGCATACTATCCACTCAATCGATGTCGATCTAACGGGAGAGGCCCAGTTTATAAAAGATATATGACTTTGTTCGGAATTTGAAACTTTTCTCACTCCCTGATCACCTTTATCCTTTCTCTCTCGCAGTTTGTCGACTGGGTCGTTGACCACCACAGTCTCATTTTTTTCTAGTTTCGCTCACTTGCCAGCATGTATCGAATTTCACTCCGTATGGTAACAATGTTCTAGAAAGAGTTTTAGAGATCATTTACAATGATAAACAGCATGCGTCCCCACAGGGGTGTGAAAACGCTACATCAAAACAGGGCACTGAAGTGCATGCATACTATCCACTCAATCGATGTCGATCCAACGGGAGAGGCCCAGTTTATAAAAGATTCCTGACTTTGTTCGGAATTTGAAACTTTTCTCACTCCCTGATCACCTTTACCCTTTCTCTCTTGCAGTTTGTCGACTGGGCGTTGACCGCCACAGTCTCATTTTTTTTCTAGTTTCGCTCACTTGCTTGAGCAGCATGTATCGAATTTCACTCCGTATGGTAACAATGTTCTAGAAAGAGTTTTTGAGATCATTTACAATGGTAAACAGCATGCGTCCCCACAGGGGTGTGAAAACGCTACATCAAAACAGGGCACTGAAGTGCATGCATACTATCCACTCAATCGATGTCGATCCAACGGGAGAGGCCCAGTTTATAAAAGATCCATGACTTTGTTCGGAATTTGAAACTTTTCTAACTCCCTGATCACCTTTATCCTTTCTCTCTCGCAGTTTGTCAACTGGGCGTTGACCGCCACAGTCTCATTTTTTTCTAGTTTCGCTCACTTGCTTGAGCATCATGTATCGAACTTCACTCCGTATGGTAACAATGTTCTAGAAAGAGTTTTAGAGATTATTTACAATGGTAAACAGCATGCGTCCCCACAGGGGTGTGAAAACGCTACATCAAAACAGGACACTGAAGTGCATGCATACTATCCACTCAATCGATGTCGATCCAACGGGAGAGGCCCAGTTTATAAAAGATTCATGACTTTGTTCGGAATTTGAAACTTTTCTCACTCCCTGATCACCTTTACCCTTTCTCTTTCGCAGTTTGTCGACTGGGCGTTGACCGCCACAGTCTCATTTTTTTCTAGTTTCGCTCACTTGCTTGAGCAGCATGTATCGAATTTCACTCCGTATGGTAACAATGTTCTAGAAAGAGTTTTTGAGATCATTTACAATGGTAAACATCATGCGTCCCCACAGGGGTGTGAAAACGCTACATCAAAACAGGGCACTGAAGTGCATGCATACTACCCACTCAATCGATGTCGATCCAACGGGAGAGGCCCAGTTTATAAAAGATATATGACTTTGTTCGGAATTTGAAACTTTTCTCACTCCCTGATCACCTTTATCCTTTCTCTCTCGCAGTTCGTCGACTGGGCGTTGACCGCCACAGTCTCTTTTTTTCGCTCGCTCGCATGAGCAGCATGTATCGAATTTCACTCCGTATGGTAACAAAGTTCTAGAAAGAGGTTTTGAGATCATTTACAATGGTAAACAGCATGCGTCCCCACAGGGGTGTGAAAACGCTACATCAAAACAGGGCACTGAAGTACATGCATACTATCCACTCAATCGATGTCGATCTAACGGGAGAGGCCAAGTTTATAAAAGATTCATGACTTTGTTCGGAATTTGAAACTTTTCTCATTCCCTGATCACCTTTTCTTTTCTCTCTCGCAGTTTGTCGACTGGGCGTTGACCGGCACAGTCTCATTTTGTTTTCTAGTTTCGCTCACTTGTTTGAGTAGCATTTATCGAATTTCACTCAGTATAGTAACAAAGTTCTAGAAAACGTTTTTGAGATCATTTACAATGGTAAACATCATGCGTCCCCACAGGGGTGTGAAAACGCTACATCAAAACAGGGCACTGAAGTGCATGCATACTATCCACTCAATCGATGTCGATCCAACGGGAGAGGCCCAGTTTATAAAAGATTCATGACTTTGTTCGGAATTTGAAACTTTTCTCACTCCCTGATCACCTTTATCCTTTCTCTCTCGCAGTTTGTCGACTGGACGTTGACCGCCACAGTCTCTTTTTTTTCTAGTTTCGCTCACTTGCTTGAGCAGCATGTATCGAATTTCACTCCTTATGGTAACAATGTTCTAGAAAGAGTTTTTGAGATCATTTACAATGGTAAACAGCATGCGTCTCCACAGGGGTGTGAAAACGCTACATCAAAACAGGGCACTGAAGTGCATGCATACTATCCACTCAATTGATGTCGATCCAACGGGAGAGGCCTAGTTTATAAAAGATTCAATACTTTTTTTCGGAATTGGAAACTTTTCTCACTCCCTGACCACCCTCATCCTTTCTCTCTCGCAGTTTGTCGACTGGGCGTTGACCGCCACAGTCTCTTTTTTTCTAGTTTCGCTTACTTGCTTGAGCAGCATGTATCGAATTTCACTACGTTTGGTAACAATGTTCTAGAAAGAGGTTTTGAGATCATTTACAATGGTAAACAGCATGCGTCCCCACAGGGGTGTGAAAACGCTACATCAAAACAGGGCACTGAAGTGCATGCATACTATCCACTCAATCAATGTCGATCCAACGGGAGAGGCCCAGTTTATAAAAGATTCATGACTTTGTTCGGAACTTGAAACTTTTCTCACTCGCTGATCACCCTTATCCTTTCTCTCTCGCAGTTTGTCGACTGGGCGTTGACCGCCACAGTCTCATTTTTTTCTAGTTTCGCTCACTTGCTTGAGCAGCATGTATCGAATTACACTCCGTATGGTAACAATGTTCTAGAAAGAGTTTTTGAGATCATTTACAATGGTAAACAGCATGCGTCCCCACAGGGGTGTGAAAACGCTACATCAAAACAGGGCACTGAAGTGCATGCATACTATCCACTCAATCGATGTCGATCCAACGAGAGAGGCCCAGTTTATAAAAGATTCATGACTTTGTTCGGAATTTGAAACTTTTCTCACTCCCTGATCACCTTTATCCTTTCTCTCTCGCAGTTTGTCGACTGGGCGTTGACCGCCACAGTCTCATTTTTCTAGTTTCGCTCACTTGCTTGAGCAGCATGTATCGAATTTCACTCCTTATGGTAACAATGTTCTAGAAAGAGTTTTTGAGGTCATTTACAATGGTAAACAGCATGCGTCTCCACAGGGGTGTGAAAACGCTACATCAAAACAGGGCACTGAAGTGCATGCATACTATCCACTCAATTGATGTCGATCCAACGGGAGAGGCCTAGTTTATAAAAGATTCAATACTTTGTTCGGAATTGGAAACTTTTCTCACTCCCTGACCACCCTCATCCTTTTTCTCTCGCAGTTTGTCGACTGGGCGTTGACCGCCGCAGTCTCTTTTTTTCGCTCACTCGCATGAGCAGCATGTATCGAATTTCACTCCGTATGGTAACAAAGTTCTAGAAAGAGGTTTTGAGATCATTTACAATGGTAAACAGCATGCGTCCCCACAGGGGTGTGAAAACGCTACATCAAAACAGGGCACTGAAGTACATGCATACTATCCACTCAATCGATGTCGATCTAACGGGAGAGGCCAAGTTTATAAAAGATTCATGACTTTGTTCGGAATTTGAAACTTTTCTCATTCCCTGATCACCTTTATCTTTTCTCTCTCGCAGTTTGTCGACTGGGCGTTGACCGGCACAGTCTCATTTTGTTTTCTAGTTTCGCTCACTTGTTTGAGTAGCATTTATCGAATTTCACTCCGTATAGTAACAAAGTTCTAGAAAACGTTTTTGAGATCATTTACAATGGTAAACAGCATGCGTCCCCACAGGGGTGTGAAAACGCTACATCAAAACAGGGCACTGAAGTGCATGCATACTATCCACTCAATCGATGTCGATCCAACGAGAGAGGCCCAGTTTATAAAAGATTCATGACTTTGTTCGGAATTTGAAACTTTTCTCGCTCCCTGATCACCCTTATCCTTTCTCTCTCGCAGTTTGTCGACTGGGCGTTGACCGCCACAGTCTCATTTTTTTCTAGTTTCGCTCACTTGCTTGAGCAGCATGTATCGAATTTCACTCCGTGTGGTAACAAAGTTCTAGAAAGAGGTTTTGAGATCATTTACAATGGTAAACAGCATGCGTCCCCACAGGAGTGTGAAAACGCTACATCAAAACAGGGCACCGAAGTACATGCATACTATCCACTCAATCGATGTCGATCTAACGGGAGAGGCCAAGTTTATAAAAGATTCATGACTTTGTTCGGAATTTGAAACTTTTCTCATTCCCTGATCACCTTTATCTTTTCTCTCTCGCAGTTTGTCGACTGGGCGTTGACCGGCACAGTCTAATTTTGTTTTCTAGTTTCGCTCACTTGCTTGAGCAGCATGTATCGAATTTCACTCCTTATGGTAACAAAGTTCTAGAAAGAGGTTTTGAGATCATTTACAATGGTAAACAGCATGCGTCCCCACAGGGGTGTGAAAACGCTACATCAAAACAGGGCACTGAAGTGCATGCATACTATCCACTCAATCGATGTCGATCCAACGAGAGAGGCCCAGTTTATAAAAGATTCATGACTTTGTTCGGAATTTGAAACTTTTCTCACTCCCTGATCACCCTTATCCTTTCTCTCTCGCAGTTTGTCGACTGGGCGTTGACCGCCACAGTCTCATTTTTTTTCTAGTTTCGCTCACTTGCTTGAGCAGCATGTATCGAATTTCACTCCGTATGGTAACAAAGTTCTAGAAAGAGGTTTTGAGATCATTTACAATGGTAAACAGCATGCGTCCCCACAGGAGTGTGAAAACGCTACATCAAAACAGGGCACCGAAGTACATGCATACTATCCACTCAATCGATGTCGATCTAACGGGAGAGGCCAAGTTTATAAAAGATTCATGACTTTGTTCGGAATTTGAAACTTTTCTCATTCCCTGATCACCTTTATCTTTTCTCTCTCGCAGTTTGTCGACTGGGCGTTGACCGGCACAGTCTCATTTTGTTTTCTAGTTTCGCTCACTTGTTTGAGTAGCATTTATCGAATTTCACTCCGTATAGTAACAAAGTTCTAGAAAACGTTTTTGAGGTTCATTTACAATGGTAAACAGCATGCGTCCCCACAGGGGTGTGAAACGCTACATTAAAACAGGGCAATGAAGTGCATGCATACTATCCACTCAATCGATGTCGATCCAACGGGAGAGGCCCACTTTATAAAAGATGCATGACTTTGTTCGGAATTTGGAACTTTTCTCATTCCCTGATCACCTTTATCTTTTCTCTCTCGCAGTTTGTCGACTGGGCGTTGACCGGCACAGTCTCATTTTGTTTTCTAGTTTCGCTCACTTGTTTGAATAGCATTTATCGAATTTCACTCCGTATGGTAACAAAGTTCTAGAAAGAGGTTTTGAGAGCATTTACAATGTTAAACATCATGCGTCCCCACTGTCGTGGATTCCACGACCGAAACCGTATAACTTTGACTATGACCGTGTGACAACCAATGTGTGACAACAACATGATACTGTACTACCGTACTACCCGCTGAACGAATACCGTACTCTCTGTCGCTGTTCGAATAAAGGATGTGAAGAAGAAGCGTCGCCGTGAATTCGTCTGCCCCGTCCGCCTGTTTGGAGCCGGCACTTCTATCGCCCCCTCACTCGGCCGCCCTCGTCTTCCACACAACCGCCACACACCTGCGCGGAGACGCCACACGCTCCGAGTTCTAGCCCCGCCCCCTCCTTTTCGTATTGTCTCATTGTTCGGTGAAAGCGATGCTCAAGTAAGGTCGGTCCCGTTCCATGGTTTTGCCCGTGTAGGGTTTAGGATACTAGCGGAATGCAGTAGTCCCTTTTATTCCTAGTTGCGACTAGTGTGTGTATTGTGATTTGGAGCGATGCTCCCTTGTATTGTTGTCGTGGACGTGTGTCCGACATTGTTTTGTGTGTCCCCGCCGGCGTGCGGTCTTTCCCTGATCTTAGTAAACTTCTCTTCTTATTACAATGTGTTTCTAGACTATTTTGGTAATATTGGCTTTCTATGTTTCGCGGAGGCTCCGATTGTTCCTCCGTCGAATCGTGTCTTCTTTAGTTGTCTAGACATCGCGCAGAGTTGGGGTTGGTCGCTATTCGGTTATAGTGGACCATCCCACCCTATTCTCCCTGAACGCCCACAGGGGTGTGAAAACGCTACATCAAAACAGGGCACTGAAGTGCATGCATACTATCCACTCAATCGATGTCGATCCAACGGGAGAGGCCCAGTTTATAAAAGATTCATGACTTTGTTCGGAATTTGAAACTTTTCTCATTCCCTGATCACCTTTATCTTTTCTCTCTCGCAGTTTGTCGACTGGACGTTGACCGCCACAGTCTCTTTTTTTCTAGTTTCGCTCACTTGCTTGAGCAGCATGTATCGAATTCCACTCCTTATGGTAACAATGTTCTAGAAAGAGTTTTTGAGATCATTTACAATGGTAAACAGCATGCGTCTCCACAGGGGTGTGAAAACGCTACATCAAAACAGGGCACTGAAGTGCATGCATACTATCCACTCAATTGATGTCGATCCAACGGGAGAGGCCTAGTTTATAAAAGATTCAATACTTTGTTCGGAATTGGGAACTTTTCTCACTCCCTGACCACCCTCATCCTTTCTCTCTCGCAGTTTGTCGACTGGGCGTTGACCGCCACAGTATCTTTTTTTCTAGTTTCGCTCACTTGCTTGAGCAGCATGTATCGAATTTCACTCCGTTTGGTAACAATGTTCTAGAAAGAGGTTTTGAGATCATTTACAATGGTAAACAGCATGCGTCCCCACAGGGGTGTGAAAACGCTACATCAAAACAGGGCACTGAAGTGCATGCATACTATCCACTCAATCGATGTCGATCCAACGGGAGAGGCCCAGTTTATAAAAGATTCATGACTTTGTTCGGAATTTGAAACTTTTCTCACTCCCTGATCACCCTTATCCTTTCTCTCTCGCAGTTTGTCGACTGGGCGTTGACCGCCACAGTCTCATTTTTTTTCTAGTTTCGCTCACTTGCTTGAGCAGCATGTATCGAATTTCACTCCGTATGGTAACAATGTTCTAGAAAGAGTTTTAGAGATCATTTACAATGATAAACAGCATGCGTCCCCACAGGGGTGTGAAAACGCTACATCAAAACAGGGCACTGAAGTGCATGCATACTATCCACTCAATCGATGTCGATCCAACGGGAGAGGCCCAGTTTATAAAAGATTCCTGACTTTGTTCGGAATTTGAAACTTTTCTCATTCCCTGATCACCTTTATCTTTTCTCTCTCGCAGTTTGTCGACTGGACGTTGACCGCCACAGTCTCTTTTTTTCTAGTTTCGCTCACTTGCTTGAGCAGCATGTATCGAATTTCACTCCGTATGGTAACAATGTTCTAGAAAGAGTTTTTGAGATCATTTACAATGGTAAACAGCATGCGTCCCCACAGGGGTGTGAAAACGCTACATCAAAACAGGGCACTGAAGTGCATGCATACTATCCACTCAATCGATGTCGATCCAACGGGAGAGGCCCAGTTTATAAAAGATTCATGACTTTGTTCGGAATTTGAAACTTTTCTAACTCCCTGATCACCTTTATCCTTTCTCTCTCGCAGTTTGTCAACTGGGCGTTGACCGCCACAGTCTCATTTTTTTTCTAGTTTCGCTCACTTGCTTGAGCATCATGTATCGAACTTCACTCCGTATGGTAACAATGTTCTAGAAAGAGTTTTAGAGATTATTTACAATGGTAAACAGCATGCGTCCCCACAGGGGTGTGAAAACGCTACATCAAAACAGGACACTGAAGTGCATGCATACTATCCACTCAATCGATGTCGATCCAACGGGAGAGGCCCAGTTTATAAAAGATTCATGACTTTGTTCGGAATTTGAAACTTTTCTCACTCCCTGATCACCCTTATCCTTTCTCTCTCGCAGTTTGTCGACTGGGCGTTGACCGCCACAGTCTCATTTTTTTTCTAGTTTCGCTCACTTGCTTGAGCAGCATGTATCGAATTTCACTCCGTATGGTAACAATGTTCTAGAAAGAGTTTTAGAGATCATTTACAATGATAAACAGCATGCGTCCCCACAGGGGTGTGAAAACGCTACATCAAAACAGGGCACTGAAGTGCATGCATACTATCCACTCAATCGATGTCGATCCAACGGGAGAGGCCCAGTTTATAAAAGATTCCTGACTTTGTTCGGAATTTGAAACTTTTCTCATTCCCTGATCACCTTTATCTTTTCTCTCTCGCAGTTTGTCGACTGGACGTTGACCGCCACAGTCTCTTTTTTTCTAGTTTCGCTCACTTGCTTGAGCAGCATGTATCGAATTTCACTCCGTATGGTAACAATGTTCTAGAAAGAGTTTTTGAGATCATTTACAATGGTAAACAGCATGCGTCCCCACAGGGGTGTGAAAACGCTACATCAAAACAGGGCACTGAAGTGCATGCATACTATCCACTCAATCGATGTCGATCCAACGGGAGAGGCCCAGTTTATAAAAGATTCATGACTTTGTTCGGAATTTGAAACTTTTCTAACTCCCTGATCACCTTTATCCTTTCTCTCTCGCAGTTTGTCAACTGGGCGTTGACCGCCACAGTCTCATTTTTTTCTAGTTTCGCTCACTTGCTTGAGCATCATGTATCGAACTTCACTCCGTATGGTAACAATGTTCTAGAAAGAGTTTTAGAGATTATTTACAATGGTAAACAGCATGCGTCCCCACAGGGGTGTGAAAACGCTACATCAAAACAGGACACTGAAGTGCATGCATACTATCCACTCAATCGATGTCGATCCAACGGGAGAGGCCCAGTTTATAAAAGATTCATGACTTTGTTCGGAATTTGAAACTTTTCTCACTCCCTGATCACCTTTACCCTTTCTCTTTCGCAGTTTGTCGACTGGGCGTTGACCGCCACAGTCTCATTTTTTTCTAGTTTCGCTCACTTGCTTGAGCAGCATGTATCGAATTTCACTCCGTATGGTAACAATGTTCTAGAAAGAGTTTTTGAGATCATTTACAATGGTAAACATCATGCGTCCCCACAGGGGTGTGAAAACGCTACATCAAAACAGGGCACTGAAGTGCATGCATACTACCCACTCAATCGATGTCGATCCAACGGGAGAGGCCCAGTTTATAAAAGATATATGACTTTGTTCGGAATTTGAAACTTTTCTCACTCCCTGATCACCTTTATCCTTTCTCTCTCGCAGTTCGTCGACTGGGCGTTGACCGCCACAGTCTCTTTTTTTCGCTCGCTCGCATGAGCAGCATGTATCGAATTTCACTCCGTATGGTAACAAAGTTCTAGAAAGAGGTTTTGAGATCATTTACAATGGTAAACAGCATGCGTCCCCACAGGGGTGTGAAAACGCTACATCAAAACAGGGCACTGAAGTACATGCATACTATCCACTCAATCGATGTCGATCTAACGGGAGAGGCCAAGTTTATAAAAGATTCATGACTTTGTTCGGAATTTGAAACTTTTCTCATTCCCTGATCACCTTTATCTTTTCTCTCTCGCAGTTTGTCGACTGGGCGTTGACCGGCACAGTCTCATTTTGTTTTCTAGTTTCGCTCACTTGTTTGAGTAGCATTTATCGAATTTCACTCAGTATAGTAACAAAGTTCTAGAAAACGTTTTTGAGATCATTTACAATGGTAAACATCATGCGTCCCCACAGGGGTGTGAAAACGCTACATCAAAACAGGGCACTGAAGTGCATGCATACTATCCACTCAATCGATGTCGATCCAACGGGAGAGGCCCAGTTTATAAAAGATTCATGACTTTGTTCGGAATTTGAAACTTTTCTCACTCCCTGATCACCTTTATCCTTTCTCTCTCGCAGTTTGTCGACTGGACGTTGACCGCCACAGTCTCTTTTTTTTCTAGTTTCGCTCACTTGCTTGAGCAGCATGTATCGAATTTCACTCCTTATGGTAACAATGTTCTAGAAAGAGTTTTTGAGATCATTTACAATGGTAAACAGCATGCGTCTCCACAGGGGTGTGAAAACGCTACATCAAAACAGGGCACTGAAGTGCATGCATACTATCCACTCAATTGATGTCGATCCAACGGGAGAGGCCTAGTTTATAAAAGATTCAATACTTTTTTTCGGAATTGGAAACTTTTCTCACTCCCTGACCACCCTCATCCTTTCTCTCTCGCAGTTTGTCGACTGGGCGTTGACCGCCACAGTCTCTTTTTTTCTAGTTTCGCTTACTTGCTTGAGCAGCATGTATCGAATTTCACTACGTTTGGTAACAATGTTCTAGAAAGAGGTTTTGAGATCATTTACAATGGTAAACAGCATGCGTCCCCACAGGGGTGTGAAAACGCTACATCAAAACAGGGCACTGAAGTGCATGCATACTATCCACTCAATCAATGTCGATCCAACGGGAGAGGCCCAGTTTATAAAAGATTCATGACTTTGTTCGGAACTTGAAACTTTTCTCACTCGCTGATCACCCTTATCCTTTCTCTCTCGCAGTTTGTCGACTGGGCGTTGACCGCCACAGTCTCATTTTTTTTCTAGTTTCGCTCACTTGCTTGAGCAGCATGTATCGAATTTCACTCCGTATGGTAACAATGTTCTAGAAAGAGTTTTAGAGATCATTTACAATGATAAACAGCATGCGTCCCCACAGGGGTGTGAAAACGCTACATCAAAACAGGGCACTGAAGTGCATGCATACTATCCACTCAATCGATGTCGATCCAACGGGAGAGGCCCAGTTTATAAAAGATTCCTGACTTTGTTCGGAATTTGAAACTTTTCTCATTCCCTGATCACCTTTATCTTTTCTCTCTCGCAGTTTGTCGACTGGACGTTGACCGCCACAGTCTCTTTTTTTCTAGTTTCGCTCACTTGCTTGAGCAGCATGTATCGAATTTCACTCCGTATGGTAACAATGTTCTAGAAAGAGTTTTTGAGATCAATTACAATGGTAAACAGCATGCGTCCCCACAGGGGTGTGAAAACGCTACATCAAAACAGGGCACTGAAGTGCATGCATACTATCCACTCAATCGATGTCGATCCAACGGGAGAGGCCCAGTTTATAAAAGATTCATGACTTTGTTCGGAATTTGAAACTTTTCTAACTCCCTGATCACCTTTATCCTTTCTCTCTCGCAGTTTGTCAACTGGGCGTTGACCGCCACAGTCTCATTTTTTTCTAGTTTCGCTCACTTGCTTGAGCATCATGTATCGAACTTCACTCCGTATGGTAACAATGTTCTAGAAAGAGTTTTAGAGATTATTTACAATGGTAAACAGCATGCGTCCCCACAGGGGTGTGAAAACGCTACATCAAAACAGGACACTGAAGTGCATGCATACTATCCACTCAATCGATGTCGATCCAACGGGAGAGGCCCAGTTTATAAAAGATTCATGACTTTGTTCGGAATTTGAAACTTTTCTCACTCCCTGATCACCCTTATCCTTTCTCTCTCGCAGTTTGTCGACTGGGCGTTGACCGCCACAGTCTCATTTTTTTTCTAGTTTCGCTCACTTGCTTGAGCAGCATGTATCGAATTTCACTCCGTATGGTAACAATGTTCTAGAAAGAGTTTTAGAGATCATTTACAATGATAAACAGCATGCGTCCCCACAGGGGTGTGAAAACGCTACATCAAAACAGGGCACTGAAGTGCATGCATACTATCCACTCAATCGATGTCGATCCAACGGGAGAGGCCCAGTTTATAAAAGATTCCTGACTTTGTTCGGAATTTGAAACTTTTCTCATTCCCTGATCACCTTTATCTTTTCTCTCTCGCAGTTTGTCGACTGGACGTTGACCGCCACAGTCTCTTTTTTTCTAGTTTCGCTCACTTGCTTGAGCAGCATGTATCGAATTTCACTCCGTATGGTAACAATGTTCTAGAAAGAGTTTTTGAGATCATTTACAATGGTAAACAGCATGCGTCCCCACAGGGGTGTGAAAACGCTACATCAAAACAGGGCACTGAAGTGCATGCATACTATCCACTCAATCGATGTCGATCCAACGGGAGAGGCCCAGTTTATAAAAGATTCATGACTTTGTTCGGAATTTGAAACTTTTCTAACTCCCTGATCACCTTTATCCTTTCTCTCTCGCAGTTTGTCAACTGGGCGTTGACCGCCACAGTCTCATTTTTTTCTAGTTTCGCTCACTTGCTTGAGCATCATGTATCGAACTTCACTCCGTATGGTAACAATGTTCTAGAAAGAGTTTTAGAGAATATTTATAATGGTAAACAGCATGCGTCCCCACAGGGGTGTGAAAACGCTACATCAAAACAGGACACTGAAGTGCATGCATACTATCCACTCAATCGATGTCGATCCAACGGGAGAGGCCCAGTTTATAAAAGATTCATGACTTTGTTCGGAATTTGAAACTTTTCTCACTCCCTGATCACCTTTACCCTTTCTCTTTCGCAGTTTGTCGACTGGGCGTTGACCGCCACAGTCTCATTTTTTTCTAGTTTCGCTCACTTGCTTGAGCAGCATGTATCGAATTTCACTCCGTATGGTAACAATGTTCTAGAAAGAGTTTTTGAGATCATTTACAATGGTAAACATCATGCGTCCCCACAGGGGTGTGAAAACGCTACATCAAAACAGGGCACTGAAGTGCATGCATACTACCCACTCAATCGATGTCGATCCAACGGGAGAGGCCCAGTTTATAAAAGATATATGACTTTGTTCGGAATTTGAAACTTTTCTCACTCCCTGATCACCTTTATCCTTTCTCTCTCGCAGTTCGTCGACTGGGCGTTGACCGCCACAGTCTCTTTTTTTCGCTCGCTCGCATGAGCAGCATGTATCGAATTTCACTCCGTATGGTAACAAAGTTCTAGAAAGAGGTTTTGAGATCATTTACAATGGTAAACAGCATGCGTCCCCACAGGGGTGTGAAAACGCTACATCAAAACAGGGCACTGAAGTACATGCATACTATCCACTCAATCGATGTCGATCTAACGGGAGAGGCCAAGTTTATAAAAGATTCATGACTTTGTTCGGAATTTGAAACTTTTCTCATTCCCTGATCACCTTTATCTTTTCTCTCTCGCAGTTTGTCGACTGGGCGTTGACCGGCACAGTCTCATTTTGTTTTCTAGTTTCGCTCACTTGTTTGAGTAGCATTTATCGAATTTCACTCAGTATAGTAACAAAGTTCTAGAAAACGTTTTTGAGATCATTTACAATGGTAAACATCATGCGTCCCCACAGGGGTGTGAAAACGCTACATCAAAACAGGGCACTGAAGTGCATGCATACTATCCACTCAATCGATGTCGATCCAACGGGAGAGGCCCAGTTTATAAAAGATTCATGACTTTGTTCGGAATTTGAAACTTTTCTCACTCCCTGATCACCTTTATCCTTTCTCTCTCGCAGTTTGTCGACTGGACGTTGACCGCCACAGTCTCTTTTTTTTCTAGTTTCGCTCACTTGCTTGAGCAGCATGTATCGAATTTCACTCCTTATGGTAACAATGTTCTAGAAAGAGTTTTTGAGATCATTTACAATGGTAAACAGCATGCGTCTCCACAGGGGTGTGAAAACGCTACATCAAAACAGGGCACTGAAGTGCATGCATACTATCCACTCAATTGATGTCGATCCAACGGGAGAGGCCTAGTTTATAAAAGATTCAATACTTTTTTTCGGAATTGGAAACTTTTCTCACTCCCTGACCACCCTCATCCTTTCTCTCTCGCAGTTTGTCGACTGGGCGTTGACCGCCACAGTCTCTTTTTTTCTAGTTTCGCTTACTTGCTTGAGCAGCATGTATCGAATTTCACTACGTTTGGTAACAATGTTCTAGAAAGAGGTTTTGAGATCATTTACAATGGTAAACAGCATGCGTCCCCACAGGGGTGTGAAAACGCTACATCAAAACAGGGCACTGAAGTGCATGCATACTATCCACTCAATCAATGTCGATCCAACGGGAGAGGCCCAGTTTATAAAAGATTCATGACTTTGTTCGGAACTTGAAACTTTTCTCACTCGCTGATCACCCTTATCCTTTCTCTCTCGCAGTTTGTCGACTGGGCGTTGACCGCCACAGTCTCATTTTTTTCTAGTTTCGCTCACTTGCTTGAGCAGCATGTATCGAATTACACTCCGTATGGTAACAATGTTCTAGAAAGAGTTTTTGAGATCATTTACAATGGTAAACAGCATGCGTCCCCACAGGGGTGTGAAAACGCTACATCAAAACAGGGCACTGAAGTGCATGCATACTATCCACTCAATCGATGTCGATCCAACGAGAGAGGCCCAGTTTATAAAAGATTCATGACTTTGTTCGGAATTTGAAACTTTTCTCACTCCCTGATCACCTTTATCCTTTCTCTCTCGCAGTTTGTCGACTGGGCGTTGACCGCCACAGTCTCATTTTTCTAGTTTCGCTCACTTGCTTGAGCAGCATGTATCGAATTTCACTCCTTATGGTAACAATGTTCTAGAAAGAGTTTTTGAGGTCATTTACAATGGTAAACAGCATGCGTCTCCACAGGGGTGTGAAAACGCTACATCAAAACAGGGCACTGA
This sequence comes from Rhabditoides inermis, assembly GCA_963966185.1. Lineage (NCBI taxonomy): Eukaryota > Metazoa > Nematoda > Chromadorea > Rhabditida > Rhabditidae > Rhabditoides > Rhabditoides inermis. Next base: position 98,021 of record CAWZYM010000201.1, on the reverse strand, counting down.
AGTGCATGCATACTATCCACTCAATTGATGTCGATCCAACGGGAGAGGCCTAGTTTATAAAAGATTCAATACTTTGTTCGGAATTGGAAACTTTTCTCACTCCCTGACCACCCTCATCCTTTTTCTCTCGCAGTTTGTCGACTGGGCGTTGACCGCCGCAGTCTCTTTTTTTCGCTCACTCGCATGAGCAGCATGTATCGAATTTCACTCCGTATGGTAACAAAGTTCTAGAAAGAGGTTTTGAGATCATTTACAATGGTAAACAGCATGCGTCCCCACAGGGGTGTGAAAACGCTACATCAAAACAGGGCACTGAAGTACATGCATACTATCCACTCAATCGATGTCGATCTAACGGGAGAGGCCAAGTTTATAAAAGATTCATGACTTTGTTCGGAATTTGAAACTTTTCTCATTCCCTGATCACCTTTATCTTTTCTCTCTCGCAGTTTGTCGACTGGGCGTTGACCGGCACAGTCTCATTTTGTTTTCTAGTTTCGCTCACTTGTTTGAGTAGCATTTATCGAATTTCACTCCGTATAGTAACAAAGTTCTAGAAAACGTTTTTGAGATCATTTACAATGGTAAACAGCATGCGTCCCCACAGGGGTGTGAAAACGCTACATCAAAACAGGGCACTGAAGTGCATGCATACTATCCACTCAATCGCTGTCGATCCAACGGGAGAGGCCCAGTTTATAAAAGATTCATGACTTTGTTCGGAATTTGAAACTTTTCTCGCTCCCTGATCACCCTTATCCTTTCTCTCTCGCAGTTTGTCGACTGGGCGTTGACCGCCACAGTCTCATTTTTTTCTAGTTTCGCTCACTTGCTTGAGCAGCATGTATCGAATTTCACTCCGTGTGGTAACAAAGTTCTAGAAAGAGGTTTTGAGATCATTTACAATGGTAAACAGCATGCGTCCCCACAGGAGTGTGAAAACGCTACATCAAAACAGGGCACCGAAGTACATGCATACTATCCACTCAATCGATGTCGATCTAACGGGAGAGGCCAAGTTTATAAAAGATTCATGACTTTGTTCGGAATTTGAAACTTTTCTCATTCCCTGATCACCTTTATCTTTTCTCTCTCGCAGTTTGTCGACTGGGCGTTGACCGGCACAGTCTAATTTTGTTTTCCAGTTTCGCTCACTTGCTTGAGCAGCATGTATCGAATTTCACTCCTTATGGTAACAAAGTTCTAGAAAGAGGTTTTGAGATCATTTACAATGGTAAACAGCATGCGTCCCCACAGGGGTGTGAAAACGCTACATCAAAACAGGGCACTGAAGTGCATGCATACTATCCACTCAATCGATGTCGATCCAACGAGAGAGGCCCAGTTTATAAAAGATTCATGACTTTGTTCGGAATTTGAAACTTTTCTCACTCCCTGATCACCCTTATCCTTTCTCTCTCGCAGTTTGTCGACTGGGCGTTGACCGCCACAGTCTCATTTTTTTTCTAGTTTCGCTCACTTGCTTGAGCAGCATGTATCGAATTTCACTCCGTATGGTAACAAAGTTCTAGAAAGAGGTTTTGAGATCATTTACAATGGTAAACAGCATGCGTCCCCACAGGAGTGTGAAAACGCTACATCAAAACAGGGCACCGAAGTACATGCATACTATCCACTCAATCGATGTCGATCCAACGGGAGAGGCCCAGTTTAAAGAAGATTCATGACTTTGTTCGGAATTTGAAACTTTTCTCACTCCCTGATCACCTTTATCCTTTCTCTCTCTCGCAGTTTGGCGACTGGGCGTTGACCGTCACAGTCTAATTTTGTTTTCTAGTTTCGCTCACTTGTTTGAGTAGCATTTATCGAATTTCACTCCGTATAGTAACAAAGTTCTAGAAAACGTTTTTGAGATCATTTACAATGGTAAACAGCATGCGTCCCCACAGGGGTGTGAAACGCTACATTAAAACAGGGCAATGAAGTGCATGCATACTATCCACTCAATCGATGTCGATCCAACGGGAGAGGCCCAGTTTAAAGAAGATTCATGACTTTGTTCGGAATTTGAAACTTTGGCACTGAAGTGCATGCATACTATCCACTCAATCTGATCACCTTTATCCTTTCTCTCTCTCGCAGTTTGGCGACTGGGCGTTGACCGTCACAGTCTCATTTTGTTTTCTAGTTTCGCTCACTTGCTTGAGCAGCATGTATCGAATTTCACTCCGTATGGTAACAATGTTCTAGAAAGAGTTTTTGAGATCATTTACAATGGTAAACAGCATGCGTCCCCACAGGGGTGTGAAAACGCTACATCAAAACAGGGCACTGAAGTGCATGCATACTATCCACTCAATCGATGTCGATCCAACGGGAGAGGCCCACTTTATAAAAGATTCATGACTTTGTTCGGAATTTGGAACTTTTCTCACTCCCTGATCACCTTTATCCTTTCTCTCTCGCAGTTCGTCGACTGGGCGTTGACCGCCGCAGTCTCTTTTTTTCGCTCACTTGATTGAGCAGCATGTATCGAATTTCACTCCGTGTGGTAACAAAGTTCTAGAAAGAGGTTTTGAGATCATTTACAATGGTAAACAGCATGCGTCCCCACAGGAGTGTGAAAACGCTACATCAAAACAGGGCACCGAAGTACATGCATACTATCCACTCAATCGATGTCGATCTAACGGGAGAGGCCAAGTTTATAAAAGATTCATGACTTTGTTCGGAATTTGAAACTTTTCTCATTCCCTGATCACCTTTATCTTTTCTCTCTCGCAGTTTGTCGACTGGGCGTTGACCGGCACAGTCTAATTTTGTTTTCTAGTTTCGCTCACTTGCTTGAGCAGCATGTATCGAATTTCACTCCTTATGGTAACAAAGTTCTAGAAAGAGGTTTTGAGATCATTTACAATGGTAAACAGCATGCGTCCCCACAGGGGTGTGAAAACGCTACATCAAAACAGGGCACTGAAGTGCATGCATACTATCCACTCAATCGATGTCGATCCAACGAGAGAGGCCCAGTTTATAAAAGATTCATGACTTTGTTCGGAATTTGAAACTTTTCTCACTCCCTGATCACCCTTATCCTTTCTCTCTCGCAGTTTGTCGACTGGGCGTTGACCGCCACAGTCTCATTTTTTTTCTAGTTTCGCTCACTTGCTTGAGCAGCATGTATCGAATTTCACTCCGTATGGTAACAAAGTTCTAGAAAGAGGTTTTGAGATCATTTACAATGGTAAACAGCATGCGTCCCCACAGGAGTGTGAAAACGCTACATCAAAACAGGGCACCGAAGTACATGCATACTATCCACTCAATCGATGTCGATCCAACGGGAGAGGCCCAGTTTAAAGAAGATTCATGACTTTGTTCGGAATTTGAAACTTTTCTCACTCCCTGATCACCTTTATCCTTTCTCTCTCTCGCAGTTTGGCGACTGGGCGTTGACCGTCACAGTCTAATTTTGTTTTCTAGTTTCGCTCACTTGTTTGAGTAGCATTTATCGAATTTCACTCCGTATAGTAACAAAGTTCTAGAAAACGTTTTTGAGATCATTTACAATGGTAAACAGCATGCGTCCCCACAGGGGTGTGAAACGCTACATTAAAACAGGGCAATGAAGTGCATGCATACTATCCACTCAATCGATGTCGATCCAACGGGAGAGGCCCAGTTTAAAGAAGATTCATGACTTTGTTCGGAATTTGAAACTTTGGCACTGAAGTGCATGCATACTATCCACTCAATCTGATCACCTTTATCCTTTCTCTCTCTCGCAGTTTGGCGACTGGGCGTTGACCGTCACAGTCTCATTTTGTTTTCTAGTTTCGCTCACTTGCTTGAGCAGCATGTATCGAATTTCACTCCGTATGGTAACAATGTTCTAGAAAGAGTTTTTGAGATCATTTACAATGGTAAACAGCATGCGTCCCCACAGGGGTGTGAAAACGCTACATCAAAACAGGGCACTGAAGTGCATGCATACTATCCACTCAATCGATGTCGATCCAACGGGAGAGGCCCACTTTATAAAAGATTCATGACTTTGTTCGGAATTTGGAACTTTTCTCACTCCCTGATCACCTTTATCCTTTCTCTCTCGCAGTTCGTCGACTGGGCGTTGACCGCCGCAGTCTCTTTTTTTCGCTCACTCGCATGAGCAGCATGTATCGAATTTCACTCCGTATGGTAACAAAGTTCTAGAAAGAGGTTTTGAGATCATTTACAATGGTAAACAGCATGCGTCCCCACAGGGGTGTGAAAACGCTACATCAAAACAGGGCACTGAAGTACATGCATACTATCCACTCAATCGATGTCGATCTAACGGGAGAGGCCAAGTTTATAAAAGATTCATGACTTTGTTCGGAATTTGAAACTTTTCTCACTCCCTGATCACCCTTATCCTTTCTCTCTCGCAGTTTGTCGACTGGGCGTTGACCGCCACAGTCTCATTTTTTTATAGTTTCGCTCACTTGCTTGAGCAGCATGTATCGAATTACACTCCGTATGGTAACAATGTTCTAGAAAGAGTTTTTGAGATCATTTACAATGGTAAACAGCATGCGTCCCCACAGGGGTGTGAAAACGCTACATCAAAACAGGGCACTGAAGTGCATGCATACTATCCACTCAATCGATGTCGATCCAACGAGAGAGGTCCAGTTTATAAAAGATTCATGACTTTGTTCGGAATTTGAAACTTTTCTCACTCCCTGATCACCTTTATCCTTTCTCTCTCGCAGTTTGTCGACTGGGCGTTGACCGCCACAGTCTCATTTTTTCTAGTTTCGCTCACTTGCTTGAGCAGCATGTATCGAATTTCACTCCTTATGGTAACAATGTTCTAGAAAGAGTTTTTGAGATCATTTACAATGGTAAACAGCATGCGTCTCCACAGGGGTGTGAAAACGCTACATCAAAACAGGGCACTGAAGTGCTTGCATACTATCCACTCAATTGATGTCGATCCAACGGGAGAGGCCTAGTTTATAAAAGATTCAATACTTTGTTCGGAATTGGAAACTTTTCTCACTCCCTGACCACCCTCATCCTTTTTCTCTCGCAGTTTGTCGACTGGGCGTTGATCGCCGCAGTCTCTTTTTTTCGCTCACTCGCATGAGCAGCATGTATCGAATTTCACTCCGTATGGTAACAAAGTTCTAGAAAGAGGTTTTGAGATCATTTACAATGGTAAACAGCATGCGTCCCCACAGGGGTGTGAAAACGCTACATCAAAACAGGGCACTGAAGTACATGCATACTATCCACTCAATCGATGTCGATCTAACGGGAGAGGCCAAGTTTATAAAAGATTCATGACTTTGTTCGGAATTTGAAACTTTTCTCATTTCCTGATCACCTTTATCTTTTCTCTCTCGCAGTTTGTCGACTGGGCGTTGACCGGCACAGTCTCATTTTGTTTTCTAGTTTCGCTCACTTGTTTGAGTAGCATTTATCGAATTTCACTCCGTATAGTAACAAAGTTCTAGAAAACGTTTTTGAGATCATTTACAATGGTAAACAGCATACGTCCCCACAGGGGTGTGAAAACGCTACATCAAAACAGGGCACTGAAGTGCATGCATACTATCCACTCAATCGATGTCGATCCAACGGGAGAGGCCCAGTTTATAAAAGATTCATGACTTTGTTCGGAATTTGAAACTTTTCTCACTCCCTGATCACCCTTATCCTTTCTCTCTCGCAGTTTGTCGACTGGGCGTTGACCGCCACAGTCTCATTTTTTTCTAGTTTCGCTCACTTGCTTGAGCAGCATGTATCGAATTTCACTCCGTATGGTAACAAAGTTCTAGAAAGAGGTTTTGAGATCATTTACAATGGTAAACAGCATGCGTCCCCACAGGAGTGTGAAAACGCTACATCAAAACAGGGCACCGAAGTACATGCATACTATCCACTCAATCGATGTCGATCTAACGGGAGAGGCCAAGTTTATAAAAGATTCATGACTTTGTTCGGAATTTGAAACTTTTCTCATTCCCTGATCACCTTTATCTTTTCTCTCTCGCAGTTTGTCGACTGGGCGTTGACCGGCACAGTCTCATTTTGTTTTCTAGTTTCGCTCACTTGTTTGAGTAGCATTTATCGAATTTCACTCCGTATAGTAACAAAGTTCTAGAAAACGTTTTTGAGGTTCATTTACAATGGTAAACAGCATGCGTCCCCACAGGGGTGTGAAACGCTACATTAAAACAGGGCAATGAAGTGCATGCATACTATCCACTCAATCGATGTCGATCCAACGGGAGAGGCCCACTTTATAAAAGATGCATGACTTTGTTCGGAATTTGGAACTTTTCTCATTCCCTGATCACCTTTATCTTTTCTCTCTCGCAGTTTGTCGACTGGGCGTTGACCGGCACAGTCTCATTTTGTTTTCTAGTTTCGCTCACTTGTTTGAATAGCATTTATCGAATTTCACTCCGTATGGTAACAAAGTTCTAGAAAGAGGTTTTGAGAGCATTTACAATGTTAAACATCATGCGTCCCCACTGTCGTGGATTCCACGACCGAAACCGTATAACTTTGACTATGACCGTGTGACAACCAATGTGTGACAACAACATGATACTGTACTACCGTACTACCCGCTGAACGAATACCGTACTCTCTGTCGCTGTTCGAATAAAGGATGTGAAGAAGAAGCGTCGCCGTGAATTCGTCTGCCCCGTCCGCCTGTTTGGAGCCGGCACTTCTATCGCCCCCTCACTCGGCCGCCCTCGTCTTCCACACAACCGCCACACACCTGCGCGGAGACGCCACACGCTCCGAGTTCTAGCCCCGCCCCCTCCTTTTCGTATTGTCTCATTGTTCGGTGAAAGCGATGCTCAAGTAAGGTCGGTCCCGTTCCATGGTTTTGCCCGTGTAGGGTTTAGAATACTAGCGGAATGCAGTAGTCCCTTTTATTCCTAGTTGCGACTAGTGTGTGTATTGTGATTTGGAGCGATGCTCCCTTGTATTGTTGTCGTGGACGTGTGTCCGACATTGTTTTGTGTGTCCCCGCCGGCGTGCGGTCTTTCCCTGATCTTAGTAAACTTCTCTTCTTATTACAATGTGTTTCTAGACTATTTTGGTAATATTGGCTTTCTATGTTTCGCGGAGGCTCCGATTGTTCCTCCGTCGAATCGTGTCTTCTTTAGTTGTCTAGACATCGCGCAGAGTTGGGGTTGGTCGCTATTCGGTTATAGTGGACCATCCCACCCTATTCTCCCTGAACGCCCACAGGGGTGTGAAAACGCTACATCAAAACAGGGCACTGAAGTGCATGCATACTATCCACTCAATCGATGTCGATCCAACGGGAGAGGCCCAGTTAATAAAAGATTCATGACTTTGTTCGGAATTTGAAACTTTTCTCATTCCCTGATCACCTTTATCTTTTCTCTCTCGCAGTTTGTCGACTGGACGTTGACCGCCACAGTCTCTTTTTTTCTAGTTTCGCTCACTTGCTTGAGCAGCATGTATCGAATTCCACTCCTTATGGTAACAATGTTCTAGAAAGAGTTTTTGAGATCATTTACAATGGTAAACAGCATGCGTCTCCACAGGGGTGTGAAAACGCTACATCAAAACAGGGCACTGAAGTGCATGCATACTATCCACTCAATTGATGTCGATCCAACGGGAGAGGCCTAGTTTATAAAAGATTCAATACTTTGTTCGGAATTGGGAACTTTTCTCACTCCCTGACCACCCTCATCCTTTCTCTCTCGCAGTTTGTCGACTGGGCGTTGACCGCCACAGTATCTTTTTTTCTAGTTTCGCTCACTTGCTTGAGCAGCATGTATCGAATTTCACTCCGTTTGGTAACAATGTTCTAGAAAGAGGTTTTGAGATCATTTACAATGGTAAACAGCATGCGTCCCCACAGGGGTGTGAAAACGCTACATCAAAACAGGGCACTGAAGTGCATGCATACTATCCACTCAATCGATGTCGATCCAACGGGAGAGGCCCAGTTTATAAAAGATTCATGACTTTGTTCGGAATTTGAAACTTTTCTCACTCCCTGATCACCCTTATCCTTTCTCTCTCGCAGTTTGTCGACTGGGCGTTGACCGCCACAGTCTCATTTTTTTTCTAGTTTCGCTCACTTGCTTGAGCAGCATGTATCGAATTTCACTCCGTATGGTAACAATGTTCTAGAAAGAGTTTTAGAGATCATTTACAATGATAAACAGCATGCGTCCCCACAGGGGTGTGAAAACGCTACATCAAAACAGGGCACTGAAGTGCATGCATACTATCCACTCAATCGATGTCGATCCAACGGGAGAGGCCCAGTTTATAAAAGATTCATGACTTTGTTCGGAATTTGAAACTTTTCTCATTCCCTGATCACCTTTATCTTTTCTCTCTCGCAGTTTGTCGACTGGACGTTGACCGCCACAGTCTCTTTTTTTCTAGTTTCGCTCACTTGCTTGAGCAGCATGTATCGAATTTCACTCCTTATGGTAACAATGTTCTAGAAAGAGTTTTTGAGATCATTTACAATGGTAAACAGCATGCGTCTCCACAGGGGTGTGAAAACGCTACATCAAAACAGGGCACTGAAGTGCATGCATACTATCCACTCAATTGATGTCGATCCAACGGGAGAGGCCTAGTTTATAAAAGATTCAATACTTTGTTCGGAATTGGGAACTTTTCTCACTCCCTGACCACCCTCATCCTTTCTCTCTCGCAGTTTGTCGACTGGGCGTTGACCGCCACAGTCTCTTTTTTTCTAGTTTCGCTCACTTGCTTGAGCAGCATGTATCGAATTTCACTCCGTTTGGTAACAATGTTCTAGAAAGAGGTTTTGAGATCATTTACAATGGTAAACAGCATGCGTCCCCACAGGGGTGTGAAAACGCTACATCAAAACAGGGCACTGAAGTGCATGCATACTATCCACTCAATCGATGTCGATCCAACGGGAGAGGCCCAGTTTATAAAAGATTCATGACTTTGTTCGGAATTTGAAACTTTTCTCACTCCCTGATCACCCTTATCCTTTCTCTCTCGCAGTTTGTCGACTGGGCGTTGACCGCCACAGTCTCATTTTTTTCTAGTTTCGCTCACTTGCTTGAGCAGCATGTATCGAATTTCACTCCGTATGGTAACAATGTTCTAGAAAGAGTTTTAGAGATCATTTACAATGATAAACAGCATGCGTCCCCACAGGGGTGTGAAAACGCTACATCAAAACAGGGCACTGAAGTGCATGCATACTATCCACTCAATCGATGTCGATCCAACGGGAGAGGCCCAGTTTATAAAAGATTCATGACTTTGTTCGGAATTTGAAACTTTTCTCACTCCCTGATCACCCTTATCCTTTCTCTCTCGCAGTTTGTCGACTGGGCGTTGACCGCCACAGTCTCATTTTTTTCTAGTTTCGCTCACTTGCTTGAGCAGCATGTATCGAATTTCACTCCGTATGGTAACAATGTTCTAGAAAGAGTTTTTGAGATAATTTACAATGGTAAACAGCATGCGTCCCCACAGGGGTGTGAAAACGCTACATCAAAACAGGGCACTGAAGTGCATGCATACTATCCACTCAATCGATGTCGATCCAACGAGAGAGGCCCAGTTTATAAAAGATTCATGACTTTGTTCGGAATTTGAAACTTTTCTCACTCCCTGATCACCTTTATCCTTTCTCTCTCGCAGTTTGTCGACTGGGCGTTGACCGCCACAGTCTCATTTTTTCTAGTTTCGCTCACTTGCTTGAGCAGCATGTATCGAATTTCACTCCGTATGGTAACAATGTTCTAGAAAGAGTTTTTGAGATCATTTACAATGGTAAACAGCATGCGTCCCCACAGGGGTGTGAAAACGCTACATCAAAACAGGGCACTGAAGTGCATGCATACTATCCACTCAATCGATGTCGATCCAACGGGAGAGGCCCATTTTGTAAAAGATTCATGACTTTGTTCGGAATTTGGAACTTTTCTCACTCCCTGATCACCTTTATCCTTTCTCTCTCGCAGTTCGTCGACTGGGCGTTGACCGCCGCAGTCTCTTTTTTTCGCTCACTCGCATGAGCAGCATGTATCGAATTTCACTCCGTATGGTAACAAAGTTCTAGAAAGAGGTTTTGAGATCATTTACAATGGTAAACAGCATGCGTCCCCACAGGGGTGTGAAAACGCTACATCAAAACAGGGCACTGAAGTACATGCATACTATCCACTCAATCGATGTCGATCCAACGAGAGAGGCCCAGTTTATAAAAGATTCATGACTTTGTTCGGAATTTGAAACTTTTCTCACTCCCTGATCACCTTTATCCTTTCTCTCTCGCAGTTTGTCGACTGGGCGTTGACCGCCACAGTCTCATTTTTTATAGTTTCGCTCACTTGCTTGAGCAGCATGTATCGAATTTCACTCCGTATGGTAACAATGTTCTAGAAAGAGTTTTTGAGATCATTTACAATGGTAAACAACATGCGTCCCCACAGGGGTGTGAAAACGCTACATCAAAACAGGGCACTGAAGTGCATGCATACTATCCACTCAATCGATGTCGATCCAACGGGAGAGGCCCAGTTTATAAAAGATTCATGACTTTGTTCGGAATTTGGAACTTTTCTCACTCCCTGATCACCTTTATCCTTTCTCTCTCGCAGTTCGTCGACTGGGCGTTGACCGCCGCAGTCTCTTTTTTTCGCTCACTCGCATGAGCAGCATGTATCGAATTTCACTCCGTATGGTAACAAAGTTCTAGAAAGAGGTTTTGAGATCATTTACAATGGTAAACAGCATGCGTCCCCACAGGGGTGTGAAAACGCTACATCAAAACAGGGCACTGAAGTACATGCATACTATCCACTCAATCGATGTCGATCTAACGGGAGAGGCCAAGTTTATAAAAGATTCATGAATTTGTTCGGAATTTGAAACTTTTCTCATTCCCTGATCACCTTTATCTTTTCTCTCTCGCAGTTTGTCGACTGGGCGTTGACCGGCACAGTCTCATTTTGTTTTCTAGTTTCGCTCACTTGTTTGAGTAGCGTTTATCGAATTTCACTCCGTATAGTAACAAAGTTCTAGAAAACGTTTTTGAGATCATTTACAATGGTAAACAGCATGCGTCCCCACAGGGGTGTGAAAACGCTACATCAAAACAGGGCACTGAAGTGCATGCATACTATCCACTCAATCGATGTCGATCCAACGGGAGAGGCCCATTTTGTAAAAGATTCATGACTTTGTTCGGAATTTGGAACTTTTCTCACTCCCTGATCACCTTTATCCTTTCTCTCTCGCAGTTCGTCGACTGGGCGTTGACCGCCGCAGTCTCTTTTTTTCGCTCACTCGCTTGAGCAGCATGTATCGAATTACACTCCGTATGGTAACAATGTTCTAGAAAGAGTTTTTGAGATCATTTACAATGGTAAACAGCATGCGTCCCCACAGGGGTGTGAAAACGCTACATCAAAACAGGGCACTGAAGTGCATGCATACTATCCACTCAATCGATGTCGATCCAACGAGAGAGGCCCAGTTTATAAAAGATTCATGACTTTGTTCGGAATTTGAAACTTTTCTCACTCCCTGATCACCTTTATCCTTTCTCTCTCGCAGTTTGTCGACTGGGCGTTGACCGCCACAGTCTCATTTTTTTTCTAGTTTCGCTCACTTGCTTGAGCAGCATGTATCGAATTTCACTCCGTATGGTAACAATGTTCTAGAAAGAGTTTTTGAGATCATTTACAATGGTAAACAACATGCGTCCCCACAGGGGTGTGAAAACGCTACATCAAAACAGGGCACTGAAGTGCATGCATACTATCCACTCAATCGATGTCGATCCAACGGGAGAGGCCCAGTTTATAAAAGATTCATGACTTTGTTCGGAATTTGGAACTTTTCTCACTCCCTGATCACCTTTATCCTTTCTCTCTCGCAGTTCGTCGACTGGGCGTTGACCGCCGCAGTCTCTTTTTTTCGCTCACTCGCATGAGCAGCATGTATCGAATTTCACTCCGTATGGTAACAAAGTTCTAGAAAGAGGTTTTGAGATCATTTACAATGGTAAACAGCATGCGTCCCCACAGGGGTGTGAAAACGCTACATCAAAACAGGGCACTGAAGTACATGCATACTATCCACTCAATCGATGTCGATCTAACGGGAGAGGCCAAGTTTATAAAAGATTCATGACTTTGTTCGGAATTTGAAACTTTTCTCATTCCCTGATCACCTTTATCTTTTCTCTCTCGCAGTTTGTCGACTGGGCGTTGACCGGCACAGTCTCATTTTGTTTTCTAGTTTCGCTCACTTGTTTGAGTAGCGTTTATCGAATTTCACTCCGTATAGTAACAAAGTTCTAGAAAACGTTTTTGAGATCATTTACAATGGTAAACAGCATGCGTCCCCACAGGGGTGTGAAACGCTACATTAAAACAGGGCAATGAAGTGCATGCATACTATCCACTCAATCGATGTCGATCCAACGGGAGAGGCCCAGTTTAAAAAAGATTCATGACTTTGTTCGGAATTTGAAACTTTTCTCACTCCCTGATCACCTTTATCCTTTCTCTCTCTTGCAGTTTGGCGACTGGGCGTTGACCGTCACAGTCTCATTTTGTTTTCTAGTTTCGCTCACTTGTTTGAGTAGCATTTATCGAATTTCACTCCGTATGGTAACAAAGTTCTAGAAAGAGGTTTTGAGAGCATTTACAATGTTAAACATCATGCGTCCCCACAGGGGTGTGAAAACGCTACATCAAAACAGGGCACTGAAGTGCATGCATACTATCCACTCAATCGATGTCGATCCAACGGGAGAGGCCCAGTTTATAAAAGATTCATGACTTTGTTCGGAATTTGAAACTTTTCTCACTCCCTGATCACCTTTATCCTTTCTCTCTCGCAGTTCGTCGACTGGGCGTTGACCGCCGCAGTCTCTTTTTTTCGCTCACTCGCATGAGCAGCATGTATCGAATTTCACTCCGTATGTTAACAAAGTTCTAGAAAGAGGTTTTGAGATCAATTACAATGGTAAACAGCATGCGTCCCCACAGGGGTGTGAAAACGCTACATCAAAACAGGGCACTGAAGTACATGCATACTATCCACTCAATCGATGTCGATCTAACGGGAGAGGCCAAGTTTATAAAAGATTCATGACTTTGTTCGGAATTTGAAAATTTTCTCATTCCCTGATCACCTTTATCTTTTCTCTCTCGCAGTTTGTCGACTGGGCGTTGACCGGCACAGTCTCATTTTGTTTTCTAGTTTCGCTCACTTGTTTGAGTAGCATTTATCGAATTTCACTCCGTATGTTAACAAAGTTCTAGAAAGAGGTTTTGAGATCATTTACAATGGTAAACAGCATGCGTCCCCACAGGGGTGTGAAACGCTACATTAAAACAGGGCAATGAAGTGCATGCATACTATCCACTCAATCGATGTCGATCCAACGGGAGAGGCCCAGTTTAAAAAAGATTCATGACTTTGTTCGGAATTTGAAACTTTTCTCACTCCCTGATCACCTTTATCCTTTCTCTCTCTCGCAGTTTGGCGACTGGGCGTTGACCGTCACAGTCTCATTTTGTTTTCTAGTTTCGCTCACTTGTTTGAGTAGCATTTATCGAATTTCACTCCGTATGGTAACAAAGTTCTAGAAAGAGGTTTTGAGAGCATTTACAATGTTAAACATCATGCGTCCCCACAGGGGTGTGAAAACGCTACATCAAAACAGGGCACTGAAGTGCATGCATACTATCCACTCAATCGATGTCGATCCAACGGGAGAGGCCCAGTTTATAAAAGATTCATGACTTTGTTCGGAATTTGAAACTTTTCTCATTCCCTGATCACCTTTATCTTTTCTCTCTCGCAGTTTGTCGACTGGACGTTGACCGCCACAGTCTCTTTTTTTCTAGTTTCGCTCACTTGCTTGAGCAGCATGTATCGAATTTCACTCCTTATGGTAACAATGTTCTAGAAAGAGTTTTTGAGATCAATTACAATGGTAAACAGCATGCGTCTCCACAGGGGTGTGAAAACGCTACATCAAAACAGGGCACTGAAGTGCATGCATACTATCCACTCAATTGATGTCGATCCAACGGGAGAGGCCTAGTTTATAAAAGATTCAATACTTTGTTCGGAATTGGAAACTTTTCTCACTCCCTGACCACCCTCAGCCTTTCTCTCTCGCAGTTTGTCGACTGGGCGTTGACCGCCACAGTCTCTTTTTTTCTAGTTTCGCTCACTTGCTTGAGCAGCATGTATCGAATTTCACTCCGTTTGGTAACAATGTTCTAGAAAGAGGTTTTGAGATCATTTACAATGGTAAACAGCATGCGTCCCCACAGGGGTGTGAAAACGCTACATCAAAACAGGGCACTGAAGTGCATGCATACTATCCACTCAATCGATGTCGATCCAACGGGAGAGGCCCAGTTTAAAAAAGATTCATGACTGTGCGGGGCGGTGGTTCAGTGGTGTTAAATATATACTGATACACAATCATTCGATAACCAAATCCTACCAGTCTACTCTGGCTGACACGACGGCTGAGTGCAGCCGAGATGTCACAACAGCAAGACCCCTCTCCCCCTCTCCTTTCCACTACTGGTTGTTGTCACTTCCCAACAGTCCAGCATACTCAACAATAACAGAACGCGTAACGACATCACGATTTATCAATCACGGCATATCTGTAGGGTGGGAGGAGAGTCGAGTACCTGTCCTATCCGTTCTTTGCGGGGGCGGGCGACCGCGCCCGATCGCGGTTTCCGATACCGCGACACTCCCCGGGCCGCAGAAGACATGATCGGCCGGTGTTGAAGAAGCCAACAGGAACAGGCGTGGTGGTGGCGAAGTGATGTGCCGTGTAGTGGGGCAGACGAAAAGAAGAGTCCTTTGGCGACTCGGCGCAGGCGAGACGGGCGAGACGGTCAGTCGACGCTCCGAAGTCGATGGTAGCTGGCGAGTACGACAGGTGGCCCACGTCACAGTGCGGCCGTCGACTGGAAACGCAACGAAACCTCCGGCGATCTTCGGCGACTTCTGATGCTAGATTAGATCTTCTGATACGAGTCCATCTGAAAACAAAAGAGTCGCGCGCGCGCCCATCCGCTAGGATACTCGGGTCTTATTCGTCATGCGAGGTGAGGGATATACACATTCGAGCAGGATCATAAGATGATCATAGATTTCGGAATGGTGTACAATGTGGCTCTCGATCAGATCATGTGCATTGCTCTCTCTAAAGAGATGGACAGTGGTGTGCGAGTGAAGGGCAGCCCCTACGATACGAATAGAAATGCGGAGAGCACTCATCTCATATCTTCCCATCTTTCCGATGGGATCCTCCGCCGCCGGCCAAATCTCTCCCACTCGCACTGTGATCACTATCATTGCTGATCTCACTGCTACAGTCAACTGATCGAGTGTACAGTGTGTGCAGGTGCAAAACTCATTATAACATAAATAAAATGAAGACAAAATGTTACATATAAAACGTACGTGCTTATTTGGAAACTGTTGTAAAATTTAGAAACGTGCAACAGTGAAAAATAGCTAAACGCGGCAAATGTGATAAACGTTGAAAGAAGGCTATTGTCAAATTTACATAGAGGTTGTTTTGCATTTTCAGTTGTTTTGTCCGATATTAGATGCATGCGATGGCACACGGGATAACTACTTTTACAATGAAGAAGATGATCACAACAATGAGGACTACACTGCCGATGATTGTTGGCAGATTTCTGACGAAGGCCAGTAGGGAGATAGCGAAACTGGGAGTACTTATCGTTTCTGTTAGCACTGTTTCTCCTTCTACTGTCGTCCCGAGAATGCTAGAGATCTCATCCATTCCACTGTAGTGTAGTATACCGTCAAGCTGCAGAGCCGTTCTCTTGCCACCGCATCGCAACGTACACGAGAACTTGGCTTCCGGCTGGTCCGTCTTGAAACGTACCGTGTTCACCGTACCCTGTGGCTCGCACGTGAGTGTGTCTGTGAGCAGTCCGTTGCACACCATCTGTGCCGTGGTGACCTTGTCACTGTCGGACGCGCACGTCAGATTCACGTGGGCTCCGCTGACACACGAGTAACAACCGGACAGGTGACCATAGGAGACAAGCGAACATTTCGATATGGACTGATCCACTCGTGTTTTCAGGTCTTTCTCTAGGTTCAGCTGCAGGTGTACGTTGTTGTGTAGCGTTCGAAACGTGGGTAGGTTGCCCGTTTTCGATGGCACGATCTCAAAATGCCGACCGATGAGGGGCAGCCGGTTGTTCTCGTCATCTACCAGCTTGGTGTAATCGATTGCCCGATCGCACTCGCAGACGGCAGTGTCTTCTGCAGGGTTGCATCTACACGTCTCGCGATAGGCGCACGGCTAATCTGTGCTTTTCTGTCTTACCGGCTCGGGTCACTTCCACTCTCAGCACTGCCTGCCGGTCCCAGTTTTCGCACTCGAAAATGCGAACCGGGTCTGGGATCGTGGGCACAACATAGTTTCTCACGAACAGGCAGCCCGGAGTGGGCAGGAGACACCCGCACTGGAGAAACCCACAGCTTTCCATACAGTAACTCGCACCGGGATGGCCTGCGGCCTGTGTCAATTCCGGAATAACAGTCGATGTGTTCACTGCTGCGCATTTTTGTGCGGTGCAGAGAGAATTTCCTGCGCATCGTTTCACGCTCGCGTTGTGTAGCGAAACGTTCTTCGTGTGCAGTACTGAGCCGGGGACGCATTGATGGCTCAAATATTCCAAAGAGAAAGAATACTTTTCCGCGTCCACACTGTCTCCCCCTACGTGCAAACAGATTTCGCGCACTGTTGGTGTGAACATCAATTCTACCGTCTTCTTGATTTTACATCTATTCCAGGAGCACTGCTCCTCGCTGTGTGAGATGGGCACACTCACATCGCACGCCTGAGTTACCGAGAACAGTGTGATTGTGACCGCGATAAGCAACGCGCGACTCGTGGGTGTCCCCGTTCTCGTCAGCCATTCATCCATCTCAATGTCAGCTGCGCGTCTCGCGTCTCTTCTCATTGAACCGAGCACCCTCCGACCGAGCGATGGCTCACTCGTCCCAGTGAGTGATTCGAACTGGGTGTTCTTTCTCCTCTTCTCACACCACTTCCGGTGAGGACAGAACACACACCAGTACGCCACCGTGACAGCCAACGATAGAAGTATGCACACGTACACTACAAACATGCGAGTATTGCAGTGCGGGTTGACCGCAATCTGCCGAAGACAAGTGAGACACGCAGCCGTCTTACAGTACTCTTTCGGAGGGCACTTGACGGAGATGATTTGGATTTGATCATTTTCGGATCTTCTCCATTTCACCGTGTGAGTGATTGTTCGCACGCTCACAGGCAGCACAACACTTGTCTCATTCCCAGCTTCTAGATCGTGCAAGCAACAATGGTGAGAACACAGATCGTACGTTCCGGATGGATTCTTGTCTCGCAACTTCACACCTGTGTCCGTGCAAATGATTACCGTGTCATTGCCGGAGGGGATCACGTGCGACTCGTCGACTTCCCACTCATCATGCGACTCGATGAAATCGGCGTGGGTTTCAGGACTGTACTCGGTTACTCTCTCAGAGTCTTGCCAACGAATCCCGTTATCTACCATGACCAGCCGATTGTTCAACTGGCTGCCTTTCATCAGACCGGCGAGGTATGCCCTCTGACTTCTCAAATCGGTACCCTGTATCCACTCATCATAGGCTGTTGTATTGATAGTGTCTGGTGGGGTGTGATATGAGGTAGGGGCTTGTGTCGTTAGTCGGTTGGTGGCTGCTCTTGTCGTCTCCACGCTCACCGGCCTACTTGTGGTTTTGGCCGTGGACGCGGGAGAAGAGAGCGTGGAAGTAGGGGTCATGTGGGTCATTACGAGTGCGCGAGTAGATGCGGAGTGCATAGAAGACAGCCTCGGTGGCTGTGTCGTCTCCCATTTTTGCACCTCCACGTTGTAATCTCGCAGGCCCTCGCATGGAGAGAACAGGGAGAGAAGCGAGAGAACCGTGACCAGAATTGCAGTTGTGTTGTTTTTAGTCTGCTGCGACTTCTGCCTTGGGTACGGTTTCTCAATCTCAATGGGCGCTGAGTGCTGGACTGCTCTCGATAGAACGTGTCCGTGGGCGCGTACGTGCACTGTCTGCACTTTCTTGTCCCTTCCCTCATTAACTCCAATGACCACTGAAGTCGGCGACTCAGACCACGACTTGTTCTCGTCACTGGTCAGCACCACATCACCCACTTGCTGTGTCTTGGTGGCTGATTTTGCAGCGCTTCTCAGAGTGGCTGGGTAGCTGTCACCGACATCACTGGGTTGGCTTCCCTGTTTGGTCGGCAACTGCACATCGCTCTTGCCGTCTGGCATGATCACAGTCTTTTCGAATCGTCTGAGTTCTTTTCCTTTCTCGGACTCTCCGTCCACTGGATTCGACACACCCAGATTTTTCAGCTCGGATAGCTTTTCAATATTGCCATCCACGGTGTTCGCACGCACCATGTTCACCGAAACAAAATTGACTGAGTTCTCGCTGTTCTTTCCGACCACCATCAGCCCGAAGACCGTGGAGATCACCATCGCACCAGATGGCAGAGCGACTCTGCTGGCTGGGTCGACCACCTGCCAGAACACGTCCGCGCCGAGCAGGATGCGCGGCTGGCGCGTCTCCTCTCCGATCTTCTGCACACCCATCTTTTTGAGCGCGTTCAGGTCATTTTTGCTCATTCGCGCGTCGCGAATAGGGTGTGTGATACCCTTTTTGGTGTACAGTTTACATTCCATCTGCTGTCCGTTTGGAAGCAGGAAAGCGGTTGCGCGAAGAGAGGATCTCTCTTTGACGGATCCGCCACCAAACACATGCATGGTCAGCGTTGTCTCACCGCAAGGTGGTAGACCGAGCTCATTCGCCAGGTCCTCGTCAATGAAAGATCTCTCGGCACCGCTGTCGAGCAGTACAGTCACTGGGGTGCTCTTTCCTGTGTGGGAGAGAACACTCGCTGTCACTATCATCAGCCTTCCAGCTGTCACATACACGTGATGGACGGCCACCTTTTTCCAGAAGCCCTTCTTTTTGTTTCTCGTTTCGTCTTCGTTGAGTCTGGTTTCGGTGTCTTGTCGCAGAGAGATGTGTGATGAGACCGTTGGCACACTCGGCACTTTGACGATTTACACTCTTTCGCCAAGTGCGAGCTGCTCAAACAGTTCAGACACAATTTCAGCTCGAACGCTCTCTTGCGTCTCTCATCCGGAGTCTTGTATCTCCGACACTCGACCGAGTTGTGGTTGCTCAATGAGCAGTACCGACAAGTCTTGCTGGGTGCGTCAGCGCTGGTGAACACAATAGACTCGACCTCCCTGTCCGCTTTGCCCTCGGCCCTTTCAAAGGTCTTCTCCTCCAGTCTGTATATGACATTCTCGATCGCATCCAAGAGTCCACTGACGTCATGACGTTCAATGAGGTCTTCGACCAATTCGAGTTTGTCCCAGACGATGTCCGGAAACTTTCGTTTGACAGACATATAGAGGTGGCTGGTCTGTGTGTCTTCCAACTCAGCCAGAGAAGCGATGAGAGCTGTCAGCTCGTCATGCGTGGCCCGGATGTCAGCCGGTTTCTTCGACCGGGACGGTTTCAGACCATCGATTTTATCGTGCAGAATCTGCGCTTGCCTCTCGGGCCGCGCATAGATCTTGGTCAGATGTCTTATCGCATCCTCGTATTTCTCGCCGGAAGGCGGGAATCTACGGATTGCTGAGAGAGCGGGTCCTCCGAGTGAGTTTGACAACGCTGTCATCTTGACTATCGGCTCGGCGTGTCGCCGGTGCACGAGCTCATTGAAAATGGCCCAGAATCTGTTCCACTCGGAGTAGTCACCCGAAAATGTCGGAATCTGGAGCTTGTTGCTCTTTGCCAGTACAGTGGATAGATCAATTGAGCGACCGCCGTCGTTGACGGGGTCGGTCCGCCTGGGGGGCCTCTCGGGGGGACTCGTGGCAAGCGCGGCGCCCGCGGGGGGCGCGGCTCGCGCGTTGGCCGGAGTTTCGGTCAATTGCTGCCGCCTCGCTGGTGGCCGGGTCGCAGCGCCCTTTCGAATGACCGTAGGAGCGACCGGGGTTTTCACCTCGTCTTCCGAATCGGACCCCTCCGACTCCTCACTGACGTCAGTTGTCAGAGACTCCTCGAGCACAATCCCCTCGAGGAATTTTGGTTTCCCAACTGCCGAGATTGCGGGATCAAGAGAGCTGATCATTCCGTTCAGCTCATCGATCCGCCTTCTCATTTTGGCCACAACACTGGTTGCGCGACTCACCATCAACATCGCTAGGTCTTTCAGGATGTTGAAGTCGTGTCGGAGTTGGATCCGATCTTGTTTGCTTTTTGCTGCCATCAGTTGTTCAGCACCGAGGAGGCATTCCCAAGCGCTCCTGCACTGCGCCTCGAGGGCGACGACTGCGGTTACAATCGTCGCGCGCTTTGTCGTCATTTTCTTGACAGACTCGAGTACAGCCGGTTTCGCATACCTCTTCCCCAATTTTTCAATTTCCTTCTCGACTTTCTCGACCCTCCGTTTGGTGGCGAGACACCCGACTGTGAAGTCGGGCTGGCCCGTTGTGGGGGCCATCGAGGATTTGTGCTGTTCTCTCTTTCTCTCTTCACTCGCCAACGGCTCTCTCCCTCAACCACTGAAGGTCAAAGGAAACACGCTGTTGCTGACTCTCTTGTCCCCTCGCTCTCTCACACTCCCGACTGCTCTCCCTTATCCTGTGAAGGAAAAAGAAGACTCCCTTAACCTGTGAAGGTAGAGGGAACAGGGCAGTACTGACTCTCGATGTTCCTCTCACACTCTCTGCCTGTTATCCTTCAGACCGAAGTGTGAAAGAAAGGCGGCTTGTTGTTGTTTGTATTGTGTAATTGATCAGTCAGTTAGATGGGCAAGATTGTATGGGTGAGAGTTTTGTCAGAGACTATTTCAATCGGATTAGTATCTTGCCAGGTGTCTCCCTTGAGGTGTAAGGGAAATTAGGCTCGATGATGTTGTGGTCGTGTGGTTGTACAAGTGTATCTTTAGCGAAATGGCAGTAACCACTCACGGTCTCCTGTTCTGCTGTACGGGCTGAAGTCGAGTAGACGGATGAGTCTGCTCGGAGTAGACGGTAGCAGGAGCGAGGGAACGGCGCTCGGCAGCTGGCTGGTCCTGGAATGACCCTCACCCGACGCTCGCGATGCACCGCCCTCTTATCAGATCTGGCCTCGGATACCGTCCTTGATCGCCAGCGCTGTCGTCAATCACAAATTCCCTGTAAATGGGACAGTCAAGATACTCGCCGCACAGTGCGGACGGGCTATCCATCAGTCCACGTGTGCCGCCAGAGATGCGCAAAACGATAACGCAAATCTGGAATACAGTACCCGCACGTGTATTGCCTTCAATACACAGTCAACGAATGCGAGTTTGTAGTAGTCTAGTGTCGGTAGTTCCGGTGTTCGACGCTCCCTGGTCGTTCGGTGACTCGGCGTGCCACTCGCCGACGTCGTCTACCTGTGGGGTACGGCTCGGGCCGGCCTGATCCGGTCCTCACCTACCCCGACCCCTAGCCGTGCGTTCTGCAAAGTGCACGGTGTGTCTGTGCTGTGCCAGACGGGTCAGTGTTGTGATGTTAGACTAGCTAGTTTAGTTGCACACTTCCCAAGTGTGCGCCATTTTTCGTGTCCTTGTGCGTTGCTCACTGTGCATAGGCAAGCAGTGCTTGTGTTGTGAGTGTGCGTGACACTCCCCCTGGGGTCTGACCACTGCCGAGTGGTTTTGCCCCTGCCGGCGTTGCGGCGGCAGTGCGAGATTGGTGAACAAGTCGGCCGCTCGACACGTGCCTGTGCGTGCATGTAAACATGCGTGTGAGTGTGGTGATTTCAAATTCAAACGACGCTGCGATTCAAGAATTTTAGGTGCGCGAGAGTGATGGGACAATCGAGCCGCGATAAAATGAAATCAGAACATACACGAGTGACGTCAAATGACCGCAAAAAATGTGAACGCAACAAGGAGAATCACCCGTCGGTGAAACGAGAATTAGACATACTACAACTGTATCAAATCAATATTAGGATAAAGCGATCGCTCAATATCCAATAACGACACACGCGCTGAAGAGGAAAGGTTAAGAAACGCTAAAGAGCGACGAATGAAGTGCAGAATGCTCATCGGGAGCAACGCGGAAAGAGCGGCCAGAATGGAATTTAGCCGTTGCACCATGTGCGGGGCGCTGGTTCAGTGGTGTTAAATATATACTGATACACAATCATTCGATAACCAAATCCTACCAGTCTACTCTGGCTGACACGACGGCTGAGTGCAGCCGAGATGTCACAACAGCAAGACCCCTCTCCCCCTCCCCTTTCCACTACTGGTTGTTGTCACTTCCCAACAGTCCAGCATACTCAACAATAACAGAACGCGTAACGACATCACGATTTATCAATCACGGCATATCTGTAGGGTGGGGGGAGAGTCGAGTACCTGTCCTATCCGTTCTTTGCGGGGGCGGGCGACCGCGCCCGATCGCGGTTTCCGATACCGCGACAATGACTTTGTTCGGAATTTGAAACTTTTCTCACTCCCTGATCACCTTTATCCTTTCTCTCTCTCGCAGTTTGGCGACTGGGCGTTGACCGTCACAGTCTCATTTTGTTTTCTAGTTTCGCTCACTTGCTTGAGCAGCATGTATCGAATTTCACTCCGTATGGTAACAATGTTCTAGAAAGAGTTTTTGAGATCATTTACAATAGTAAACAGCATGCGTCCCCACAGGGGTGTGAAAACGCTACATCAAAACAGGGCACTGAAGTGCATGCATACTATCCACTCAATCGATGTCGATCCAACGGGAGAGGCCCACTTTATAAAAGATTCATGACTTTGTTCGGAATTTGGAACTTTTCTCACTCCCTGATCACCTTTATCCTTTCTCTCTCGCAGTTCGTCGACTGGGCGTTGACCGCCACAGTCTCTTTTTTCGCTCACTCGCATGAGCAGCATGTATCGATTTTCACTCCGTATGGTAACAAAGTTCTAGAAAGAGGTTTTGAGATCATTTACAATGGTAAACAGCATGCGTCCCCACAGGGGTGTGAAAACGCTACATCAAAACAGGGCACTGAAGTGCATGCATACTATCCACTCAATCGATGTCGATCCAACGGGAGAGGCCCAGTTTATAAAAGATTCATGACTTTGTTCGGAATTTGAAACTTTTCTCACTCCCTGATCACCTTTATCCTTTCTCTCTCGCAGTTCGTCGACTGGGCGTTGACCGCCGCAGTCTCTTTTTTTCGCTCACTCGCATGAGCAGCATGTATCGATTTTCACTCCGTATGGTAACAAAGTTCTAGAAAGAGGTTTTGAGATCATTTACAATGGTAAACAGCATGCGTCCCCACAGGGGTGTGAAACGCTACATTAAAACAGGGCAATGAAGTGCATGCATACTATCCACTCAATCGATGTCGATCCAACGGGAGAGGCCCAGTTTAAAAAAGATTCATGACTTTGTTCGGAATTTGAAAATTTTCTCACTCCCTGATCACCTTTATCCTTTCTCTCTCTCGCAGTTTGGCGACTGGGCGTTGACCGTCACAGTCTCATTTTGTTTTCTAGTTTCGCTCACTTGTTTGAGTAGCATTTATCGAATTTCACTCCGTATGGTAACAAAGTTCTAGAAAGAGGTTTTGAGAGCATTTACAATGGTAAACAGCATGCGTCCCCACAGGGGTGTGAAACGCTACATTAAAACAGGGCAATGAAGTGCATGCATACTATCCACTCAATCGATGTCGATCCAACGGGAGAGGCCCAGTTTAAAAAAGATTCATGACTTTGTTCGGAATTTGAAACTTTTCTCACTCCCTGATCACCTTTATCCTTTCTCTCTCTCGCAGTTTGGCGACTGGGCGTTGACCGTCACAGTCTCATTTTGTTTTCTAGTTTCGCTCACTTGTTTGAGTAGCATTTATCGAATTTCACTCCGTATGGTAACAAAGTTCTAGAAAGAGGTTTTGAGAGCATTTACAATGTTAAACATTATGCGTCCCCACAAGGGTGTGAAAACGCTACATCAAAACAGGGCACTGAAGTGCATGCATACTATCCACTCAATCGATGTCGATCCAACGGGAGAGGCCCAGTTTATAAAAGATTCATGACTTTGTTCGGAATTTGAAACTTTTCTCACTCCCTGATCACCTTTATCCTTTCTCTCTCTCGCAGTTTGGCGACTGGGCGTTGACCGTCACAGTCTCATTTTGTTTTCTAGTTTCGCTCACTTGCTTGAACAGCATGTATCGAATTTCACTCCGTATGGTAACAATGTTCTAGAAAGAGTTTTTGAGATCATTTACAATGGTAAACAGCATGCGTCCCCACAGGGGTGTGAAAACGGTACATCAAAACAGGGCACTGAAGTGCATGCATACTATCCACTCAATCGATGTCGATCCAACGGGAGAGGCCCACTTTATAAAAGATTCATGACTTTGTTCGGAATTTGGAACTTTTCTCACTCCCTGATCACCTTTATCCTTTCTCTCTCGCAGTTCGTCGACTGGGCGTTGACCGCCACAGTCTCTTTTTTTCGCTCACTCGCATGAGCAGCATGTATCGATTTTCACTCCGTATGGTAACAAAGTTCTAGAAAGAGGTTTTGAGATCATTTACAATGGTAAACAGCATGCGTCCCCACAGGGGTGTGAAAACGCTACATCAAAACAGGGCACTGAAGTGCATGCATACTATCCACTCAATCGATGTCGATCCAACGGGAGAGGCCCAGTTTATAAAAGATTCATGACTTTGTTCGGAATTTGAAACTTTTCTCACTCCCTGATCACCTTTATCCTTTCTCTCTCGCAGTTCGTCGACTGGGCGTTGACCGCCGCAGTCTCTTTTTTTCGCTCACTCGCATGAGCAGCATGTATCGATTTTCACTCCGTATGGTAACAAAGTTCTAGAAAGAGGTTTTGAGATCATTTACAATGGTAAACAGCATGCGTCCCCACAGGGGTGTGAAACGCTACATTAAAACAGGGCAATGAAGTGCATGCATACTATCCACTCAATCGATGTCGATCCAACGGGAGAGGCCCAGTTTAAAAAAGATTCATGACTTTGTTCGGAATTTGAAACTTTTCTCACTCCCTGATCACCTTAATCCTTTCTCTCTCTCGCAGTTTGGCGACTGGGCGTTGACCGTCACAGTCTCATTTTGTTTTCTAGTTTCGCTCACTTGTTTGAGTAGCATTTATCGAATTTCACTCCGTATGGTAACAAAGTTCTAGAAAGAGGTTTTGAGAGCATTTACAATGGTAAACAGCATGCGTCCCCACAGGGGTGTGAAACGCTACATTAAAACAGGGCAATGAAGTGCATGCATACTATCCACTCAATCGATGTCGATCCAACGGGAGAGGCCCAGTTTAAAAAAGATTCATGACTTTGTTCGGAATTTGAAACTTTTCTCACTCCCTGATCACCTTTATCCTTTCTCTCTCTCGCAGTTTGGCGACTGGGCGTTGACCGTCACAGTCTCATTTTGTTTTCTAGTTTCGCTCACTTGTTTGAGTAGCATTTATCGAATTTCACTCCGTATGGTAACAAAGTTCTAGAAAGAGGTTTTGAGAGCATTTACAATGTTAAACATTATGCGTCCCCACAAGGGTGTGAAAACGCTACATCAAAACAGGGCACTGAAGTGCATGCATACTATCCACTCAATCGATGTCGATCCAACGGGAGAGGCCCAGTTTATAAAAGATTCATGACTTTGTTCGGAATTTGAAACTTTTCTCACTCCCTGATCACCTTTATCCTTTCTCTCTCGCAGTTTGTCGACTGGGCGTTGACCGCCACAGTCTCATTTTGTTTTCTAGTTTCGCTCACTTGTTTGAGTAGCATTTATCGAATTTCACTCCGTATAGTAGCAAAGTTCTAGAAAGAGGTTTTGAGATCATTTACAATGGTAAACATCATGCGTCCCCACAGTGGTGTGAAAACGCTACATCAAAACAGGGCACTGAAGTACATGCAAACTATCCACTCAATCGATGTCGATCTAACGGGAGAGGCCCAGTTTATAAAAGATTCATGACTTTGTTCGGAATTTGAAACTTTTCTCATTCCCTGATCACCTTTATCTTTTCTCTCTCGCAGTTTGTCGACTGGGCGTTTACCGGCACAGTCTCATTTTGTTTTCTAGTTTCGCTCACTTGTTTGAGTAGCATTTATCGAATTTCACTCCGTATAGTAACAAAGTTCTAGAAAACGTTTTTGAGATCATTTACAATGGTAAACAGCATGCGTCCCCACAGGGGTGTGAAACGCTACATTAAAACAGGGCAATGAAGTGCATGCATACTATCCACTCAATCGATGTCGATCCAACGGGAGAGGCCCAGTTTATAAAAGATTCATGACTTTGTTCGGAATTCGAAACTTTTCTCACTCCCTGATCACCTTTATCCTTTCTCTCTCGCAGTTTGTCGACTGGGCGTTGACCGCCACAGTCTCAATTTGTTTTCTAGTTTCGCTCACTTGTTTGAGTAGCATTTATCGAGTTTCACTCCGTATAGTAGCAAAGTTCTAGAAAGAGGTTTTGAGATCATTTACAACGGTAAACAGCATGCGTCCCCACAGGGGTGTGAAAACGCTACATCAAAACAGGGCACTGAAGTACATGCAAACTATCCACTCAATTGATGTCGATCCAACGGGAGAGGTCCAGTTTATAAAAGATTCATGACTTTGTTCGGAATTTGAAACTTTTCTCATTCCCTGATCACCTTTATCTTTTCTCTCTCGCAGTTTGTCGACTGGGCGTTTACCGGCACAGTCTCATTTTGTTTTCTAGTTTCGCTCACTTGTTTGAGTAGCATTTATCGAATTTCACTCCGTATAGTAACAAAGTTCTAGAAAACGTTTTTGAGATCATTTACAATGGTAAACAGCATGCGTCCCCACAGGGGTGTGAAACGCTACATTAAAACAGGGCAATGAAGTGCATGCATACTATCCACTCAATCGATGTCGATCCAACGGGAGAGGCCCAGTTTAAAAAAGATTCATGACTTTGTTCGGAATTTGAAACTTTTCTCACTCCCTGATCACCTTAATCCTTTCTCTCTCTCGCAGTTTGGCGACTGGGCGTTGACCGTCACAGTCTCATTTTGTTTTCTAGTTTCGCTCACTTGTTTGAGTAGCATTTATCGAATTTCACTCCGTATGGTAACAAAGTTCTAGAAAGAGGTTTTGAGAGCATTTACAATGGTAAACAGCATGCGTCCCCACAGGGGTGTGAAACGCTACATTAAAACAGGGCAATGAAGTGCATGCATACTATCCACTCAATCGATGTCGATCCAACGGGAGAGGCCCAGTTTAAAAAAGATTCATGACTTTGTTCGGAATTTGAAACTTTTCTCACTCCCTGATCACCTTTATCCTTTCTCTCTCTCGCAGTTTGGCGACTGGGCGTTGACCGTCACAGTCTCATTTTGTTTTCTAGTTTCGCTCACTTGTTTGAGTAGCATTTATCGAATTTCACTCCGTATGGTAACAAAGTTCTAGAAAGAGGTTTTGAGAGCATTTACAATGTTAAACATTATGCGTCCCCACAAGGGTGTGAAAACGCTACATCAAAACAGGGCACTGAAGTGCATGCATACTATCCACTCAATCGATGTCGATCCAACGGGAGAGGCCCAGTTTATAAAAGATTCATGACTTTGTTCGGAATTTGAAACTTTTCTCACTCCCTGATCACCTTTATCCTTTCTCTCTCGCAGTTTGTCGACTGGGCGTTGACCGCCACAGTCTCATTTTGTTTTCTAGTTTCGCTCACTTGTTTGAGTAGCATTTATCGAATTTCACTCCGTATAGTAGCAAAGTTCTAGAAAGAGGTTTTGAGATCATTTACAATGGTAAACATCATGCGTCCCCACAGTGGTGTGAAAACGCTACATCAAAACAGGGCACTGAAGTACATGCAAACTATCCACTCAATCGATGTCGATCTAACGGGAGAGGCCCAGTTTATAAAAGATTCATGACTTTGTTCGGAATTTGAAACTTTTCTCATTCCCTGATCACCTTTATCTTTTCTCTCTCGCAGTTTGTCGACTGGGCGTTTACCGGCACAGTCTCATTTTGTTTTCTAGTTTCGCTCACTTGTTTGAGTAGCATTTATCGAATTTCACTCCGTATAGTAACAAAGTTCTAGAAAACGTTTTTGAGATCATTTACAATGGTAAACAGCATGCGTCCCCACAGGGGTGTGAAACGCTACATTAAAACAGGGCAATGAAGTGCATGCATACTATCCACTCAATCGATGTCGATCCAACGGGAGAGGCCCAGTTTATAAAAGATTCATGACTTTGTTCGGAATTCGAAACTTTTCTCACTCCCTGATCACCTTTATCCTTTCTCTCTCGCAGTTTGTCGACTGGGCGTTGACCGCCACAGTCTCAATTTGTTTTCTAGTTTCGCTCACTTGTTTGAGTAGCATTTATCGAGTTTCACTCCGTATAGTAGCAAAGTTCTAGAAAGAGGTTTTGAGATCATTTACAACGGTAAACAGCATGCGTCCCCACAGGGGTGTGAAAACGCTACATCAAAACAGGGCACTGAAGTACATGCAAACTATCCACTCAATTGATGTCGATCCAACGGGAGAGGTCCAGTTTATAAAAGATTCATGACTTTGTTCGGAATTTGAAACTTTTCTCATTCCCTGATCACCTTTATCTTTTCTCTCTCGCAGTTTGTCGACTGGGCGTTTACCGGCACAGTCTCATTTTGTTTTCTAGTTTCGCTCACTTGTTTGAGTAGCATTTATCGAATTTCACTCCGTATAGTAACAAAGTTCTAGAAAACGTTTTTGAGATCATTTACAATGGTAAACAGCATGCGTCCCCACAGGGGTGTGAAACGCTACATTAAAACAGGGCAATGAAGTGCATGCATACTATCCACTCAATCGATGTCGATCCAACGGGAGAGGCCCAGTTTATAAAAGATTCATGACTTTGTTCGGAATTCGAAACTTTTCTCACTCCCTGATCACCTTTATCCTTTCTCTCTCGCAGTTTGTCGACTGGGCGTTGACCGCCACAGTCTCAATTTGTTTTCTAGTTTCGCTCACTTGTTTGAGTAGCATTTATCGAGTTTCACTCCGTATAGTAGCAAAGTTCTAGAAAGAGGTTTTGAGATCATTTACAACGGTAAACAGCATGCGTCCCCACAGGGGTGTGAAAACGCTACATCAAAACAGGGCACTGAAGTACATGCAAACTATCCACTCAATTGATGTCGATCCAACGGGAGAGGTCCAGTTTATAAAAGATTCATGACTTTGTTCGGAATTTGAAACTTTTCTCATTCCCTGATCACCTTTATCTTTTCTCTCTCGCAGTTTGTCGACTGGGCGTTTACCGGCACAGTCTCATTTTGTTTTCTAGTTTCGCTCACTTGTTTGAGTAGCATTTATCGAATTTCACTCCGTATAGTAACAAAGTTCTAGAAAACGTTTTTGAGATCATTTACAATGGTAAACAGCATGCGTCCCCACAGGGGTGTGAAACGCTACATTAAAACAGGGCAATGAAGTGCATGCATACTATCCACTCAATCGATGTCGATCCAACGGGAGAGGCCCAGTTTATAAAAGATTCATGACTTTGTTCGGAATTTGAAACTTTTCTCACTTTCTGATCACCTTTATCCTTTCTCTCTCGCAGTTTGTCGACTGGGCGTTGACCGCCACAGTCTCAATTTGTTTTCTAGTTTCGCTCACTTGTTTGAGTAGCATTTATCGAGTTTCACTCCGTATAGTAGCAAAGTTCTAGAAAGAGGTTTTGAGATCATTTACAATGGTAAACAGCATGCGTCCCCACAGGGGTGTGAAAACGCTACATCAAAACAGGGCAATGAAGTGCATGCATACTATCCACTCAATCGATGCCGATCCAACGGGAGAGGCCCAGTTTATAAAAGATTCATGACTTTGTTCGGAAATAGAAACTTTTCTCACTCCCGGATCACCTTTATCCTTTCTCTCTCGTAGTTTGTCGACTGGGCGTTGACCGCCACAGTCTCATTTTTTCTAGTTTCGCTCACTTGCTTGAGCAGCATGTATCGAATTTCACTCCGTATGGTAACAAAGTTCTAGAAAGAGTTTTTGAGATCATTTACAATGGTAAACAGCATGCGTCCCCACAGGGGTGTGAAAACGCTACATACACCAAAACAGGGCACTGAAGTGCATGCATACTATCCACTCAATCGATGTCGATCCAACGGGAGAGGCCCAGTTTATAAAAGATTCATGACTTTGTTCGGAATTTGAAACTTTTCTCACTCTCTGATCACCTTTATCATTTCTCTCTCGCAGTTTGTCGACTGGGCGTTGACCGCCACAGTCTCATTTTTTTCTAGTTTCGCTCACTTGCTTGAGCAGCATGTATCGAATTTCACTCCGTATGGTAACAAAGTTCTAGAAAGAGGTTTTGAGAGCATTTACAATGTTAAACATCATGCGTCCCCACAGGGGTGTGAAAACGCTACATCAAAACAGGGCACTGAAGTGCATGCATACTATCCACTCAATCGATGTCGATCCAACGGGAGAGGCCCACTTTATAAAAGATTCATGACTTTGTTCGGAATTTGAAACTTTTCTCACTCCCTGATCACCTTTATCCTTTCTCTCTCGCAGTTCGTCGACTGGGCGTTGACCGCCGCAGTCTCTTTTTTTCGCTCACTTGCATGAGCAGCATGTATCGAATTTCACTCCGTATAGTAACAAAGTTCTAGAAAGAGGTTTTGAGATCATTTACAATGGTAAACAGCATGCGTCCCCACAGGGGTGTGAAAACGCTACATCAAAACAGGGCACTGAAGTACATGCATACTATCCACTCAATCGATGTCGATCTAACGGGAGAGGCCAAGTTTATAAAAGATTCATGACTTTGTTCGGAATTTGAAACTTTTCTCATTCCCTGATCACCTTTATCTTTTCTCTCTCGCAGTTTGTCGACTGGGCGTTGACCGGCACAGTCTCATTTTGTTTTCTAGTTTCGCTCACTTGTTTGAGTAGCATTTATCGAATTTCACTCCGTATAGTAACAAAGTTCTAGAAAACGGTTTCGAGATCATTTACAATGGTAAACAGCATGCGTCCCCGCAGGGGTGTGAAACGCTACATTAAAACAGGGCAATGAAGTGCATGCATACTATCCACTCAATCGATGTCGATCCAACGGGAGAGGCCCAGTTTAAAAAAGATTCATGACTTTGTTCGGAATTTGAAACTTTTCTCACTCCCTGATCACCTTTATCCTTTCTCTCTCTCGCAGTTTGGCGACTGGGCGTTGACCGTCACAGTCTCATTTTGTTTTCTAGTTTCGCTCACTTGTTTGAGTAGCATTTATCGAATTTCACTCCGTATGGTAACAAAGTTCTAGAAAGAGGTTTTGACAGCATTTACAATGTTAAACATCATGCGTCCCCACAGGGGTGTGAAAACGCTACATCAAAACAGGACACTGAAGTGCATGCATACTATCCACTCAATCGATGTCGATCCAACGGGAGAGGCCGAGTTTATAAAAGATTCATGACTTTGTTCGGAATTTGAAACTTTTCTCATTCCCTGATCACCTTTATCTTTTCTCTCTCGCAGTTTGTCGACTGGACGTTGACCGCCACAGTCTCTTTTTTTCTAGTTTCGCTCACTTGCTTGAGCAGCATGTATCGAATTTCACTCCTTATGGTAACAATGTTCTAGAAAGAGTTTTTGAGATCATTTACAATGGTAAACAGCATGCGTCTCCACAGGGGTGTGAAAACGCTACATCAAAACAGGGCACTGAAGTACATGCATACTATCCACTCAATCGATGTCGATCTAACGGGAGAGGCCAAGTTTATAAAAGATTCATGACTTTGTTCGGAATTTGAAACTTTTCTCATTCCCTGATCACCTTTATCCTTTCTCTCTCGCAGTTTGTCGACTGGGCGTTGACCGGCACAGTCTCATTTTGTTTTCTAGTTTCGCTCACTTGTTTGAGTAGCATTTATCGAATTTCACTCCGTATGGTAACAAAGTTCTAGAAAGAGGTTTTGAGAGCATTTACAATGTTAAACATCATGCGTCCCCACAGGGGTGTGAAAACGCTACATCAAAACAGGGCACTGAAGTGCATGCATACTATCCACTCAATCGATGTCGATCCAACGGGAGAGGCCGAGTTTATAAAAGATTCATGACTTTGTTCGGAATTTGAAACTTTTCTCATTCCCTGATCACCTTTATCTTTTCTCTCTCGCAGTTTGTCGACTGGACGTTGACCGCCACAGTCTCTTTTTTTCTAGTTTCGCTCACTTGCTTGAGCAGCATGTATCGAATTTCACTCCTTATGGTAACAATGTTCTAGAAAGAGTTTTTGAGATCATTTACAATGGTAAACAGCATGCGTCTCCACAGGGGTGTGAAAACGCTACATCAAAACAGGGCACTGAAATGCATGCATACTATCCACTCAATTGATGTCGATCCAACGGGAGAGGCCTAGTTTGTAAAAGATTCAATACTTTGTTCGGAATTGGAAACTTTTCTCACTCCCTGACCACCCTCATCCTTTCTCTCTCGCAGTTTGTCGACTGGGCGTTGACCGCCACAGTCTCTTTTTTTCTAGTTTCGCTCACTTGCTTGAGCAGCATGTATCGAATTTCACTCCGTTTGGTAACAATGTTCTAGAAAGAGGTTTTGAGATCATTTACAATGGTAAACAGCATGCGTCCCCACAGGGGTGTGAAAACGCTACATCAAAACAGGGCACTGAAGTGCATGCATACTATCCACTCAATTGATGTCGATCCAACGGGAGAGGCCCAGTTTATAAAAGATTCATGACTTTGTTCGGAATTTGAAACTTTTCTCACTCCCTGATCACCCTTATCCTTTCTCTCTCGCAGTTTGTCGACTGGGCGTTGACCGCCACAGTCTCATTTTTTTCTAGTTTCGCTCACTTGCTTGAGCAGCATGTATCGAATTTCACTCCGTATGGTAACAATGTTCTAGAAAGAGTTTTTGAGATCATTTACAATGGTAAACAGCATGCGTCCCCACAGGGGTGTGAAAACGCTACATCAAAACAGGGCAATGAAGTGCATGCATACTATCCACTCAATCGATGTCGATCCAACGGGAGAGGCCCAGTTTATAAAAGATTCATGACTTTGTTCGGAATTTGAAATTTTTCTCACTCCCTGATCACCTTTATCCTTTCTCTCTCGCAGTTTGTCGACTGGGCGTTGACCGCCACAGTCTCATTTTGTTTTCTAGTTTCGCTCACTTGTTTGAGTAGCATTTATCGAGTTTCACTCCGTATAGTAGCAAAGTTCTAGAAAGAGGTTTTGAGATCATTTACAATGGTAAACAGCATGCGTCCCCACAGGGGTGTGAAAACGCTACATCAAAACAGGGCACTGAAGTACATGCATACTATCTACTCAATCGATGTCGATCTAACGGGAGAGGCCAAGTTTATAAAAGATTCATGACTTTGTTCGGAATTTGAAACTTTTCTCATTCCCTGATCACCTTTATCTTTTCTCTCTCGCAGTTTGTCGACTGGGCGTTGACCGGCACAGTCTCATTTTGTTTTCTAGTTTCGCTCACTTGTCTGAGTAGCATTTATCGAATTTCACTCCGTATAGTAACACAGTTCTAGAAAACGTTTTTGAGATCATTTACAATGGTAAACAGCATGCGTCCCCACAGGGGTGTGAAAACGCTACATACACCAAAACAGGGCACTGAAGTGCATGCATACTATCCACTCAATCGATGTCGATCCAACGGGAGAGGCCCAGTTTATAAAAGATTCATGACTTTGTTCGGAATTTGAAACTTTTCTCACTCTCTGATCACCTTTATCATTTCTCTCTCGCAGTTTGTCGACTGGGCGTTGACCGCCACAGTCTCATTTTTTTCTAGTTTCGCTCACTTGCTTGAGCAGCATGTATCGAATTTCACTCCGTATGGTAACAAAGTTCTAGAAAGAGGTTTTGAGAGCATTTACAATGTTAAACATCATGCGTCCCCACAGGGGTGTGAAAACGCTACATCAAAACAGGGCACTGAAGTGCATGCATACTATCCACTCAATCGATGTCGATCCAACGGGCGAGGCCCAGTTTATAAAAGATTCATGACTTTGTTCGGAATTTGAAACTTTTCTCACTCCCTGATCACCTTTATCCTTTCTCTCTCGCAGTTCGTCGACTGGGCGTTGACCGCCGCAGTCTCTTTTTTTCGCTCACTCGCATGAGCAGCATGTATCGAATTTCACTCCGTATGTTAACAAAGTTCTAGAAAGAGGTTTTGAGATCATTTACAATGGTAAACAGCATGCGTCCCCACAGGGGTGTGAAAACGCTACATCAAAACAGGGCACTGAAGTACATGCATACTATCTACTCAATCGATGTCGATCTAACGGGAGAGGCCGAGTTTATAAAAGATTCATGACTTTGTTCGGAATTTGAAACTTTTCTCATTCCCTGATCACCTTTATCTTTTCTCTCTCGCAGTTTGTCGACTGGGCGTTGACCGGCACAGTCTCATTTTGTTTTCTAGTTTCGCTCACTTGTCTGAGTAGCATTTATCGAATTTCACTCCGTATAGTAACACAGTTCTAGAAAGAGTTTTTGAGATCATTTACAATGGTAAACAGCATGCGTCCCCACAGGGGTGTGAAAACGCTACATCAAAACAGGGCAATGAAGTGCATGCATACTATCCACTCAATCGATGTCGATCCAACGGGAGAGGCCCAGTTTATAAAAGATTCATGACTTTGTTCGGAATTTGAAATTTTTCTCACTCCCTGATCACCTTTATCCTTTCTCTCTCGCAGTTTGTCGACTGGGCGTTGACCGCCACAGTCTCATTTTGTTTTCTAGTTTCGCTCACTTGTTTGAGTAGCATTTATCGAGTTTCACTCCGTATAGTAGCAAAGTTCTAGAAAGAGGTTTTGAGATCATTTACAATGGTAAACAGCATGCGTCCCCACAGGGGTGTGAAAACGCTACATCAAAACAGGGCACTGAAGTACATGCATACTATCTACTCAATCGATGTCGATCTAACGGGAGAGGCCAAGTTTATAAAAGATTCATGACTTTGTTCGGAATTTGAAACTTTTCTCATTCCCTGATCACCTTTATCTTTTCTCTCTCGCAGTTTGTCGACTGGGCGTTGACCGGCACAGTCTCATTTTGTTTTCTAGTTTCGCTCACTTGTCTGAGTAGCATTTATCGAATTTCACTCCGTATAGTAACACAGTTCTAGAAAACGTTTTTGAGATCATTTACAATGGTAAACAGCATGCGTCCCCACAGGGGTGTGAAAACGCTACATACACCAAAACAGGGCACTGAAGTGCATGCATACTATCCACTCAATCGATGTCGATCCAACGGGAGAGGCCCAGTTTATAAAAGATTCATGACTTTGTTCGGAATTTGAAACTTTTCTCACTCTCTGATCACCTTTATCATTTCTCTCTCGCAGTTTGTCGACTGGGCGTTGACCGCCACAGTCTCATTTTTTTCTAGTTTCGCTCACTTGCTTGAGCAGCATGTATCGAATTTCACTCCGTATGGTAACAAAGTTCTAGAAAGAGGTTTTGAGAGCATTTACAATGTTAAACATCATGCGTCCCCACAGGGGTGTGAAAACGCTACATCAAAACAGGGCACTGAAGTGCATGCATACTATCCACTCAATCGATGTCGATCCAACGGGCGAGGCCCAGTTTATAAAAGATTCATGACTTTGTTCGGAATTTGAAACTTTTCTCACTCCCTGATCACCTTTATCCTTTCTCTCTCGCAGTTCGTCGACTGGGCGTTGACCGCCGCAGTCTCTTTTTTTCGCTCACTCGCATGAGCAGCATGTATCGAATTTCACTCCGTATGTTAACAAAGTTCTAGAAAGAGGTTTTGAGATCATTTACAATGGTAAACAGCATGCGTCCCCACAGGGGTGTGAAAACGCTACATCAAAACAGGGCACTGAAGTACATGCATACTATCTACTCAATCGATGTCGATCTAACGGGAGAGGCCAAGTTTATAAAAGATTCATGACTTTGTTCGGAATTTGAAACTTTTCTCATTCCCTGATCACCTTTATCTTTTCTCTCTCGCAGTTTGTCGACTGGGCGTTGACCGGCACAGTCTCATTTTGTTTTCTAGTTTCGCTCACTTGTCTGAGTAGCATTTATCGAATTTCACTCCGTATAGTAACACAGTTCTAGAAAACGTTTTTGAGATCATTTACAATGGTAAACAGCATGCGTCCCCACAGGGGTGTGAAACGCTACATTAAAACAGGGCAATGAAGTGCATGCATACTATCCACTCAATCGATGTCGATCCAACGGGAGAGGCCCAGTTTAAAAAAGATTCATGACTTTGTTCGGAATTTGAAACTTTTCTCACTCCCTGATCACCTTTATCCTTTCTCTCTCTCGCAGTTTGGCGACTGGGCGTTGACCGTCACAGTCTCATTTTGTTTTCTAGTTTCGCTCACTTGCTTGAGCAGCATGTATCGAATTTCACTCCGTATGGTAACAATGTTCTAGAAAGAGTTTTTGAGATCATTTACAATGGTAAACAGCATGCGTCCCCACAGGGGTGTGAAAACGCTACATCAAAACAGGGCACTGAAGTGCATGCATACTATCCACTCAATCGATGTCGATCCAACGGGAGAGGCCCACTTTATAAAAGATTCATGACTTTGTTCGGAATTTGGAACTTTTCTCACTCCCTGATCACCTTTATCCTTTCTCTCTCGCAGTTCGTCGACTGGGCGTTGACCGCCGCAGTCTCTTTTTTTCGCTCACTCGCATGAGCAGCATGTATCGAATTTCACTCCGTATGGTAACAAAGTTCTAGAAAGAGGTTTTGAGATCATTTACAATGGTAAACAGCATGCGTCCCCACAGGGGTGTGAAAACGCTACATCAAAACAGGGCACTGAAGTACATGCATACTATCCACTCAATCGATGTCGATCTAACGGGAGAGGCCAAGTTTATATAAGATTCATGACTTTGTTCGGAATTTGAAACTTTTCTCATTCCCTGATCACCTTTATCTTTTCTCTCTCGCAGTTTGTCGACTGGGCGTTGACCGGCACAGTCTCATTTTGTTTTCTAGTTTCGCTCACTTGTCTGAGTAGCATTTATCGAATTTCACTCCGTATAGTAACACAGTTCTAGAAAACGTTTTTGAGATCATTTACAATGGTAAACAGCATGCGTCCCCACAGGGGTGTGAAACGCTACATTAAAACAGGGCAATGAAGTGCATGCATACTATCCACTCAATCGATGTCGATCCAACGGGAGAGGCCCAGTTTAAAAAAGATTCATGACTTTGTTCGGAATTTGAAACTTTTCTCACTCCCTGATCACCTTTATCCTTTCTCTCTCTCGCAGTTTGGCGACTGGGCGTTGACCGTCACAGTCTCATTTTGTTTTCTAGTTTCGCTCACTTGCTTGAGCAGCATGTATCGAATTTCACTCCGTATGGTAACAATGTTCTAGAAAGAGTTTTTGAGATCATTTACAATGGTAAACAGCATGCGTCCCCACAGGGGTGTGAAAACGCTACATCAAAACAGGGCACTGAAGTGCATGCATACTATCCACTCAATCGATGTCGATCCAACGGGAGAGGCCCACTTTATAAAAGATTCATGACTTTGTTCGGAATTTGGAACTTTTCTCACTCCCTGATCACCTTTATCCTTTCTCTCTCGCAGTTCGTCGACTGGGCGTTGACCGCCGCAGTCTCTTTTTTTCGCTCACTCGCATGAGCAGCATGTATCGAATTTCACTCCGTATGGTAACAAAGTTCTAGAAAGAGGTTTTGAGATCATTTACAATGGTAAACAGCATGCGTCCCCACAGGGGTGTGAAAACGCTACATCAAAACAGGGCACTGAAGTACATGCATACTATCCACTCAATCGATGTCGATCTAACGGGAGAGGCCAAGTTTATAAAAGATTCATGACTTTGTTCGGAATTTGAAACTTTTCTCATTCCCTGATCACCTTTATCTTTTCTCTCTCGCAGTTTGTCGACTGGGCGTTGACCGGCACAGTCTCATTTTGTTTTCTAGTTTCGCTCACTTGTTTGAGTAGCATTTATCGAATTTCACTCCGTATAGTAACAAAGTTCTAGAAAACGGTTTTGAGATCATTTACAATGGTAAACAGCATGCGTCCCCGCAGGGGTGTGAAACGCTACATTAAAACAGGGCAATGAAGTGCATGCATACTATCCACTCAATCGATGTCGATCCAACGGGAGAGGCCCAGTTTAAAAAAGATTCATGACTTTGTTCGGAATTTGAAACTTTTCTCACTCCCTGATCACCTTTATCCTTTCTCTCTCTCGCAGTTTGGCGACTGGGCGTTGACCGTCACAGTCTCATTTTGTTTTCTAGTTTCGCTCACTTGTTTGAGTAGCATTTATCGAATTTCACTCCGTATGGTAACAAAGTTCTAGAAAGAGGTTTTGAGAGCATTTACAATGTTAAACATCATGCGTCCCCACAGGGGTGTGAAAACGCTACATCAAAACAGGGCACTGAAGTGCATGCATACTATCCACTCAATCGATGTCGATCCAACGGGAGAGGCCGAGTTTATAAAAGATTCATGACTTTGTTCGGAATTTGAAACTTTTCTCATTCCCTGATCACTTTTATCTTTTCTCTCTCGCAGTTTGTCGACTGGACGTTGACCGCCACAGTCTCTTTTTTTCTAGTTTCGCTCACTTGCTTGAGCAGCATGTATCGAATTTCACTCCGTTTGGTAACAATGTTCTAGAAAGAGGTTTTGAGATCATTTACAATGGTAAACAGCATGCGTCCCCACAGGGGTGTGAAAACGCTACATCAAAACAGGGCACTGAAGTGCATGCATACTATCCACTCAATTGATGTCGATCCAACGGGAGAGGCCCAGTTTATAAAAGATTCATGACTTTGTTCGGAATTTGAAACTTTTCTCACTCCCTGATCACCCTTATCCTTTCTCTCTCGCAGTTTGTCGACTGGGCGTTGACCGCCACAGTCTCATTTTTTTCTAGTTTCGCTCACTTGCTTGAGCAGCATGTATCGAATTTCACTCCGTATGGTAACAATGTTCTAGAAAGAGTTTTTGAGATCATTTACAATGGTAAACAGCATGCGTCCCCACAGGGGTGTGAAAACGCTACATCAAAACAGGGCAATGAAGTGCATGCATACTATCCACTCAATCGATGTCGATCCAACGGGAGAGGCCCAGTTTATAAAAGATTCATGACTTTGTTCGGAATTTGAAACTTTTCTCACTCCCTGATCACCTTTATCCTTTCTCTCTCGCAGTTTGTCGACTGGGCGTTGACCGCCACAGTCTCATTTTGTTTTCTAGTTTCGCTCACTTGTTTGAGTAGCATTTATCGAGTTTCACTCCGTATAGTAGCAAAGTTCTAGAAAGAGGTTTTGAGATCATTTACAATGGTAAACAGCATGCGTCCCCACAGGGGTGTGAAAACGCTACATCAAAACAGGGCACTGAAGTACATGCATACTATCTACTCAATCGATGTCGATCTAACGGGAGAGGCCAAGTTTATAAAAGATTCATGACTTTGTTCGGAATTTGAAACTTTTCTCATTCCCTGATCACCTTTATCTTTTCTCTCTCGCAGTTTGTCGACTGGGCGTTGACCGGCACAGTCTCATTTTGTTTTCTAGTTTCGCTCACTTGTCTGAGTAGCATTTATCGAATTTCACTCCGTATAGTAACACAGTTCTAGAAAACGTTTTTGAGATCATTTACAATGGTAAACAGCATGCGTCCCCACAGGGGTGTGAAACGCTACATTAAAACAGGGCAATGAAGTGCATGCATACTATCCACTCAATCGATGCCGATCCAACGGGAGAGGCCCAGTTTATAAAAGATTCATGACTTTGTTCGGAAATAGAAACTTTTCTCACTCCCGGATCACCTTTATCCTTTCTCTCTCGTAGTTTGTCGACTGGGCGTTGACCGCCACAGTCTCATTTTTTCTAGTTTCGCTCACTTGCTTGAGCAGCATGTATCGAATTTCACTCCGTATGGTAACAAAGTTCTAGAAAGAGTTTTTGAGATCATTTACAATGGTAAACAGCATGCGTCCCCACAGGGGTGTGAAAACGCTACATACACCAAAACAGGGCACTGAAGTGCATGCATACTATCCACTCAATCGATGTCGATCCAACGGGAGAGGCCCAGTTTATAAAAGATTCATGACTTTGTTCGGAATTTGAAACTTTTCTCACTCTCTGATCACCTTTATCATTTCTCTCTCGCAGTTTGTCGACTGGGCGTTGACCGCCACAGTCTCATTTTTTTTCTAGTTTCGCTCACTTGCTTGAGCAGCATGTATCGAATTTCACTCCGTATGGTAACAAAGTTCTAGAAAGAGGTTTTGAGAGCATTTACAATGTTAAACATCATGCGTCCCCACAGGGGTGTGAAAACGCTACATCAAAACAGGGCACTGAAGTGCATGCATACTATCCACTCAATCGATGTCGATCCAACGGGCGAGGCCCAGTTTATAAAAGATTCATGACTTTGTTCGGAATTTGAAACTTTTCTCACTCCCTGATCACCTTTATCCTTTCTCTCTCGCAGTTCGTCGACTGGGCGTTGACCGCCGCAGTCTCTTTTTTTCGCTCACTCGCATGAGCAGCATGTATCGAATTTCACTCCGTATGTTAACAAAGTTCTAGAAAGAGGTTTT
This sequence comes from Rhabditoides inermis, assembly GCA_963966185.1. Lineage (NCBI taxonomy): Eukaryota > Metazoa > Nematoda > Chromadorea > Rhabditida > Rhabditidae > Rhabditoides > Rhabditoides inermis. The sequence goes on along the minus strand of CAWZYM010000201.1, from coordinate 57,116 downwards.
GAGATCATTTACAATGGTAAACAGCATGCGTCCCCACAGGGGTGTGAAAACGCTACATCAAAACAGGGCACTGAAGTACATGCATACTATCCACTCAATCGATGTCGATCTAACGGGAGAGGCCAAGTTTATAAAAGATTCATGACTTTGTTCGGAATTTGAAACTTTTCTCATTCCCTGATCACCTTTATCTTTTCTCTCTCGCAGTTTGTCGACTGGGCGTTGACCGGCACAGTCTCATTTTGTTTTCTAGTTTCGCTCACTTGTTTGAGTAGCATTCATCGAATTTCACTCCGTATAGTAACAAAGTTCTAGAAAACGTTTTTGAGATCATTTACAATGGTAAACAGCATGCGTCCCCACAGGGGTGTGAAACGCTACATTAAAACAGGGCAATGAAGTGCATGCATACTATCCACTCAATCGATGTCGATCCAACGGGAGAGGCCCAGTTTAAAAAAGATTCATGACTTTGTTCGGAATTTGAAACTTTTCTCACTCCCTGATCACCTTTATCCTTTCTCTCTCTCGCAGTTTGGCGACTGGGCGTTGACCGTCACAGTCTCATTTTGTTTTCTAGTTTCGCTCACTTGTTTGAGTAGCATTTATCGAATTTCACTCCGTATAGTAACAAAGTTCTAGAAAACGTTTTTGAGATCATTTACAATGGTAAACAGCATGCGTCCCCACAGGGGTGTGAAACGCTACATTAAAACAGGGCAATGAAGTGCATGCATACTATCCACTCAATCGATGTCGATCCAACGGGAGAGGCCCAGTTTAAAAAAGATTCATGACTTTGTTCGGAATTTGAAACTTTTCTCACTCCCTGATCACCTTTATCCTTTCTCTCTCTCGCAGTTTGGCGACTGGGCGTTGACCGTCACAGTCTCATTTTGTTTTCTAGTTTCGCTCACTTGTTTGAGTAGCATTTATCGAATTTCACTCCGTATAGTAACAAAGTTCTAGAAAACGTTTTTGAGATCATTTACAATGGTAAACAGCATGCGTCCCCACAGGGGTGTGAAACGCTACATTAAAACAGGGCAATGAAGTGCATGCATACTATCCACTCAATCGATGTCGATCCAACGGGAGAGGCCCAGTTTAAAAAAGATTCATGACTTTGTTCGGAATTTGAAACTTTTCTCACTCCCTGATCACCTTTATCCTTTCTCTCTCTCGCAGTTTGGCGACTGGGCGTTGACCGTCACAGTCTCATTTTGTTTTCTAGTTTCGCTCACTTGCTTGAGCAGCATGTATCGAACTTCACTCCTTATGGTAACAATGTTCTAGAAAGAGTTTTTGAGATCATTTACAATGGTAAACATCATGCGTCCCCACAGGGGTGTGAAAACGCTACATCAAAACAGGGCACTGAAGTACATGCATACTATCCACTCAATCGATGTCGATCTAACGGGAGAGGCCAAGTTTATAAAAGATTCATGACTTTGTTCGGAATTTGAAACTTTTCTCACTCCCTGATCACCTTTATCCTTTCTCTCTCTCGCAGTTTGGCGACTGGGCGTTGACCGTCACAGTCTCATTTTGTTTTCTAGTTTCGCTCACTTGTTTGAGTAGCATTTATCGAATTTCACTCCGTATAGTAACAAAGTTCTAGAAAGAGGTTTTGAGAGCATTTACAATGTTAAACATCATGCGTCCCCACAGGGGTGTGAAAACGCTACATCAAAACAGGGCACTGAAGTGCATGCATACTATCCACTCAATCGCTGTCGATCCAACGGGCGAGGCCCAGTTTATAAAAGATTCATGACTTTGTTCGGAATTTGAAACTTTTCTCACTCCCTGATCACCTTTATCCTTTCTCTCTCGCAGTTCGTCGACTGGGCGTTGACCGCCGCAGTCTCTTTTTTTCGCTCACTCGCATGAGCAGCATGTATCGAATTTCACTCCGTATGTTAACAAAGTTCTAGAAAGAGGTTTTGAGATCATTTACAATGGTAAACAGCATGCGTCCCCACAGGGGTGTGAAAACGCTACATCAAAACAGGGCACTGAAGTACATGCATACTATCTACTCAATCGATGTCGATCTAACGGGAGAGGCCAAGTTTATAAAAGATTCATGACTTTGTTCGGAATTTGAAACTTTTCTCATTCCCTGATCACCTTTATCTTTTCTCTCTCGCAGTTTGTCGACTGGGCGTTGACCGGCACAGTCTCATTTTGTTTTCTAGTTTCGCTCACTTGTCTGAGTAGCATTTATCGAATTTCACTCCGTATAGTAACACAGTTCTAGAAAACGTTTTTGAGATCATTTACAATGGTAAACAGCATGCGTCCCCACAGGGGTGTGAAACGCTACATTAAAACAGGGCAATGAAGTGCATGCATACTATCCACTCAATCGATGTCGATCCAACGGGAGAGGCCCAGTTTAAAAAAGATTCATGACTTTGTTCGGAATTTGAAACTTTTCTCACTCCCTGATCACCTTTATCCTTTCTCTCTCTCGCAGTTTGGCGACTGGGCGTTGACCGTCACAGTCTCATTTTGTTTTCTAGTTTCGCTCACTTGCTTGAGCAGCATGTATCGAACTTCACTCCTTATGGTAACAATGTTCTAGAAAGAGTTTTTGAGATCATTTACAATGGTAAACAGCATGCGTCCCCACAGGGGTGTGAAAACGCTACATCAAAACAGGGCACTGAAGTACATGCATACTATCCACTCAATCGATGTCGATCTAACGGGAGAGGCCAAGTTTATAAAAGATTCATGACTTTGTTCGGAATTTGAAACTTTTCTCACTCCCTGATCACCTTTATCCTTTCTCTCTCTCGCAGTTTGGCGACTGGGCGTTGACCGTCACAGTCTCATTTTGTTTTCTAGTTTCGCTCACTTGTTTGAGTAGCATTTATCGAATTTCACTCCGTATAGTAACAAAGTTCTAGAAAGAGGTTTTGAGAGCATTTACAATGTTAAACATCATGCGTCCCCACAGGGGTGTGAAAACGCTACATCAAAACAGGGCACTGAAGTGCATGCATACTATCCACTCAATCGATGTCGATCCAACGGGCGAGGCCCAGTTTATAAAAGATTCATGACTTTGTTCGGAATTTGAAACTTTTCTCACTCCCTGATCACCTTTATCCTTTCTCTCTCGCAGTTCGTCGACTGGGCGTTGACCGCCGCAGTCTCTTTTTTTCGCTCACTCGCATGAGCAGCATGTATCGAATTTCACTCCGTATGTTAACAAAGTTCTAGAAAGAGGTTTTGAGATCATTTACAATGGTAAACAGCATGCGTCCCCACAGGGGTGTGAAAACGCTACATCAAAACAGGGCACTGAAGTACATGCATACTATCTACTCAATCGATGTCGATCTAACGGGAGAGGCCAAGTTTATAAAAGATTCATGAATTTGTTCGGAATTTGAAACTTTTCTCATTCCCTGATCACCTTTATCTTTTCTCTCTCGCAGTTTGTCGACTGGGCGTTGACCGGCACAGTCTCATTTTGTTTTCTAGTTTCGCTCACTTGTCTGAGTAGCATTTATCGAATTTCACTCCGTATAGTAACACAGTTCTAGAAAACGTTTTTGAGATCATTTACAATGGTAAACAGCATGCGTCCCCACAGGGGTGTGAAACGCTACATTAAAACAGGGCAATGAAGTGCATGCATACTATCCACTCAATCGATGTCGATCCAACGGGAGAGGCCCAGTTTAAAAAAGATTCATGACTTTGTTCGGAATTTGAAACTTTTCTCACTCCCTGATCACCTTTATCCTTTCTCTCTCTCGCAGTTTGGCGACTGGGCGTTGACCGTCACAGTCTCATTTTGTTTTCTAGTTTCGCTCACTTGCTTGAGCAGCATGTATCGAATTTCACTCCGTATGGTAACAATGTTCTAGAAAGAGTTTTTGAGATCATTTACAATGGTAAACAGCATGCGTCCCCACAGGGGTGTGAAAACGCTACATCAAAACAGGGCACTGAAGTGCATGCATACTATCCACTCAATCGATGTCGATCCAACGGGAGAGGCCCACTTTATAAAAGATTCATGACTTTGTTCGGAATTTGGAACTTTTCTCACTCCCTGATCACCTTTATCCTTTCTCTCTCGCAGTTCGTCGACTGGGCGTTGACCGCCGCAGTCTCTTTTTTTCGCTCACTCGCATGAGCAGCATGTATCGAATTTCACTCCGTATGGTAACAAAGTTCTAGAAAGAGGTTTTGAGATCATTTACAATGGTAAACAGCATGCGTCCCCACAGGGGTGTGAAAACGCTACATCAAAACAGGGCACTGAAGTACATGCATACTATCCACTCAATCGATGTCGATCTAACGGGAGAGGCCAAGTTTATATAAGATTCATGACTTTGTTCGGAATTTGAAACTTTTCTCATTCCCTGATCACCTTTATCTTTTCTCTCTCGCAGTTTGTCGACTGGGCGTTGACCGGCACAGTCTCATTTTGTTTTCTAGTTTCGCTCACTTGTCTGAGTAGCATTTATCGAATTTCACTCCGTATAGTAACACAGTTCTAGAAAACGTTTTTGAGATCATTTACAATGGTAAACAGCATGCGTCCCCACAGGGGTGTGAAACGCTACATTAAAACAGGGCAATGAAGTGCATGCATACTATCCACTCAATCGATGTCGATCCAACGGGAGAGGCCCAGTTTAAAAAAGATTCATGACTTTGTTCGGAATTTGAAACTTTTCTCACTCCCTGATCACCTTTATCCTTTCTCTCTCTCGCAGTTTGGCGACTGGGCGTTGACCGTCACAGTCTCATTTTGTTTTCTAGTTTCGCTCACTTGCTTGAGCAGCATGTATCGAATTTCACTCCGTATGGTAACAATGTTCTAGAAAGAGTTTTTGAGATCATTTACAATGGTAAACAGCATGCGTCCCCACAGGGGTGTGAAAACGCTACATCAAAACAGGGCACTGAAGTGCATGCATACTATCCACTCAATCGATGTCGATCCAACGGGAGAGGCCCACTTTATAAAAGATTCATGACTTTGTTCGGAATTTGGAACTTTTCTCACTCCCTGATCACCTTTATCTTTTCTCTCTCGCAGTTTGTCGACTGGGCGTTGACCGGCACAGTCTCATTTTGTTTTCTAGTTTCGCTCACTTGTTTGAGTAGCATTTATCGAATTTCACTCCGTATAGTAACAAAGTTCTAGAAAACGGTTTTGAGATCATTTACAATGGTAAACAGCATGCGTCCCCGCAGGGGTGTGAAACGCTACATTAAAACAGGGCAATGAAGTGCATGCATACTATCCACTCAATCGATGTCGATCCAACGGGAGAGGCCCAGTTTAAAAAAGATTCATGACTTTGTTCGGAATTTGAAACTTTTCTCACTCCCTGATCACCTTTATCCTTTCTCTCTCTCGCAGTTTGGCGACTGGGCGTTGACCGTCACAGTCTCATTTTGTTTTCTAGTTTCGCTCACTTGTTTGAGTAGCATTTATCGAATTTCACTCCGTATGGTAACAAAGTTCTAGAAAGAGGTTTTGAGAGCATTTACAATGTTAAACATCATGCGTCCCCACAGGGGTGTGAAAACGCTACATCAAAACAGGGCACTGAAGTGCATGCATACTATCCACTCAATCGATGTCGATCCAACGGGAGAGGCCGAGTTTATAAAAGATTCATGACTTTGTTCGGAATTTGAAACTTTTCTCATTCCCTGATCACCTTTATCTTTTCTCTCTCGCAGTTTGTCGACTGGACGTTGACCGCCACAGTCTCTTTTTTTCTAGTTTCGCTCACTTGCTTGAGCAGCATGTATCGAATTTCACTCCTTATGGTAACAATGTTCTAGAAAGAGTTTTTGAGATCATTTACAATGGTAAACAGCATGCGTCTCCACAGGGGTGTGAAAACGCTACATCAAAACAGGGCACTGAAGTGCATGCATACTATCCACTCAATTGATGTCGATCCAACGGGAGAGGCCTAGTTTATAAAAGATTCAATACTTTCTTCGGAATTGGAAACTTTTCTCACTCCCTGACCACCCTCATCCTTTCTCTCTCGCAGTTTGTCGACTGGGCGTTGACCGCCACAGTCTCTTTTTTTTCTAGTTTCGCTCACTTGCTTGAGCAGCATGTATCGAATTTCACTCCGTTTGGTAACAATGTTCTAGAAAGAGGTTTTGAGATCATTTACAATGGTAAACAGCATGCGTCCCCACAGGGGTGTGAAAACGCTACATCAAAACAGGGCACTGAAGTGCATGCATACTATCCACTCAATTGATGTCGATCCAACGGGAGAGGCCCAGTTTATAAAAGATTCATGACTTTGTTCGGAATTTGAAACTTTTCTCACTCCCTGATCACCTTTATCCTTTCTCTCTCGCAGTTTGTCGACTGGGCGTTGACCGCCACAGTCTCATTTTGTTTTCTAGTTTCGCTCACTTGTTTGAGTAGCATTTATCGAGTTTCACTCCGTATAGTAGCAAAGTTCTAGAAAGAGGTTTTGAGATCATTTACAATGGTAAACAGCATGCGTCCCCACAGGGGTGTGAAAACGCTACATCAAAACAGGGCACTGAAGTACATGCATACTATCTACTCAATCGATGTCGATCTAACGGGAGAGGCCAAGTTTATAAAAGATTCATGACTTTGTTCGGAATTTGAAACTTTTCTCATTCCCTGATCACCTTTATCTTTTCTCTCTCGCAGTTTGTCGACTGGGCGTTGACCGGCACAGTCTCATTTTGTTTTCTAGTTTCGCTCACTTGTCTGAGTAGCATTTATCGAATTTCACTCCGTATAGTAACACAGTTCTAGAAAACGTTTTTGAGATCATTTACAATGGTAAACAGCATGCGTCCCCACAGGGGTGTGAAACGCTACATTAAAACAGGGCAATGAAGTGCATGCATACTATCCACTCAATCGATGCCGATCCAACGGGAGAGGCCCAGTTTATAAAAGATTCATGACTTTGTTCGGAAATAGAAACTTTTCTCACTCCCGGATCACCTTTATCCTTTCTCTCTCGTAGTTTGTCGACTGGGCGTTGACCGCCACAGTCTCATTTTTTCTAGTTTCGCTCACTTGCTTGAGCAGCATGTATCGAATTTCACTCCGTATGGTAACAAAGTTCTAGAAAGAGTTTTTGAGATCATTTACAATGGTAAACAGCATGCGTCCCCACAGGGGTGTGAAAACGCTACATACACCAAAACAGGGCACTGAAGTGCATGCATACTATCCACTCAATCGATGTCGATCCAACGGGAGAGGCCCAGTTTATAAAAGATTCATGACTTTGTTCGGAATTTGAAACTTTTCTCACTCTCTGATCACCTTTATCATTTCTCTCTCGCAGTTTGTCGACTGGGCGTTGACCGCCACAGTCTCATTTTTTTTCTAGTTTCGCTCACTTGCTTGAGCAGCATGTATCGAATTTCACTCCGTATGGTAACAAAGTTCTAGAAAGAGGTTTTGAGAGCATTTACAATGTTAAACATCATGCGTCCCCACAGGGGTGTGAAAACGCTACATCAAAACAGGGCACTGAAGTGCATGCATACTATCCACTCAATCGATGTCGATCCAACGGGCGAGGCCCAGTTTATAAAAGATTCATGACTTTGTTCGGAATTTGAAACTTTTCTCACTCCCTGATCACCTTTATCCTTTCTCTCTCGCAGTTCGTCGACTGGGCGTTGACCGCCGCAGTCTCTTTTTTTCGCTCACTCGCATGAGCAGCATGTATCGAATTTCACTCCGTCTGTTAACAAAGTTCTAGAAAGAGGTTTTGAGATCATTTACAATGGTAAACAGCATGCGTCCCCACAGGGGTGTGAAAACGCTACATCAAAACAGGGCACTGAAGTACATGCATACTATCCACTCAATCGATGTCGATCTAACGGGAGAGGCCAAGTTTATAAAAGATTCATGACTTTGTTCGGAATTTGAAACTTTTCTCATTCCCTGATCACCTTTATCTTTTCTCTCTCGCAGTTTGTCGACTGGGCGTTGACCGGCACAGTCTCATTTTTTTTTCTAGTTTCGCTCACTTGTTTGAGTAGCATTCATCGAATTTCACTCCGTATAGTAACAAAGTTCTAGAAAACGTTTTTGAGATCATTTACAATGGTAAACAGCATGCGTCCCCACAGGGGTGTGAAACGCTACATTAAAACAGGGCAATGAAGTGCATGCATACTATCCACTCAATCGATGTCGATCCAACGGGAGAGGCCCAGTTTAAAAAAGATTCATGACTTTGTTCGGAATTTGAAACTTTTCTCACTCCCTGATCACCTTTATCCTTTCTCTCTCTCGCAGTTTGGCGACTGGGCGTTGACCGTCACAGTCTCATTTTGTTTTCTAGTTTCGCTCACTTGTTTGAGTAGCATTTATCGAATTTCACTCCGTATAGTAACAAAGTTCTAGAAAACGTTTTTGAGATCATTTACAATGGTAAACAGCATGCGTCCCCACAGGGGTGTGAAACGCTACATTAAAACAGGGCAATGAAGTGCATGCATACTATCCACTCAATCGATGTCGATCCAACGGGAGAGGCCCAGTTTAAAAAAGATTCATGACGACGTTCGGAATTTGAAACTTTTCTCACTCCCTGATCACCTTTATCCTTTCTCTCTCTCGCAGTTTGGCGACTGGGCGTTGACCGTCACAGTCTCATTTTGTTTTCTAGTTTCGCTCACTTGCTTGAGCAGCATGTATCGAACTTCACTCCTTATGGTAACAATGTTCTAGAAAGAGTTTTTGAGATCATTTACAATGGTAAACAGCATGCGTCCCCACAGGGGTGTGAAAACGCTACATCAAAACAGGGCACTGAAGTACATGCATACTATCCACTCAATCGATGTCGATCTAACGGGAGAGGCCAAGTTTATAAAAGATTCATGACTTTGTTCGGAATTTGAAACTTTTCTCACTCCCTGATCACCTTTATCCTTTCTCTCTCTCGCAGTTTGGCGACTGGGCGTTGACCGTCACAGTCTCATTTTGTTTTCTAGTTTCGCTCACTTGTTTGAGTAGCATTTATCGAATTTCACTCCGTATAGTAACAAAGTTCTAGAAAACGTTTTTGAGATCATTTACAATGGTAAACAGCATGCGTCCCCACAGGGGTGTGAAACGCTACATTAAAACAGGGCAATGAAGTGCATGCATACTATCCACTCAGTCGATGTCGATCCAACGGGAGAGGCCCAGTTTAAAAAAGATTCATGACTTTGTTCGGAATTTGAAACTTTTCTCACTCCCTGATCACCTTTATCCTTTCTCTCTCTCGCAGTTTGGCGACTGGGCGTTGACCGTCACAGTCTCATTTTGTTTTCTAGTTTCGCTCACTTGCTTGAGCAGCATGTATCGAATTTCACTCCGTATGGTAACAATGTTCTAGAAAGAGTTTTTGAGATCATTTACAATGGTAAACAGCATGCGTCCCCACAGGGGTGTGAAAACGCTACATCAAAACAGGGCACTGAAGTGCATGCATACTATCCACTCAATCGATGTCGATCCAACGGGAGAGGCCGAGTTTATAAAAGATTCATGACTTTGTTCGGAATTTGAAACTTTTCTCATTCCCTGATCACCTTTATCTTTTCTCTCTCGCAGTTTGTCGACTGGACGTTGACCGCCACAGTCTCTTTTTTTCTAGTTTCGCTCACTTGCTTGAGCAGCATGTATCGAATTTCACTCCGTTTGGTAACAATGTTCTAGAAAGAGGTTTTGAGATCATTTACAATGGTAAACAGCATGCGTCCCCACAGGGGTGTGAAAACGCTACATCAAAACAGGGCACTGAAGTGCATGCATACTATCCACTCAATTGATGTCGATCCAACGGGAGAGGCCCAGTTTATAAAAGATTCATGACTTTGTTCGGAATTTGAAACTTTTCTTACTCCCTGATCACCCTTATCCTTTCTCTTTCGCAGTTTGTCGACTGGGCGTTGACCGCCACAGTCTCATTTTTTTCTAGTTTCGCTCACTTGCTTGAGCAGCATGTATCGAATTTCACTCCGTATGGTAACAATGTTCTAGAAAGAGTTTTTGAGATCATTTACAATGGTAAACAGCATGCGTCCCCACAGGGGTGTGAAAACGCTACATCAAAACAGGGGCATACTATCCACTCAATCGATGTCGATCCAACGGGAGAGGCCCAGTTTATAAAAGATTCATGACTTTGTTCGGAATTTGAAACTTTTCTCACTCCCTGATCACCCTTATCCTTTCTCTCTCGCAGTTTGTCGACTGGGCGTTGACCGCCACAGTCTCATTTTTTTCTAGTTTCGCTCACTTGCTTGAGCAGCATGTATCGAATTTCACTCCGTATGGTAACAATGTTCTAGAAAGAGTTTTTGAGATCATTTACAATGGTAAACATCATGCGTCCCCACAGGGGTGTGAAAACGCTACATCAAAACAGGGCACTGAAGTGCATGTATACTATCCACTCAATCGATGTCGATCCAACGAGAGAGGCCCAGTTTATAAAAGATTCATGACTTTGTTCGGAATTTGAAACTTTTCTCACTCCCTGATCACCTTTATCCTTTCTCTCTCGCAGTTTGTCGACTGGGCGTTGACCGCCACAGTCTCATTTTTTCTAGTTTCGCTCACTTGCTTGAGCAGCATGTATCGAATTTCACTCCGTATGGTAACAATGTTCTAGAAAGAGTTTTTGAGATCATTTACAATGGTAAACAGCATGCGTCCCCACAGGGGTGTGAAAACGCTATATCAAAACAGGGCACTGAAGTGCATGCATACTATCCACTCAATCGATGTCGATCCAACGGGAGAGGCCCAGTTTATAAAAGATTCATGACTTTGTTCGGAATTTGAAACTTTTCTCACTCCCTGATCACCTTTATCCTTTCTCTCTCGCAGTTCGTCGACTGGGCGTTGACCGCCGCAGTCTCTTTTTTTCGCTCACTCGCATGAGCAGCATGTATCGAATTTCACTCCGTATGGTAACAAAGTTCTAGAAAGAGGTTTTGAGATCATTTACAATGGTAAACAGCATGCGTCCCCACAGGGGTGTGAAAACGCTACATCAAAACAGGGCATTGAAGTACATGCATACTATCCACTCAATCGATGTCGATCCAACGAGAGAGGCCCAGTTTATAAAAGATTCATGACTTTGTTCGGAATTTGAAACTTTTCTCACTCCCTGATCACCTTTATCCTTTCTCTCTCGCAGTTTGTCGACTGGGCGTTGACCGCCACAGTCTCATTTTTTCTAGTTTCGCTCACTTGCTTGAGCAGCATGTATCGAATTTCACTCCGTTTGGTAACAATGTTCTAGAAAGAGTTTTTGAGATCATTTACAATGGTAAACAGCATGCGTCCCCACAGGGGTGTGAAAACGCTACATCAAAACAGGGCACTGAAGTGCATGCATACTATCCACTCAATCGATGTCGATCCAACGGGAGAGGCCCAGTTTATAAAAGATTCATGACTTTGTTCGGAATTTGGAACTTTTCTCACTCCCTGATCACCTTTATCCTTTCTCTCTCGCAGTTCGTCGACTGGGCGTTGACCGCCGCAGTCTCTTTTTTTCGCTCACTCGCATGAGCAGCATGTATCGAATTTCACTCCGTATGGTAACAAAGTTCTAGAAAGAGGTTTTGAGATCATTTACTATGGTAAACAGCATGCGTCCCCACAGGGGTGTGAAAACGCTACATCAAAACAGGGCATTGAAGTACATGCATACTATCCACTCAATCGATGTCGATCCAACGAGAGAGGCCCAGTTTATAAAAGATTCATGACTTTGTTCGGAATTTGAAACTTTTCTCACTCCCTGATCACCTTTATCCTTTCTCTCTCGCAGTTTGTCGACTGGGCGTTGACCGCCACAGTCTCATTTTTTCTAGTTTCGCTCACTTGCTTGAGCAGCATGTATCGAATTTCACTCCGTATGGTAACAATGTTCTAGAAAGAGTTTTTGAGATCATTTACAATGGTAAACAGCATGCGTCCCCACAGGGGTGTGAAAACGCTACATCAAAACAGGGCACTGAAGTGCATGCATACTATCCACTCAATCGATGTCGATCCAACGGGAGAGGCCCAGTTTATAAAAGATTCATGACTTTGTTCGGAATTTGGAACTTTTCTCACTCCCTGATCACCTTTATCCTTTCTCTCTCGCAGTTCGTCGACTGGGCGTTGACCGCCGCAGTCTCTTTTTTTCGCTCACTCGCATGAGCAGCATGTATCGAATTTCACTCCGTATGGTATCAGTTCTAGAAAGAGGTTTTGAGATCATTTACAATGGTAAACAGCATGCGTCCCCACAGGGGTGTGAAAACGCTACATCAAAACAGGGCACTGAAGTACATGCATACTATCCACTCAATCGATGTCGATCTAACGGGAGAGGCCAAGTTTATAAAAGATTCATGACTTTGTTCGGAATTTGAAACTTTTCTCATTCCCTGATCACCTTTATCTTTTCTCTCTCGCAGTTTGTCGACTGGGCGTTGACCGGCACAGTCTCATTTTGTTTTCTAGTTTCGCTCACTTGTTTGAGTAGCATTTATCGAATTTCACTCCGTATAGTAACAAAGTTCTAGAAAACGTTTTTGAGATCATTTACAATGGTAAACAGCATGCGTCCCCACAGGGGTGTGAAACGCTACATTAAAACAGGGCAATGAAGTGCATGCATACTATCCACTCAATCGATGTCGATCCAACGGGAGAGGCCCAGTTTAAAAAAGATTCATGACTTTGTTCGGAATTTGAAACTTTTCTCACTCCCTGATCACCTTTATTCTTTCTCTCTCTCGCAGTTTGGCGACTGGGCGTTGACCGTCACAGTCTCATTTTGTTTTCTAGTTTCGCTCACTTGTTTGAGTAGCATTTATCGAATTTCACTCCGTATGGTATCAAAGTTCTAGAAAGAGGTTTTGAGATCATTTACAATGGTAAACAGCATGCGTCCCCACAGGGGTGTGAAAACGCTACATCAAAACAGGGCACTGAAGTACATGCATACTATCCACTCAATCGATGTCGATCTAACGGGAGAGGCCAAGTTTATAAAAGATTCATGACTTTGTTCGGAATTTGAAACTTTTCTCATTCCCTGATCACCTTTATCTTTTCTCTCTCGCAGTTTGTCGACTGGGCGTTGACCGGCACAGTCTCATTTTGTTTTCTAGTTTCGCTCACTTGTTTGAGTAGCATTTATCGAATTTCACTCCGTATAGTAACAAAGTTCTAGAAAACGTTTTTGAGATCATTTACAATGGTAAACATCATGCGTCCCCACAGGGGTGTGAAACGCTACATTAAAACAGGGCAATGAAGTGCATGCATACTATCCACTCAATCGATGTCGATCCAACGGGAGAGGCCCAGTTTAAAAAAGATTCATGACTTTGTTCGGAATTTGAAACTTTTCTCACTCCCTGATCACCTTTATTCTTTCTCTCTCTCGCAGTTTGGCGACTGGGCGTTGACCGTCACAGTCTCATTTTGTTTTCTAGTTTCGCTCACTTGTTTGAGTAGCATTTATCGAATTTCACTCCGTATGGTAACAAAGTTCTAGAAAGAGGTTTTGAGAGCATTTACAATGTTAAACATCATGCGTCCCCACAGGGGTGTGAAAACGCTACATCAAAACAGGGCACTGAAGTGCATGCATACTATCCACTCAATCGATGTCGATCCAACGGGAGAGGCCGAGTTTATAAAAGATTCATGACTTTGTTCGGAGTTTGAAACTTTTCTCATTCCCTGATCACCTTTATCTTTTCTCTCTCGCAGTTTGTCGACTGGACGTTGACCGCCACAGTCTCTTTTTTTCTAGTTTCGCTCACTTGCTTGAGCAGCATGTATCGAATTTCACTCCGTATGGTAACAATGTTCTAGAAAGAGTTTTTGAGATCATTTACAATGGTAAACAGCATGCGTCCCCACAGGGGTGTGAAAACGCTATATCAAAACAGGGCACTGAAGTGCATGCATACTATCCACTCAATCGATGTCGATCCAACGGGAGAGGCCCAGTTTATAAAAGATTCATGACTTTGTTGGGAATTTGGAACTTTTCTCACTCCCTGATCACCTTTATCCTTTCTCTCTCGCAGTTCGTCGACTGGGCGTTGACCGCCGCAGTCTCTTTTTTTCGCTCACTCGCATGAGCAGCATGTATCGAATTTCACTCCGTATGGTAACAAAGTTCTAGAAAGAGGTTTTGAGATCATTTACAATGGTAAACAGCATGCGTCCCCACAGGGGTGTGAAAACGCTACATCAAAACAGGGCATTGAAGTACATGCATACTATCCACTCAATCGATGTCGATCCAACGAGAGAGGCCCAGTTTATAAAAGATTCATGACTTTATTCGGAATTTGAAACTTTTCTCACTCCCTGATCACCTTTATCCTTTCTCTCTCGCAGTTTGTCGACTGGGCGTTGACCGCCACAGTCTCATTTTTTCTAGTTTCGCTCACTTGCTTGAGCAGCATGTATCGAATTTCACTCCGTATGGTAACAATGTTCTAGAAAGAGTTTTTGAGATCATTTACAATGGTAAACAGCATGCGTCCCCACAGGGGTGTGAAAACGCTACATCAAAACAGGGCACTGAAGTGCATGCATACTATCCACTCAATCGATGTCGATCCAACGGGAGAGGCCCAGTTTATAAAAGATTCATGACTTTGTTCGGAATTTGGAACTATTCTCACTCCCTGATCACCTTTATCCTTTCTCTCTCGCAGTTCGTCGACTGGGCGTTGACCGCCGCAGTCTCTTTTTTTCGCTCACTCGCATGAGCAGCATGTATCGAATTTCACTCCGTATGGTATCAAAGTTCTAGAAAGAGGTTTTGAGATCATTTACAATGGTAAACAGCATGCGTCCCCACAGGGGTGTGAAAACGCTACATCAAAACAGGGCACTGAAGTACATGCATACTATCCACTCAATCGATGTCGATCTAACGGGAGAGGCCAAGTTTATAAAAAATTCATGACTTTGTTCGGAATTTGAAACTTTTCTCATTCCCTGATCACCTTTATCTTTTCTCTCTCGCAGTTTGTCGACTGGGCGTTGACCGGCACAGTCTCATTTTTTTTTCTAGTTTCGCTCACTTGTTTGAGTAGCATTTATCGAATTTCACTCCGTATAGTAACAAAGTTCTAGAAAACGGTTTTGAGATCATTTACAATGGTAAACAGCATGCGTCCCCACAGGGGTGTGAAACGCTACATTAAAACAGGGCAATGAAGTGCATGCATACTATCCACTCAATCGATGTCGATCCAACGGGAGAGGCCCAGTTTAAAAAAGATTCATGACTTTGTTCGGAATTTGAAACTTTTCTCACTCCCTGATCACCTTTATTCTTTCTCTCTCTCGCAGTTTGGCGACTGGGCGTTGACCGTCACAGTCTCATTTTGTTTTCTAGTTTCGCTCACTTGTTTGAGTAGCATTTATCGAATTTCACTCCGTATGGAAACAAAGTTCTAGAAAGAGGTTTTGAGAGCATTTACAATGTTAAACATCATGCGTCCCCACAGGGGTGTGAAAACGCTACATCAAAACAGGGCACTGAAGTGCATGCATACTATCCACTCAATCGATGTCGATCCAACGGGAGAGGCCGAGTTTATAAAAGATTCATGACTTTGTTCGGAATTTGAAACTTTTCTCATTCCCTGATCACCTTTATCTTTTCTCTCTCGCAGTTTGTCGACTGGACGTTGACCGCCACAGTCTCTTTTTTTCTAGTTTCGCTCACTTGCTTGAGCAGCATGTATCGAATTTCACTCCTTATGGTAACAATGTTCTAGAAAGAGTTTTTGAGATCATTTACAATGGTAAACAGCATGCGTCTCCACAGGGGTGTGAAAACGCTACATCAAAACAGGGCACTGAAGTGCATGCATACTATCCACTCAATTGATGTCGATCCAACGGGAGAGGCCTAGTTTATAAAAGATTCAATACTTTGTTCGGAATTGGAAACTTTTCTCACTCCCTGACCACCCTCATCCTTTCTCTCTCGCAGTTTGTCGACTGGGCGTTGACCGCCACAGTCTCTTTTTTTCTAGTTTCGCTCACTTGCTTGAGCAGCATGTATCGAATTTCACTCCGTTTGGTAACAATGTTCTAGAAAGAGGTTTTGAGATCATTTACAATGGTAAACAGCATGCGTCCCCACAGGGGTGTGAAAACGCTACATCAAAACAGGGCACTGAAGTGCATGCATACTATCCACTCAATTGATGTCGATCCAACGGGAGAGGCCCAGTTTATAAAAGATTCATGACTTTGTTCGGAATTTGAAACTTTTCTCACTCCCTGATCACCCTTATCCTTTCTCTCTCGCAGTTTGTCGACTGGGCGTTGACCGCCACAGTCTCATTTTTTTCTAGTTTCGCTCACTTGCTTGAGCAGCATGTATCGAATTTCACTCCGTATGGTAACAATGTTCTAGAAAGAGTTTTTGAGATCATTTACAATGGTAAACAGCATGCGTCCCCACAGGGGTGTGAAAACGCTACATCAAAACAGGGGCATACTATCCACTCAATCGATGTCGATCCAACGGGAGAGGCCCAGTTTATAAAAGATTCATGACTTTGTTCGGAATTTGAAACTTTTCTCACTCCCTGATCACCCTTATCCTTTCTCTCTCGCAGTTTGTCGACTGGGCGTTGACCGCCACAGTCTCATTTTTTTCTAGTTTCGCTCACTTGCTTGAGCAGCATGTATCGAATTTCACTCCGTATGGTAACAATCTTCTAGAAAGAGTTTTTGAGATCATTTACAATGGTAAACATCATGCGTCCCCACAGGGGTGTGAAAACGCTACATCAAAACAGGGCACTGAAGTGCATGTATACTATCCACTCAATCGATGTCGATCCAACGAGAGAGGCCCAGTTTATAAAAGATTCATGACTTTGTTCGGAATTTGAAACTTTTCTCACTCCCTGATCACCTTTATCCTTTCTCTCTCGCAGTTTGTCGACTGGGCGTTGACCGCCACAGTCTCATTTTTTCTAGTTTCGCTCACTTGCTTGAGCAGCATGTATCGAATTTCACTCCGTATGGTAACAATGTTCTAGAAAGAGTTTTTGAGATCATTTACAATGGTAAACAGCATGCGTCCCCACAGGGGTGTGAAAACGCTACATCAAAACAGGGCACTGAAGTGCATGCATACTATCCACTCAATTGATGTCGATCCAACGGGAGAGGCCTAGTTTATAAAAGATTCAATACTTTGTTCGGAATTGGAAACTTTTCTCACTCCCTGACCACCCTCATCCTTTCTCTCTCGCAGTTTGTCGACTGGGCGTTGACCGCCACAGTCTCTTTTTTTCTAGTTTCGCTCACTTGCTTGAGCAGCATGTATCGAATTTCACTCCGTTTGGTAACAATGTTCTAGAAAGAGGTTTTGAGATCATTTACAATGGTAAACAGCATGCGTCCCCACAGGGGTGTGAAAACGCTACATCAAAACAGGGCACTGAAGTGCATGCATACTATCCACTCAATTGATGTCGATCCAACGGGAGAGGCCCAGTTTATAAAAGATTCATGACTTTGTTCGGAATTTGAAACTTTTCTCACTCCCTGATCACCCTTATCCTTTCTCTCTCGCAGTTTGTCGACTGGGCGTTGACCGCCACAGTCTCATTTTTTTCTAGTTTCGCTCACTTGCTTGAGCAGCATGTATCGAATTTCACTCCGTATGGTAACAATGTTCTAGAAAGAGTTTTTGAGATCATTTACAATGGTAAACAGCATGCGTCCCCACAGGGGTGTGAAAACGCTACATCAAAACAGGGGCATACTATCCACTCAATCGATGTCGATCCAACGGGAGAGGCCCAGTTTATAAAAGATTCATGACTTTGTTCGGAATTTGAAACTTTTCTCACTCCCTGATCACCCTTATCCTTTCTCTCTCGCAGTTTGTCGACTGGGCGTTGACCGCCACAGTCTCATTTTTTTCTAGTTTCGCTCACTTGCTTGAGCAGCATGTATCGAATTTCACTCCGTATGGTAACAATGTTCTAGAAAGAGTTTTTGAGATCATTTACAATGGTAAACATCATGCGTCCCCACAGGGGTGTGAAAACGCTACATCAAAACAGGGCACTGAAGTGCATGTATACTATCCACTCAATCGATGTCGATCCAACGAGAGAGGCCCAGTTTATAAAAGATTCATGACTTTGTTCGGAATTTGAAACTTTTCTCACTCCCTGATCACCTTTATCCTTTCTCTCTCGCAGTTTGTCGACTGGGCGTTGACCGCCACAGTCTCATTTTTTCTAGTTTCGCTCACTTGCTTGAGCAGCATGTATCGAATTTCACTCCGTATGGTAACAATGTTCTAGAAAGAGTTTTTGAGATCATTTACAATGGTAAACAGCTTGCGTCCCCACAGGGTGTGAAAACGCTACATCAAAACAGGGCACTGAAGTGCATGCATACTATCCACTCAATCGAAGTCGATCCAACGGGAGAGGCCCAGTTTATAAAAGATTCATGACTTTGTTCGGAATTTGGAACTTTTCTCACTCCCTGATCACCTTTATCCTTTCTCTCTCGCAGTTCGTCGACTGGGCGTTGACCGCCGCAGTCTCTTTTTTTCGCTCACTCGCATGAGCAGCATATATCGAATTTCACTCCGTATGGTAACAAAGTTCTAGAAAGAGGTTTTGAGATCATTTACAATGGTAAACAGCATGCGTCCCCACAGGGGTGTGAAAACGCTACATCAAAACAGGGCACTGAAGTACATGCATACTATCCACTCAATCGATGTCGATCTAACGGGAGAGGCCAAGTTTATAAAAGATTCATGACTTTGTTCGGAATTTGAAACTTTTCTTATTCCCTGATCACCTTTATCTTTTCTCTCTCGCAGTTTGTCGACTGGGCGTTGACCGGCACAGTCTCATTTTGTTTTCTAGTTTCGCTCACTTGTTTGAGTAGCATTTATCGAATTTCACTCCGTATAGTAACAAAGTTCTAGAAAACGTTTTTGAGATCATTTACAATGGTAAACAGCATGCGTCCCCACAGGGGTGTGAAACGCTACATTAAAACAGGGCATTGAAGTGCATGCATACTATCCACTCAATCGATGTCGATCCAACGGGAGAGGCCCAGTTTAAAAAAGATTCATGACTTTGTTCGGAATTTGAAACTTTTCTCACTCCCTGATCACCTTTATCCTTTCTCTCTCTTGCAGTTTGGCGACTGGGCGTTGACCGTCACAGTCTCATTTTGTTTTCTAGTTTCGCTCACTTGTTTGAGTAGCATTTATCGAATTTCACTCCGTATGGTAACAAAGTTCTAGAAAGAGGTTTTGAGAGCATTTACAATGTTAAACATCGTGCGTCCCCACAGGGGTGTGAAAACGCTACATCAAAACAGGGCACTGAAGTGCATGCATACTATCCACTCAATCAATGTCGATCCAACGGGAGAGGCCCAGTTTATAAAAGATTCATGACTTTGTTCGAAATTTGAAACTTTTCTCACTCCCTGATCACCTTTATCCTTTCTCTCTCGCAGTTCGTCGACTGGGCGTTGACCGCCGCAGTCTCTTTTTTTCGCTCACTCGCATGAGCAGCATGTATCGAATTTCACTCCGTATGTTAACAAAGTTCTAGAAAGAGGTTTTGAGATCATTTACAATGGTAAACAGCATGCGTCCCCACAGGGGTGTGAAAACGCTACATCAAAACAGGGCACTGAAGTACATGCATACTATCCACTCAATCGATGTTGATCTAACGGGAGAGGCCAAGTTTATAAAAGATTCATGACTTTGTTCGGAATTTGAAACTTTTCTTATTCCCTGATCACCTTTATCTTTTCTCTCTCGCAGTTTGTCGACTGGGCGTTGACCGGCACAGTCTCATTTTGTTTTCTAGTTTCGCTCACTTGTTTGAGTAGCATTTATCGAATTTCACTCCGTATAGTAACAAAGTTCTAGAAAACGTTTTTGAGATCATTTACAATGGTAAACAGCATGCGTCCCCACAGGGGTGTGAAAACGCTACATCAAAACAGGGCACTGAAGTGCATGCATACTATCCACTCAATCGATGTCGATCCAACGGGAGAGGCCGAGTTTATAAAAGATTCATGACTTTGTTCGGAATTTGAAACTTTTCTCATTCCCTGATCACCTTTATCTTTTCTCTCTCGCAGTTTGTCGACTGGACGTTGACCGCCACAGTCTCTTTTTTTCTAGTTTCGCTCACTTGCTTGAGCAGCATGTATCGAATTTCACTCCGTTTGGTAACAATGTTCTAGAAAGAGGTTTTGAGATCATTTACAATGGTAAACAGCATGCGTCCCCACAGGGGTGTGAAAACGCTACATCAAAACAGGGCACTGAAGTGCATGCATACTATCCACTCAATTGATGTCGATCCAACGGGAGAGGCCCAGTTTATAAAAGATTCATGACTTTGTTCGGAATTTGAAACTTTTCTCACTCCCTGATCACCCTTATCCTTTCTCTCTCGCAGTTTGTCGACTGGGCGTTGACCGCCACAGTCTCATTTTTTTCTAGTTTCGCTCACTTGCTTGAGCAGCATGTATCGAATTTCACTCCGTATGGTAACAATGTTCTAGAAAGAGTTTTTGAGATCATTTACAATGGTAAACAGCATGCGTCCCCACAGGGGTGTGAAAACGCTACATCAAAACAGGGGCATACTATCCACTCAATCGATGTCGATCCAACGGGAGAGGCCCAGTTTATAAAAGATTCATGACTTTGTTCGGAATTTGAAACTTTTCTCACTCCCTGATCACCCTTATCCTTTCTCTCTCGCAGTTTGTCGACTGGGCGTTGACCGCCACAGTCTCATTTTTTTCTAGTTTCGCTCACTTGCTTGAGCAGCATGTATCGAATTTCACTCCGTATGGTAACAATGTTCTAGAAAGAGTTTTTGAGATCATTTACAATGGTAAACATCATGCGTCCCCACAGGGGTGTGAAAACGCTACATCAAAACAGGGCACTGAATTGCATGTATACTATCCACTCAATCGATGTCGATCCAACGAGAGAGGCCCAGTTTATAAAAGATTCATGACTTTGTTCGGAATTTGGAACTTTTCTCACTCCCTGATCACCTTTATCCTTTCTCTCTCGCAGTTCGTCGACTGGGCGTTGACCGCCGCAGTCTCTTTTTTTCGCTCACTCGCATGAGCAGCATGTATCGAATTTCACTCCGTATGGTAACAAAGTTCTAGAAAGAGGTTTTGAGATCATTTACAATGGTAAACAACATGCGTCCCCACAGGGGTGTGAAAACGCTACATCAAAACAGGGCATTGAAGTACATGCATACTATCCACTCAATCGATGTCGATCCAACGAGAGAGGCCCAGTTTAAAAAAGATTCATGACTTTGTTCGGAATTTGAAACTTTTCTCACTCCCTGATCACCTTTATTCTTTCTCTCTCTCGCAGTTTGGCGACTGGGCGTTGACCGTCACAGTCTCATTTTGTTTTCTAGTTTCGCTCACTTGTTTGAGTAGCATTTATCGAATTTCACTCCGTATAGTAACAAAGTTCTAGAAAACGTTTTTGAGATCATTTACAATGGTAAACAGCATGCGTCCCCACAGGGGTGTGAAAACGCTACATCAAAACAGGGCACTGAAGTGCATGCATACTATCCACTCAATCGATGTCGATCCAACGGGAGAGGCCGAGTTTATAAAAGATTCATGACTTTGTTCGGAATTTGAAACTTTTCTCATTCCCTGATCACCTTTATCTTTTCTCTCTCGCAGTTTGTCGACTGGACGTTGACCGCCACAGTCTCTTTTTTTCTAGTTTCGCTCACTTGCTTGAGCAGCATGTATCGAATTTCACTCCGTTTGGTAACAATGTTCTAGAAAGAGGTTTTGAGATCATTTACAATGGTAAACAGCATGCGTCCCCACAGGGGTGTGAAAACGCTACATCAAAACAGGGCACTGAAGTGCATGCATACTATCCACTCAATTGATGTCGATCCAACGGGAGAGGCCCAGTTTATAAAAGATTCATGACTTTGTTCGGAATTTGAAACTTTTCTCACTCCCTGATCACCCTTATCCTTTCTCTCTCGCAGTTTGTCGACTGGGCGTTGACCGCCACAGTCTCATTTTTTTCTAGTTTCGCTCACTTGCTTGAGCAGCATGTATCGAATTTCACTCCGTATGGTAACAATGTTCTAGAAAGAGTTTTTGAGATCATTTACAATGGTAAACAGCATGCGTCCCCACAGGGGTGTGAAAACGCTACATCAAAACAGGGGCATACTATCCACTCAATCGATGTCGATCCAACGGGAGAGGCCCAGTTTATAAAAGATTCATGACTTTGTTCGGAATTTGAAACTTTTCTCACTCCCTGATCACCCTTATCCTTTCTCTCTCGCAGTTTGTCGACTGGACGTTGACCGCCACAGTCTCTTTTTTTCTAGTTTCGCTCACTTGCTTGAGCAGCATGTATCGAATTTCACTCCGTTTGGTAACAATGTTCTAGAAAGAGGTTTTGAGATCATTTACAATGGTAAACAGCATGCGTCCCCACAGGGGTGTGAAAACGCTACATCAAAACAGGGCACTGAAGTGCATGCATACTATCCACTCAATTGATGTCGATCCAACGGGAGAGGCCCAGTTTATAAAAGATTCATGACTTTGTTCGGAATTTGAAACTTTTCTCACTCCCTGATCACCCTTATCCTTTCTCTCTCGCAGTTTGTCGACTGGGCGTTGACCGCCACAGTCTCATTTTTTTCTAGTTTCGCTCACTTGCTTGAGCAGCATGTATCGAATTTCACTCCGTATGGTAACAATGTTCTAGAAAGAGTTTTTGAGATCATTTACAATGGTAAACAGCATGCGTCCCCACAGGGGTGTGAAAACGCTACATCAAAACAGGGGCATACTATCCACTCAATCGATGTCGATCCAACGGGAGAGGCCCAGTTTATAAAAGATTCATGACTTTGTTCGGAATTTGAAACTTTTCTCACTCCCTGATCACCTTTATCCTTTCTCTCTCGCAGTTCGTCGACTGGGCGTTGACCGCCGCAGTCTCTTTTTTTCGCTCACTCGCATGAGCAGCATGTATCGAATTTCACTCCGTATGGTAACAAAGTTCTAGAAAGAGGTTTTGAGATCATTTACAATGGTAAACAACATGCGTCCCCACAGGGGTGTGAAAACGCTACATCAAAACAGGGCATTGAAGTACATGCATACTATCCACTCAATCGATGTCGATCCAACGAGAGAGGCCCAGTTTAAAAAAGATTCATGACTTTGTTCGGAATTTGAAACTTTTCTCACTCCCTGATCACCTTTATTCTTTCTCTCTCTCGCAGTTTGGCGACTGGGCGTTGACCGTCACAGTCTCATTTTGTTTTCTAGTTTCGCTCACTTGTTTGAGTAGCATTTATCGAATTTCACTCCGTATGGTAACAAAGTTCTAGAAAGAGGTTTTGAGAGCATTTACAATGTTAAACATCATGCGTCCCCACAGGGGTGTGAAAACGCTACATCAAAACAGGGCACTGAAGTGCATGCATACTATCCACTCAATCGATGTCGATCCAACGGGAGAGGCCCAGTTTATAAAAGATTCATGACTTTGTTCGGAATTTGAAACTTTTCTCACTCCCTGATCACCTTTATCCTTTCTCTCTCGCAGTTTGTCGACTGGGCGTTGACCGCCACAGTCTCATTTTTTCTAGTTTCGCTCACTTGCTTGAGCAGCATGTATCGAATTTCACTCCGTATGGTAACAATGTTCTAGAAAGAGTTTTTGAGATCATTTACAATGGTAAACAGCATGCGTCCCCACAGGGGTGTGAAAACGCTATATCAAAACAGGGCACTGAAGTGCATGCATACTATCCACTCAATCGATGTCGATCCAACGGTAGAGGCCCAGTTTATACAAGATTCATGACTTTGTTCGGAATTTGGAACTTTTCTCACTCCCTGATCACCTTTATCCTTTCTCTCTCGCAGTTCGTCGACTGGGCGTTGACCGCCGCAGTCTCTTTTTTTCGCTCACTCGCATGAGCAGCATGTATCGAATTTCACTCCGTATGGTAACAAAGTTCTAGAAAGAGGTTTTGAGATCATTTACAATGGTAAACAGCATGCGTCCCCACAGGGGTGTGAAAACGCTACATCAAAACAGGGCATTGAAGTACATGCATACTATCCACTCAATCGATGTCGATCCAACGAGAGAGGCCCAGTTTATAAAAGATTCATGACTTTGTTCGGAATTTGAAACTTTTCTCACTCCCTGATCACCTTTATTCTTTCTCTCTCTCGCAGTTTGGCGACTGGGCGTTGACCGTCACAGTCTCATTTTTTCGCTCACTCGCATGAGCAGCATGTATCGAATTTCACTCCGTGTGGTATCAAAGTTCTAGAAAGAGGTTTTGAGATCATTTACAATGGTAAACAGCATGCGTCCCCACAGGGGTGTGAAAACGCTACATCAAAACAGGGCACTGAAGTACATGCATACTATCCACTCAATCGATGTCGATCCAACGGGAGAGGCCCAGTTTAAAAAAGATTCATGACTTTGTTCGGAATTTGAAACTTTTCTCACTCCCTGATCACCTTTATTCTTTCTCTCTCTCGCAGTTTGGCGACTGGGCGTTGACCGTCACAGTCTCATTTTGTTTTCTAGTTTCGCTCACTTGTTTGAGTAGCATTTATCGAATTTCACTCCGTATGGTAACAAAGTTCTAGAAAGAGGTTTTGAGAGCATTTACAATGTTAAACATCATGCGTCCCCACAGGGGTGTGAAAACGCTACATCAAAACAGGGCACTGAAGTGCATGCATACTATCCACTCAATCGATGTCGATCCAACGGGAGAGGCCGAGTTTATAAAAGATTCATGACTTTGTTCGGAATTTGAAACTTTTCTCATTCCCTGATCACCTTTATCTTTTCTCTCTCGCAGTTTGTCGACTGGACGTTGACCGCCACAGTCTCTTTTTTTCTAGTTTCGCTCACTTGCTTGAGCAGCATGTATCGAATTTCACTCCGTATGGTAACAATGTTCTAGAAAGAGTTTTTGAGATCATTTACAATGGTAAACAGCATGCGTCCCCACAGGGGTGTGAAAACGCTATATCAAAACAGGGCACTGAAGTGCATGCATACTATCCACTCAATCGATGTCGATCCAACGGGAGAGGCCCAGTTTATAAAAGATTCATGACTTTGTTCGAAATTTGGAACTTTTCTCACTCCCTGATCACCTTTATCCTTTCTCTCTCGCAGTTCGTCGACTGGGCGTTGACCGCCGCAGTCTCTTTTTTTCGCTCACTCGCATGAGCAGCATGTATCGAATTTCACTCCGTATGGTAACAAAGTTCTAGAAAGAGGTTTTGAGATCATTTACAATGGTAAACAGCATGCGTCCCCACAGGGGTGTGAAAACGCTACATCAAAACAGGGCATTGAAGTACATGCATACTATCCACTCAATCGATGTCGATCCAACGAGAGAGGCCCAGTTTATAAAAGATTCATGACTTTGTTCGGAATTTGAAACTTTTCTCACTCCCTGATCACCTTTATCCTTTCTCTCTCGCAGTTTGTCGACTGGGCGTTGACCGCCACAGTCTCATTTTTTCTAGTTTCGCTCACTTGCTTGAGCAGCATGTATCGAATTTCACTCCGTATGGTAACAATGTTCTAGAAAGAGTTTTTGAGATCATTTACAATGGTAAACAGCATGCGTCCCCACAGGGGTGTGAAAACGCTACATCAAAACAGGGCACTGAAGTGCATGCATACTATCCACTCAATCGATGTCGATCCAACGGGAGAGGCCCAGTTTATAAAAGATTCATGACTTTGTTCGGAATTTGGAACTTTTCTCACTCCCTGATCACCTTTATCCTTTCTCTCTCGCAGTTCGTCGACTGGGCGTTGACCGCCGCAGTCTCTTTTTTTCGCTCACTCGCATGAGCAGCATGTATCGAATTTCACTCCGTATAGTAACAAAGTTCTAGAAAACGGTTTTGAGATCATTTACAATGGTAAACAGCATGCGTCCCCACAGGGGTGTGAAACGCTACATTAAAACAGGGCAATGAAGTGCATGCATACTATCCACTCAATCGATGTCGATCCAACGGGAGAGGCCCAGTTTAAAAAAGATTCATGACTTTGTTCGGAATTTGAAACTTTTCTCACTCCCTGATCACCTTTATTCTTTCTCTCTCTCGCAGTTTGGCGACTGGGCGTTGACCGTCACAGTCTCATTTTGTTTTCTAGTTTCGCTCACTTGTTTGAGTAGCATTTATCGAATTTCACTCCGTATGGTAACAAAGTTCTAGAAAGAGGTTTTGAGAGCATTTACAATGTTAAACATCATGCGTCCCCACAGGGGTGTGAAAACGCTACATCAAAACAGGGCACTGAAGTGCATGCATACTATCCACTCAATCGATGTCGATCCAACGTGAGAGGCCGAGTTTATAAAAGATTCATGACTTTGTTCGGAATTTGAAACTTTTCTCATTCCCTGATCACCTTTATCTTTTCTCTCTCGCAGTTTGTCGACTGGACGTTGACCGCCACAGTCTCTTTTTTTCTAGTTTCGCTCACTTGCTTGAGCAGCATGTATCGAATTTCACTCCTTATGGTAACAATGTTCTAGAAAGAGTTTTTGAGATCATTTACAATGGTAAACAGCATGCGTCTCCACAGGGGTGTGAAAACGCTACATCAAAACAGGGCACTGAAGTGCATGCATACTATCCACTCAATTGATGTCGATCCAACGGGAGAGGCCTAGTTTATAAAAGATTCAATACTTTGTTCGGAATTGGAAACTTTTCTCACTCCCTGACCACCCTCATCCTTTCTCTCTCGCAGTTTGTCGACTGGGCGTTGACCGCCACAGTCTCTTTTTTTTCTAGTTTCGCTCACTTGCTTGAGCAGCATGTATCGAATTTCACTCCGTTTGGTAACAATGTTCTAGAAAGAGGTTTTGAGATCATTTACAATGGTAAACAGCATGCGTCCCCACAGGGGTGTGAAAACGCTACATCAAAACAGGGCACTGAAGTGCATGCATACTATCCACTCAATTGATGTCGATCCAACGGGAGAGGCCCAGTTTATAAAAGATTCATGACTTTGTTCGGAATTTGAAACTTTTCTCACTCCCTGATCACCCTTATCCTTTCTCTCTCGCAGTTTGTCGACTGGGC
Source organism: Rhabditoides inermis (assembly GCA_963966185.1). Classification (NCBI taxonomy): domain Eukaryota; kingdom Metazoa; phylum Nematoda; class Chromadorea; order Rhabditida; family Rhabditidae; genus Rhabditoides; species Rhabditoides inermis. The sequence goes on along the minus strand of CAWZYM010000201.1, from coordinate 29,815 downwards.
GTTGACCGCCACAGTCTCATTTTTTTCTAGTTTCGCTCACTTGCTTGAGCAGCATGTATCGAATTTCACTCCGTATGGTAACAATGTTCTAGAAAGAGTTTTTGAGATCATTTACAATGGTAAACAGCATGCGTCCCCACAGGGGTGTGAAAACGCTACATCAAAACAGGGGCATACTATCCACTCAATCGATGTCGATCCAACGGGAGAGGCCCAGTTTATAAAAGATTCATGACTTTGTTCGGAATTTGAAACTTTTCTCACTCCCTGATCACCCTTATCCTTTCTCTCTCGCAGTTTGTCGACTGGGCGTTGACCGCCACAGTCTCATTTTTTTCTAGTTTCGCTCACTTGCTTGAGCAGCATGTATCGAATTTCACTCCGTATGGTAACAATGTTCTAGAAAGAGTTTTTGAGATCATTTACAATGGTAAACATCATGCGTCCCCACAGGGGTGTGAAAACGCTACATCAAAACAGGGCACTGAAGTGCATGTATACTATCCACTCAATCGATGTCGATCCAACGAGAGAGGCCCAGTTTATAAAAGATTCATGACTTTGTTCGGAATTTGAAACTTTTCTCACTCCCTGATCACCTTTATCCTTTCTCTCTCTCGCAGTTTGGCGACTGGGCGTTGACCGTCACAGTCTCATTTTGTTTTCTAGTTTCGCTCACTTGTTTGAGTAGCATTTATCGAATTTCACTCCGTATGGTAACAAAGTTCTAGAAAGAGGTTTTGAGAGCATTTACAATGTTAAACATCATGCGTCCCCACAGGGGTGTGAAAACGCTACATCAAAACAGGGCACTGAAGTGCATGCATACTATCCACTCAATCGATGTCGATCCAACGGGAGAGGCCCAGTTTATAAAAGATTCATGACTTTGTTCGGAATTTGAAACTTTTCTCACTCCCTGATCACCTTTATCCTTTCTCTCTCGCAGTTTGTCGACTGGGCGTTGACCGCCACAGTCTCATTTTTTCTAGTTTCGCTCACTTGCTTGAGCAGCATGTATCGAATTTCACTCCGTATGGTAACAATGTTCTAGAAAGAGTTTTTGAGATCATTTACAATGGTAAACAGCATGCGTCCCCACAGGGGTGTGAAAACGCTATATCAAAACAGGGCACTGAAGTGCATGCATACTATCCACTCAATCGATGTCGATCCAACGGTAGAGGCCCAGTTTATACAAGATTCATGACTTTGTTCGGAATTTGGAACTTTTCTCACTCCCTGATCACCTTTATCCTTTCTCTCTCGCAGTTCGTCGACTGGGCGTTGACCGCCGCAGTCTCTTTTTTTCGCTCACTCGCATGAGCAGCATGTATCGAATTTCACTCCGTATGGTAACAAAGTTCTAGAAAGAGGTTTTGAGATCATTTACAATGGTAAACAGCATGCGTCCCCACAGGGGTGTGAAAACGCTACATCAAAACAGGGCATTGAAGTACATGCATACTATCCACTCAATCGATGTCGATCCAACGAGAGAGGCCCAGTTTATAAAAGATTCATGACTTTGTTCGGAATTTGAAACTTTTCTCACTCCCTGATCACCTTTATTCTTTCTCTCTCTCGCAGTTTGGCGACTGGGCGTTGACCGTCACAGTCTCATTTTTTCGCTCACTCGCATGAGCAGCATGTATCGAATTTCACTCCGTGTGGTATCAAAGTTCTAGAAAGAGGTTTTGAGATCATTTACAATGGTAAACAGCATGCGTCCCCACAGGGGTGTGAAAACGCTACATCAAAACAGGGCACTGAAGTACATGCATACTATCCACTCAATCGATGTCGATCCAACGGGAGAGGCCCAGTTTAAAAAAGATTCATGACTTTGTTCGGAATTTGAAACTTTTCTCACTCCCTGATCACCTTTATTCTTTCTCTCTCTCGCAGTTTGGCGACTGGGCGTTGACCGTCACAGTCTCATTTTGTTTTCTAGTTTCGCTCACTTGTTTGAGTAGCATTTATCGAATTTCACTCCGTATGGTAACAAAGTTCTAGAAAGAGGTTTTGAGAGCATTTACAATGTTAAACATCATGCGTCCCCACAGGGGTGTGAAAACGCTACATCAAAACAGGGCACTGAAGTGCATGCATACTATCCACTCAATCGATGTCGATCCAACGGGAGAGGCCGAGTTTATAAAAGATTCATGACTTTGTTCGGAATTTGAAACTTTTCTCATTCCCTGATCACCTTTATCTTTTCTCTCTCGCAGTTTGTCGACTGGACGTTGACCGCCACAGTCTCTTTTTTTCTAGTTTCGCTCACTTGCTTGAGCAGCATGTATCGAATTTCACTCCGTATGGTAACAATGTTCTAGAAAGAGTTTTTGAGATCATTTACAATGGTAAACAGCATGCGTCCCCACAGGGGTGTGAAAACGCTATATCAAAACAGGGCACTGAAGTGCATGCATACTATCCACTCAATCGATGTCGATCCAACGGGAGAGGCCCAGTTTATAAAAGATTCATGACTTTGTTCGGAATTTGGAACTTTTCTCACTCCCTGATCACCTTTATCCTTTCTCTCTCGCAGTTCGTCGACTGGGCGTTGACCGCCGCAGTCTCTTTTTTTCGCTCACTCGCATGAGCAGCATGTATCGAATTTCACTCCGTATGGTAACAAAGTTCTAGAAAGAGGTTTTGAGATCATTTACAATGGTAAACAGCATGCGTCCCCACAGGGGTGTGAAAACGCTACATCAAAACAGGGCATTGAAGTACATGCATACTATCCACTCAATCGATGTCGATCCAACGAGAGAGGCCCAGTTTATAAAAGATTCATGACTTTGTTCGGAATTTGAAACTTTTCTCACTCCCTGATCACCTTTATCCTTTCTCTCTCGCAGTTTGTCGACTGGGCGTTGACCGCCACAGTCTCATTTTTTCTAGTTTCGCTCACTTGCTTGAGCAGCATGTATCGAATTTCACTCCGTATGGTAACAATGTTCTAGAAAGAGTTTTTGAGATCATTTACAATGGTAAACAGCATGCGTCCCCACAGGGGTGTGAAAACGCTACATCAAAACAGGGCACTGAAGTGCATGCATACTATCCACTCAATCGATGTCGATCCAACGGGAGAGGCCCAGTTTATAAAAGATTCATGACTTTGTTCGGAATTTGGAACTTTTCTCACTCCCTGATCACCTTTATCCTTTCTCTCTCGCAGTTCGTCGACTGGGCGTTGACCGCCGCAGTCTCTTTTTTTCGCTCACTCGCATGAGCAGCATGTATCGAATTTCACTCCGTATAGTAACAAAGTTCTAGAAAACGGTTTTGAGATCATTTACAATGGTAAACAGCATGCGTCCCCACAGGGGTGTGAAACGCTACATTAAAACAGGGCAATGAAGTGCATGCATACTATCCACTCAATCGATGTCGATCCAACGGGAGAGGCCCAGTTTAAAAAAGATTCATGACTTTGTTCGGAATTTGAAACTTTTCTCACTCCCTGATCACCTTTATTCTTTCTCTCTCTCGCAGTTTGGCGACTGGGCGTTGACCGTCACAGTCTCATTTTGTTTTCTAGTTTCGCTCACTTGTTTGAGTAGCATTTATCGAATTTCACTCCGTATGGTAACAAAGTTCTAGAAAGAGGTTTTGAGAGCATTTACAATGTTAAACATCATGCGTCCCCACAGGGGTGTGAAAACGCTACATCAAAACAGGGCACTGAAGTGCATGCATACTATCCACTCAATCGATGTCGATCCAACGTGAGAGGCCGAGTTTATAAAAGATTCATGACTTTGTTCGGAATTTGAAACTTTTCTCATTCCCTGATCACCTTTATCTTTTCTCTCTCGCAGTTTGTCGACTGGACGTTGACCGCCACAGTCTCTTTTTTTCTAGTTTCGCTCACTTGCTTGAGCAGCATGTATCGAATTTCACTCCTTATGGTAACAATGTTCTAGAAAGAGTTTTTGAGATCATTTACAATGGTAAACAGCATGCGTCTCCACAGGGGTGTGAAAACGCTACATCAAAACAGGGCACTGAAGTGCATGCATACTATCCACTCAATTGATGTCGATCCAACGGGAGAGGCCTAGTTTATAAAAGATTCAATACTTTGTTCGGAATTGGAAACTTTTCTCACTCCCTGACCACCCTCATCCTTTCTCTCTCGCAGTTTGTCGACTGGGCGTTGACCGCCACAGTCTCTTTTTTTTCTAGTTTCGCTCACTTGCTTGAGCAGCATGTATCGAATTTCACTCCGTTTGGTAACAATGTTCTAGAAAGAGGTTTTGAGATCATTTACAATGGTAAACAGCATGCGTCCCCACAGGGGTGTGAAAACGCTACATCAAAACAGGGCACTGAAGTGCATGCATACTATCCACTCAATTGATGTCGATCCAACGGGAGAGGCCCAGTTTATAAAAGATTCATGACTTTGTTCGGAATTTGAAACTTTTCTCACTCCCTGATCACCCTTATCCTTTCTCTCTCGCAGTTTGTCGACTGGGCGTTGACCGCCACAGTCTCATTTTTTTCTAGTTTCGCTCACTTGCTTGAGCAGCATGTATCGAATTTCACTCCGTATGGTAACAATGTTCTAGAAAGAGTTTTTGAGATCATTTACAATGGTAAACAGCATGCGTCCCCACAGGGGTGTGAAAACGCTACATCAAAACAGGGGCATACTATCCACTCAATCGATGTCGATCCAACGGGAGAGGCCCAGTTTATAAAAGATTCATGACTTTGTTCGGAATTTGAAACTTTTCTCACTCCCTGATCACCCTTATCCTTTCTCTCTCGCAGTTTGTCGACTGGGCGTTGACCGCCACAGTCTCATTTTTTTCTAGTTTCGCTCACTTGCTTGAGCAGCATGTATCGAATTTCACTCCGTATGGTAACAATGTTCTAGAAAGAGTTTTTGAGATCATTTACAATGGTAAACATCATGCGTCCCCACAGGGGTGTGAAAACGCTACATCAAAACAGGGCACTGAAGTGCATGTATACTATCCACTCAATCGATGTCGATCCAACGAGAGAGGCCCAGTTTATAAAAGATTCATGACTTTGTTCGGAATTTGAAACTTTTCTCACTCCCTGATCACCTTTATCCTTTCTCTCTCGCAGTTTGTCGACTGGGCGTTGACCGCCACAGTCTCATTTTTTCTAGTTTCGCTCACTTGCTTGAGCAGCATGTATCGAATTTCACTCCGTATGGTAACAATGTTCTAGAAAGAGTTTTTGAGATCATTCACAATGGTAAACAGCATGCGTCCCCACAGGGGTGTGAAAACGCTACATCAAAACAGGGCACTGAAGTGCATGCATACTATCCACTCAATCGATGTCGATCCAACGGGAGAGGCCCAGTTTATAAAAGATTCATGACTTTGTTCGGAATTTGGAACTTTTCTCACTCCCTGATCACCTTTATCCTTTCTCTCTCGCAGTTCGTCGACTGGGCGTTGACCGCCGCAGTCTCTTTTTTTCGCTCACTCGCATGAGCAGCATGTATCGAATTTCACTCCGTATGGTAACAAAGTTCTAGAAAGAGGTTTTGAGATCATTTACAATGGTAAACAACATGCGTCCCCACAGGGGTGTGAAAACGCTACATCAAAACAGAGCATTGAAGTACATGCATACTATCCACTCAATCGATGTCGATCCAACGAGAGAGGCCCAGTTTATAAAAGATTCATGACTTTGTTCGGAATTTGAAACTTTTCTCACTCCCTGATCACCTTTATCCTTTCTCTCTCGCAGTTTGTCGACTGGGCGTTGACCGCCACAGTCTCATTTTTTCTAGTTTCGCTCACTTGCTTGAGCAGCATGTATCGAATTTCACTCCGTATGGTAACAATGTTCTAGAAAGAGTTTTTGAGATCATTTACAATGGTAAACAGCATGCGTCCCCACAGGGTGTGAAAACGCTACATCAAAACAGGGCACTGAAGTGCATGCATACTATCCACTCAATCGATGTCGATCCAACGGGAGAGGCCCAGTTTATAAAAGATTCATGACTTTGTTCGGAATTTGGAACTTTTCTCACTCCCTGATCACCTTTATCCTTTCTCTCTCGCAGTTCGTCGACTGGGCGTTGACCGCCGCAGTCTCTTTTTTTCGCTCACTCGCATGAGCAGCATATATCGAATTTCACTCCGTATGGTAACAAAGTTCTAGAAAGAGGTTTTGAGATCATTTACAATGGTAAACAGCATGCGTCCCCACAGGGGTGTGAAAACGCTACATCAAAACAGGGCACTGAAGTACATGCATACTATCCACTCAATCGATGTCGATCTAACGGGAGAGGCCAAGTTTATAAAAGATTCATGACTTTGTTCGGAATTTGAAACTTTTCTTATTCCCTGATCACCTTTATCTTTTCTCTCTCGCAGTTTGTCGACTGGGCGTTGACCGGCACAGTCTCATTTTGTTTTCTAGTTTCGCTCACTTGTTTGAGTAGCATTTATCGAATTTCACTCCGTATAGTAACAAAGTTCTAGAAAACGTTTTTGAGATCATTTACAATGGTAAACAGCATGCGTCCCCACAGGGGTGTGAAACGCTACATTAAAACAGGGCATTGAAGTGCATGCATACTATCCACTCAATCGATGTCGATCCAACGGGAGAGGCCCAGTTTAAAAAAGATTCATGACTTTGTTCGGAATTTGAAACTTTTCTCACTCCCTGATCACCTTTATCCTTTCTCTCTCTTGCAGTTTGGCGACTGGGCGTTGACCGTCACAGTCTCATTTTGTTTTCTAGTTTCGCTCACTTGTTTGAGTAGCATTTATCGAATTTCACTCCGTATGGTAACAAAGTTCTAGAAAGAGGTTTTGAGAGCATTTACAATGTTAAACATCGTGCGTCCCCACAGGGGTGTGAAAACGCTACATCAAAACAGGGCACTGAAGTGCATGCATACTATCCACTCAATCGATGTCGATCCAACGGGAGAGGCCCAGTTTATAAAAGATTCATGACTTTGTTCGGAATTTGGAACTTTTCTCACTCCCTGATCACCTTTATCCTTTCTCTCTCGCAGTTCGTCGACTGGGCGTTGACCGCCGCAGTCTCTTTTTTTCGCTCACTCGCATGAGCAGCATGTATCGAATTTCACTCCGTATGTTAACAAAGTTCTAGAAAGAGGTTTTGAGATCATTTACAATGGTAAACAGCATGCGTCCCCACAGGGGTGTGAAAACGCTACATCAAAACAGGGCACTGAAGTACATGCATACTATCCACTCAATCGATGTTGATCTAACGGGAGAGGCCAAGTTTATAAAAGATTCATGACTTTGTTCGGAATTTGAAACTTTTCTCATTCCCTGATCACCTTTATCTTTTCTCTCTCGCAGTTTGTCGACTGGGCGTTGACCGGCACAGTCTCATTTGTTTTCTAGTTTCGCTCACTTGTTTGAGTAGCATTTATCGAATTTCACTCCGTATAGTAACAAAGTTCTAGAAAACGTTTTTGAGATCATTTACGATGGTAAACAGCATGCGTCCCCACAGGGGTGTGAAACGCTACATTAAAACAGGGCATTGAAGTGCATGCATACTATCCACTCAATCGATGTCGATCCAACGGGAGAGGCCCAGTTTAAAAAAGATTCATGACTTTGTTCGGAATTTGAAACTTTTCTCACTCCCTGATCACCTTTATCCTTTCTCTCTCTCGCAGTTTGGCGACTGGGCGTTGACCGCCACAGTCTCATTTTGTTTTCTAGTTTCGCTCACTTGTTTGAGTAGCATTTATCGAATTTCACTCCGTATAGTAGCAAAGTTCTAGAAAGAGGTTTTGAGATCATTTACAATGGTAAACATCATGCGTCCCCACAGTGGTGTGAAAACGCTACATCAAAACAGGGCACTGAAGTACATGCAAACTATCCACTCAATCGATGTCGATCTAACGGGAGAGGCCCAGTTTATAAAAGATTCATGAATTGTTCGGAATTTGAAATTTTTCTCATTCCCTGATCACCTTTATCTTTTCTCTCTCGCAGTTTGTCGACTGGGCGTTTACCGGCACAGTCTCATTTTGTTTTCTAGTTTCGCTCACTTGTTTGAGTAGCATTTATCGAATTTCACTCCGTATAGTAACAAAGTTCTAGAAAACGTTTTTGAGATCATTTACAATGGTAAACAGCATGCGTCCCCACAGGGGTGTGAAACGCTACATTAAAACAGGGCAATGAAGTGCATGCATACTATCCACTCAATCGATGTCGATCCAACGGGAGAAGCCCAGTTTAAAAAAGATTCATGACTTTGTTCGGAATTTGAAATTTTTCTCATTCCCTGATCACCTTTATCTTTTCTCTCTCGCAGTTTGTCGACTGGGCGTTTACCGGCACAGTCTCATTTTGTTTTCTAGTTTCGCTCACTTGTTTGAGTAGCATTTATCGAATTTCACTCCGTATAGTAACAAAGTTCTAGAAAACGTTTTTGAGATCATTTACAATGGTAAACAGCATGCGTCCCCACAGGGGTGTGAAACGCTACATTAAAACAGGGCAATGAAGTGCATGCATACTATCCACTCAATCGATGTCGATCCAACGGGAGAGGCCCAGTTTAAAAAAGATTCATGACTTTGTTCGGAATTTGAAACTTTTCTCACTCCCTGATCACCTTTATCCTTTCTCTCTCGCAGTTTGTCGACTGGGCGTTGACCGCCACAGTCTCATTTTGTTTTCTAGTTTCGCTCACTTGTTTGAGTAGCATTTATCGAGTTTCACTCCGTATAGTAGCAAAGTTCTAGAAAGAGGTTTTGAGATCATTTACAATGGTAAACAGCATGCGTCCCCACAGGGGTGTGAAAACGCTACATCAAAACAGGGCACTGAAGTACATGCATACTATCTACTCAATCGATGTCGATCTAACGGGAGAGGGCAAGTTTATAAAAGAATCATGACTTTGTTCGGAATTTGAAACTTTTCTCATTCCCTGATCACCTTTATCTTTTCTCTCTCGCAGTTTGTCGACTGGGCGTTGACCGGCACAGTCTCATTGTGTTTTCTAGTTTCGCTCACTTGTTTGAGTAGCATTTATCGAATTTCACTCCGTATAGTAACAAAGTTCTAGAAAACGTTTTTGAGATCATTTACAATGGTAAACAGCATGCGTCCCCACAGGGGTGTGAAACGCTACATTAAAACAGGGCAATGAAGTGCATGCATACTATCCACTCAATCGATGCCGATCCAACGGGAGAGGCCCAGTTTATAAAAGATTCATGACTTTGTTCGGAATTTGAAACTTTTCTCACTCCCTGATCACCTTTATCCTTTCTCTCTCGCAGTTTGTCGACTGGGCGTTGACCGCCACAGTCTCATTTTTTCTAGTTTCGCTCACTTGCTTGAGCAGCATGTATCGAATTTCACTCCGTATGGTAACAATGTTCTAGAAAGAGTTTTTGAGATCATTTACAATGGTAAACAGCATGCGTCCCCACAGGGGTGTGAAAACGCTATATCAAAACAGGGCACTGAAGTGCATGCATACTATCCACTCAATCGATGTCGATCCAACGGGAGAGGCCCAGTTTATAAAAGATTCATGACTTTGTTCGGAATTTGAAACTTTTCTCACTCCCTGATCACCTTTATCCTTTCTCTCTCGCAGTTTGTCGACTGGGCGTTGACCGCCACAGTCTCATTTTGTTTTCTAGTTTCGCTCACTTGTTTGAGTAGCATTTATCGAGTTTCACTCCGTATAGTAGCAAAGTTCTAGAAAGAGGTTTTGAGATCATTTACAATGGTAAACAGCATGCGTCCCCACAGGGGTGTGAAAACGCTACATCAAAACAGGGCACTGAAGTACATGCATACTATCTACTCAATCGATGTCGATCTAACGGGAGAGGGCAAGTTTATAAAAGATTCATGACTTTGTTCGGAATTTGAAACTTTTCTCATTCCCTGATCACCTTTATCTTTTCTCTCTCGCAGTTTGTCGACTGGGCGTTGACCGGCACAGTCTCATTGTGTTTTCTAGTTTCGCTCACTTGTTTGAGTAGCATTTATCGAATTTCACTCCGTATAGTAACAAAGTTCTAGAAAACGTTTTTGAGATCATTTACAATGGTAAACAGCATGCGTCCCCACAGGGGTGTGAAACGCTACATTAAAACAGGGCAATGAAGTGCATGCATACTATCCACTCAATCGATGCCGATCCAACGGGAGAGGCCCAGTTTATAAAAGATTCATGACTTTGTTCGGAATTTGAAACTTTTCTCACTCCCTGATCACCTTTATCCTTTCTCTCTCGCAGTTTGTCGACTGGGCGTTGACCGCCACAGTCTCATTTTTTCTAGTTTCGCTCACTTGCTTGAGCAGCATGTATCGAATTTCACTCCGTATGGTAACAATGTTCTAGAAAGAGTTTTTGAGATCATTTACAATGGTAAACAGCATGCGTCCCCACAGGGGTGTGAAAACGCTATATCAAAACAGGGCACTGAAGTGCATGCATACTATCCACTCAATCGATGTCGATCCAACGGGAGAGGCCCAGTTTATAAAAGATTCATGACTTTGTTCGGAATTTGAAACTTTTCTCACTCCCTGATCACCTTTATCCTTTCTCTCTCGCAGTTTGTCGACTGGGCGTTGACCGCCACAGTCTCATTTTGTTTTCTAGTTTCGCTCACTTGTTTGAGTAGCATTTATCGAGTTTCACTCCGTATAGTAGCAAAGTTCTAGAAAGAGGTTTTGAGATCATTTACAATGGTAAACAGCATGCGTCCCCACAGGGGTGTGAAAACGCTACATCAAAACAGGGCACTGAAGTACATGCATACTATCTACTCAATCGATGTCGATCTAACGGGAGAGGGCAAGTTTATAAAAGATTCATGACTTTGTTCGGAATTTGAAACTTTTCTCATTCCCTGATCACCTTTATCTTTTCTCTCTCGCAGTTTGTCGACTGGGCGTTGACCGGCACAGTCTCATTGTGTTTTCTAGTTTCGCTCACTTGTTTGAGTAGCATTTATCGAATTTCACTCCGTATAGTAACAAAGTTCTAGAAAACGTTTTTGAGATCATTTACAATGGTAAACAGCATGCGTCCCCACAGGGGTGTGAAACGCTACATTAAAACAGGGCAATGAAGTGCATGCATACTATCCACTCAGTCGATGTCGATCCAACGGGAGAGGCCCAGTTTATAAAAGATTCATGACTTTGTTCGGAATTTGAAACTTTTCTCACTCCCTGATCACCTTTATCCTTTCTCTCTCGCAGTTTGTCGACTGGGCGTTGACCGCCACAGTCTCATTTTTTCTAGTTTCGCTCACTTGCTTGAGCAGCATGTATCGAATTTCACTCCGTATGGTAACAATGTTCTAGAAAGAGTTTTTGAGATCATTTACAATGGTAAACAGCATGCGTCCCCACAGGGGTGTGAAAACGCTATATCAAAACAGGGCACTGAAGTGCATGCATACTATCCACTCAATCGATGTCGATCCAACGGTAGAGGCCCAGTTTATACAAGATTCATGACTTTGTTCGGAATTTGGAACTTTTCTCACTCCCTGATCACCTTTATCCTTTCTCTCTCGCAGTTCGTCGACTGGGCGTTGACCGCCGCAGTCTCTTTTTTTCGCTCACTCGCATGAGCAGCATGTATCGAATTTCACTCCGTATGGTAACAAAGTTCTAGAAAGAGGTTTTGAGATCATTTACAATGGTAAACAGCATGCGTCCCCACAGGGGTGTGAAAACGCTACATCAAAACAGGGCATTGAAGTACATGCATACTATCCACTCAATCGATGTCGATCCAACGAGAGAGGCCCAGTTTATAAAAGATTCATGACTTTGTTCGGAATTTGAAACTTTTCTCACTCCCTGATCACCTTTATTCTTTCTCTCTCTCGCAGTTTGGCGACTGGGCGTTGACCGTCACAGTCTCATTTTTTCGCTCACTCGCATGAGCAGCATGTATCGAATTTCACTCCGTATGGTATCAAAGTTCTAGAAAGAGGTTTTGAGATCATTTACAATGGTAAACAGCATGCGTCCCCACAGGGGTGTGAAAACGCTACATCAAAACAGGGCACTGAAGTACATGCATACTATCCACTCAATCGATGTCGATCCAACGGGAGAGGCCCAGTTTAAAAAAGATTCATGACTTTGTTCGGAATTTGAAACTTTTCTCACTCCCTGATCACCTTTATTCTTTCTCTCTCTCGCAGTTTGGCGACTGGGCGTTGACCGTCACAGTCTCATTTTGTTTTCTAGTTTCGCTCACTTGTTTGAGTAGCATTTATCGAATTTCACTCCGTATGGTAACAAAGTTCTAGAAAGAGGTTTTGAGAGCATTTACAATGTTAAACATCATGCGTCCCCACAGGGGTGTGAAAACGCTACATCAAAACAGGGCACTGAAGTGCATGCATACTATCCACTCAATCGATGTCGATCCAACGGGAGAGGCCGAGTTTATAAAAGATTCATGACTTTGTTCGGAATTTGAAACTTTTCTCATTCCCTGATCACCTTTATCTTTTCTCTCTCGCAGTTTGTCGACTGGACGTTGACCGCCACAGTCTCTTTTTTTCTAGTTTCGCTCACTTGCTTGAGCAGCATGTATCGAATTTCACTCCGTATGGTAACAATGTTCTAGAAAGAGTTTTTGAGATCATTTACAATGGTAAACAGCATGCGTCCCCACAGGGGTGTGAAAACGCTTTATCAAAACAGGGCACTGAAGTGCATGCATACTATCCACTCAATCGATGTCGATCCAACGGGAGAGGCCCAGTTTATAAAAGATTCATGACTTTGTTCGGAATTTGAAACTTTTCTCACTCCCTGATCACCTTTATCCTTTCTCTCTCGCAGTTCGTCGACTGGGCGTTGACCGCCGCAGTCTCTTTTTTTCGTTCACTCGCATGAGCAGCATGTATCGAATTTCACTCCGTATGGTAACAAAGTTCTAGAAAGAGGTTTTGAGATCATTTACAATGGTAAACAGCATGCGTCCCCACAGGGGTGTGAAAACGCTACATCAAAACAGGGCATTGAAGTACATGCATATTATCCACTCAATCGATGTCGATCCAACGAGAGAGGCCCAGTTTATAAAAGATTCATGACTTTGTTCGGAATTTGAAACTTTTCTCACTCCCTGATCACCTTTATTCTTTCTCTCTCTCGCAGTTTGGCGACTGGGCGTTGACCGTCACAGTCTCATTTTTTCGCTCACTCGCATGAGCAGCATGTATCGAATTTCACTCCGTATGGTATCAAAGTTCTAGAAAGAGGTTTTGAGATCATTTACAATGGTAAACAGCATGCGTCCCCACAGGGGTGTGAAAACGCTACATCAAAACAGGGCACTGAAGTACATGCATACTATCCACTCAATCGATGTCGATCCAACGGGAGAGGCCCAGTTTAAAAAAGATTCATGACTTTGTTCGGAATTTGAAACTTTTCTCACTCCCTGATCACCTTTATTCTTTCTCTCTCTCGCAGTTTGGCGACTGGGCGTTGACCGTCACAGTCTCATTTTGTTTTCTAGTTTCGCTCACTTGTTTGAGTAGCATTTATCGAATTTCACTCCGTATGGTAACAAAGTTCTAGAAAGAGGTTTTGAGAGCATTTACAATGTTAAACATCATGCGTCCCCACAGGGGTGTGAAAACGCTACATCAAAACAGGGCACTGAAGTGCATGCATACTATCCACTCAATCGATGTCGATCCAACGGGAGAGGCCGAGTTTATAAAAGATTCATGACTTTGTTCGGAATTTGAAACTTTTCTCATTCCCTGATCACCTTTATCTTTTCTCTCTCGCAGTTTGTCGACTGGACGTTGACCGCCACAGTCTCTTTTTTTCTAGTTTCGCTCACTTGCTTGAGCAGCATGTATCGAATTTCACTCCGTATGGTAACAATGTTCTAGAAAGAGTTTTTGAGATCATTTACAATGGTAAACAGCATGCGTCCCCACAGGGGTGTGAAAACGCTATATCAAAACAGGGCACTGAAGTGCATGCATACTATCCACTCAATCGATGTCGATCCAACGGGAGAGGCCCAGTTTATAAAAGATTCATGACTTTGTTCGGAATTTGGAACTTTTCTCACTCCCTGATCACCTTTATCCTTTCTCTCTCGCAGTTCGTCGACTGGGCGTTGACCGCCGCAGTCTCTTTTTTTCGCTCACTCGCATGAGCAGCATGTATCGAATTTCACTCCGTATGGTAACAAAGTTCTAGAAAGAGGTTTTGAGATCATTTACAATGGTAAACAGCATGCGTCCCCACAGGGGTGTGAAAACGCTACATCAAAACAGGGCATTGAAGTACATGCATACTATCCACTCAATCGATGTCGATCCAACGAGAGAGGCCCAGTTTATAAAAGATTCATGACTTTGTTCGGAATTTGAAACTTTTCTCACTCCCTGATCACCTTTATTCTTTCTCTCTCTCGCAGTTTGGCGACTGGGCGTTGACCGTCACAGTCTCATTTTTTCGCTCACTCGCATGAGCAGCATGTATCGAATTTCACTCCGTATGGTATCAAAGTTCTAGAAAGAGGTTTTGAGATCATTTACAATGGTAAACAGCATGCGTCCCCACAGGGGTGTGAAAACGCTACATCAAAACAGGGCACTGAAGTACATGCATACTATCCACTCAATCGATGTCGATCCAACGGGAGAGGCCCAGTTTAAAAAAAGATTCATGACTTTGTTCGGAATTTGAAACTTTTCTCACTCCCTGATCACCTTTATTCTTTCTCTCTCTCGCAGTTTGGCGACTGGGCGTTGACCGTCACAGTCTCATTTTGTTTTCTAGTTTCGCTCACTTGTTTGAGTAGCATTTATCGAATTTCACTCCGTATGGTAACAAAGTTCTAGAAAGAGGTTTTGAGAGCATTTACAATGTTAAACATCATGCGTCCCCACAGGGGTGTGAAAACGCTACATCAAAACAGGGCACTGAAGTGCATGCATACTATCCACTCAATCGATGTCGATCCAACGGGAGAGGCCGAGTTTATAAAAGATTCATGACTTTGTTCGGAATTTGAAACTTTTCTCATTCCCTGATCACCTTTATCTTTTCTCTCTCGCAGTTTGTCGACTGGACGTTGACCGCCACAGTCTCTTTTTTTCTAGTTTCGCTCACTTGCTTGAGCAGCATGTATCGAATTTCACTCCGTATGGTAACAATGTTCTAGAAAGAGTTTTTGAGATCATTTACAATGGTAAACAGCATGCGTCCCCACAGGGGTGTGAAAACGCTATATCAAAACAGGGCACTGAAGTGCATGCATACTATCCACTCAATCGATGTCGATCCAACGGGAGAGGCCCAGTTTATAAAAGATTCATGACTTTGTTCGGAATTTGGAACTTTTCTCACTCCCTGATCACCTTTATCCTTTCTCTCTCGCAGTTCGTCGACTGGGCGTTGACCGCCGCAGTCTCTTTTTTTCGCTCACTCGCATGAGCAGCATGTATCGAATTTCACTCCGTATGGTAACAAAGTTCTAGAAAGAGGTTTTGAGATCATTTACAATGGTAAACAGCATGCGTCCCCACAGGGGTGTGAAAACGCTACATCAAAACAGGGCATTGAAGTACATGCATACTATCCACTCAATCGATGTCGATCCAACGAGAGAGGCCCAGTTTATAAAAGATTCATGACTTTGTTCGGAATTTGAAACTTTTCTCACTCCCTGATCACCTTTATTCTTTCTCTCTCTCGCAGTTTGGCGACTGGGCGTTGACCGTCACAGTCTCATTTTTTCGCTCACTCGCATGAGCAGCATGTATCGAATTTCACTCCGTATGGTATCAAAGTTCTAGAAAGAGGTTTTGAGATCATTTACAATGGTAAACAGCATGCGTCCCCACAGGGGTGTGAAAACGCTACATCAAAACAGGGCACTGAAGTACATGCATACTATCCACTCAATCGATGTCGATCCAACGGGAGAGGCCCAGTTTAAAAAAGATTCATGACTTTGTTCGGAATTTGAAACTTTTCTCACTCCCTGATCACCTTTATTCTTTCTCTCTCTCGCAGTTTGGCGACTGGGCGTTGACCGTCACAGTCTCATTTTGTTTTCTAGTTTCGCTCACTTGTTTGAGTAGCATTTATCGAATTTCACTCCGTATGGTAACAAAGTTCTAGAAAGAGGTTTTGAGAGCATTTACAATGTTAAACATCATGCGTCCCCACAGGGGTGTGAAAACGCTACATCAAAACAGGGCACTGAAGTGCATGCATACTATCCACTCAATCGATGTCGATCCAACGGGAGAGGCCGAGTTTATAAAAGATTCATGACTTTGTTCGGAATTTGAAACTTTTCTCATTCCCTGATCACCTTTATCTTTTCTCTCTCGCAGTTTGTCGACTGGACGTTGACCGCCACAGTCTCTTTTTTTCTAGTTTCGCTCACTTGCTTGAGCAGCATGTATCGAATTTCACTCCGTATGGTAACAATGTTCTAGAAAGAGTTTTTGAGATCATTTACAATGGTAAACAGCATGCGTCCCCACAGGGGTGTGAAAACGCTATATCAAAACAGGGCACTGAAGTGCATGCATACTATCCACTCAATCGATGTCGATCCAACGGGAGAGGCCCAGTTTATAAAAGATTCATGACTTTGTTCGGAATTTGGAACTTTTCTCACTCCCTGATCACCTTTATCCTTTCTCTCTCGCAGTTCGTCGACTGGGCGTTGACCGCCGCAGTCTCTTTTTTTCGCTCACTCGCATGAGCAGCATGTATCGAATTTCACTCCGTATGGTAACAAAGTTCTAGAAAGAGGTTTTGAGATCATTTACAATGGTAAACATCATGCGTCCCCACAGGGGTGTGAAAACGCTATATCAAAACAGGGCACTGAAGTGCATGCATACTATCCACTCAATCGATGTCGATCCAACGGGAGAGGCCCAGTTTATAAAAGATTCATGACTTTGTTCGGAATTGGAAACTTTTCTCACTCCCTGACCACCCTCATCCTTTCTCTCTCGCAGTTTGTCGACTGGGCGTTGACCGCCACAGTCTCTTTTTTTTCTAGTTTCGCTCACTTGCTTGAGCAGCATGTATCGAATTTCACTCCGTTTGGTAACAATGTTCTAGAAAGAGGTTTTGAGATCATTTACAATGGTAAACAGCATGCGTCCCCACAGGGGTGTGAAAACGCTACATCAAAACAGGGCACTGAAGTGCATGCATACTATCCACTCAATTGATGTCGATCCAACGGGAGAGGCCCAGTTTATAAAAGATTCATGACTTTGTTCGGAATTTGAAACTTTTCTCACTCCCTGATCACCCTTATCCTTTCTCTCTCGCAGTTTGTCGACTGGGCGTTGACCGCCACAGTCTCATTTTTTTCTAGTTTCGCTCACTTGCTTGAGCAGCATGTATCGAATTTCACTCCGTATGGTAACAATGTTCTAGAAAGAGTTTTTGAGATCATTTACAATGGTAAACAGCATGCGTCCCCACAGGGGTGTGAAAACGCTACATCAAAACAGGGGCATACTATCCACTCAATCGATGTCGATCCAACGGGAGAGGCCCAGTTTATAAAAGATTCATGACTTTGTTCGGAATTTGAAACTTTTCTCACTCCCTGATCACCCTTATCCTTTCTCTCTCGCAGTTTGTCGACTGGGCGTTGACCGCCACAGTCTCATTTTTTTCTAGTTTCGCTCACTTGCTTGAGCAGCATGTATCGAATTTCACTCCGTATGGTAACAATGTTCTAGAAAGAGTTTTTGAGATCATTTACAATGGTAAACAGCATGCGTCCCCACAGGGGTGTGAAAACGCTACATCAAAACAGGGCACTGAAGTGCATGCATACTATCCACTCAATCGATGTCGATCCAACGGGAGAGGCCCAGTTTATAAAAGATTCATGACTTTGTTCGGAATTTGTAACTTTTCTCACTCCCTGATCACCTTTATCCTTTCTCTCTCGCAGTTCGTCGACTGGGCGTTGACCGCCGCAGTCTCTTTTTTTCGCTCACTCGCATGAGCAGCATGTATCGAATTTCACTCCGTATGGTAACAAAGTTCTAGAAACAGGTTTTGAGATCATTTACAATGGTAAACAACATGCGTCCCCACAGGGGTGTGAAAACGCTACATCAAAACAGGGCATTGAAGTACATGCATACTATCCACTCAATCGATGTCGATCCAACGAGAGAGGCCCAGTTTATAAAAGATTCATGACTTTGTTCGGAATTTGAAACTTTTCTCACTCCCTGATCACCTTTATCCTTTCTCTCTCGCAGTTTGTCGACTGGGCGTTGACCGCCACAGTCTCATTTTTTCTAGTTTCGCTCACTTGCTTGAGCAGCATGTATCGAATTTCACTCCGTATGGTAACAATGTTCTAGAAAGAGTTTTTGAGATCATTTACAATGGTAAACAGCATGCGTCCCCACAGGGTGTGAAAACGCTACATCAAAACAGGGCACTGAAGTGCATGCATACTATCCACTCAATCGATGTCGATCCAACGGGAGAGGCCCAGTTTATAAAAGATTCATGACTTTGTTCGGAATTTGGAACTTTTCTCACTCCCTGATCACCTTTATCCTTTCTCTCTCGCAGTTCGTCGACTGGGCGTTGACCGCCGCAGTCTCTTTTTTTCGCTCACTCGCATGAGCAGCATATATCGAATTTCACTCCGTATGGTAACAAAGTTCTAGAAAGAAGTTTTGAGATCATTTACAATGGTAAACAGCATGCGTCCCCACAGGGGTGTGAAAACGCTACATCAAAACAGGGCACTGAAGTACATGCATACTATCCACTCAATCGATGTCGATCTAACGGGAGAGGCCAAGTTTATAAAAGATTCATGACATTGTTCGGAATTTGAAACTTTTCTTATTCCCTGATCACCTTTATCTCTTCTCTCTCGCAGTTTGTCGACTGGGCGTTGACCGGCACAGTCTCATTTTGTTTTCTAGTTTCGCTCACTTGTTTGAGTAGCATTTATCGAATTTCACTCCGTATAGTAACAAAGTTCTAGAAAACGTTTTTGAGATCATTTACAATGGTAAACAGCATGCGTCCCCACAGGGGTGTGAAACGCTACATTAAAACAGGGCATTGAAGTGCATGCATACTATCCACTCAATCGATGTCGATCCAACGGGAGAGGCCCAGTTTAAAAAAGATTCATGACTTTGTTCGGAATTTGAAACTTTTCTCACTCCCTGATCACCTTTATCCTTTCTCTCTCTTGCAGTTTGGCGACTGGGCGTTGACCGTCACAGTCTCTTTTTTTCGCTCACTCGCATGAGCAGCATATATCGAATTTCACTCCGTATGGTAACAAAGTTCTAGAAAGAAGTTTTGAGATCATTTACAATGGTAAACAGCATGCGTCCCCACAGGGGTGTGAAAACGCTACATCAAAACAGGGCACTGAAGTACATGCATACTATCCACTCAATCGATGTCGATCTAACGGGAGAGGCCAAGTTTATAAAAGATTCATGACATTGTTCGGAATTTGAAACTTTTCTTATTCCCTGATCACCTTTATCTCTTCTCTCTCGCAGTTTGTCGACTGGGCGTTGACCGGCACAGTCTCATTTTGTTTTCTAGTTTCGCTCACTTGTTTGAGTAGCATTTATCGAATTTCACTCCGTATAGTAACAAAGTTCTAGAAAACGTTTTTGAGATCATTTACAATGGTAAACAGCATGCGTCCCCACAGGGGTGTGAAACGCTACATTAAAACAGGGCATTGAAGTGCATGCATACTATCCACTCAATCGATGTCGATCCAACGGGAGAGGCCCAGTTTAAAAAAGATTCATGACTTTGTTCGGAATTTGAAACTTTTCTCACTCCCTGATCACCTTTATCCTTTCTCTCTCTTGCAGTTTGGCGACTGGGCGTTGACCGTCACAGTCTCATTTTGTTTTCTAGTTTCGCTCACTTGTTTGAGTAGCATTTATCGAATTTCACTCCGTATGGTAACAAAGTTCTAGAAAGAGGTTTTGAGAGCATTTACAATGTTAAACATCGTGCGTCCCCACAGGGGTGTGAAAACGCTACATCAAAACAGGGCACTGAAGTGCATGCATACTATCCACTCAATCGATGTCGATCCAACGGGAGAGGCCCAGTTTATAAAAGATTCATGACTTTGTTCGGAATTTGAAACTTTTCTCACTCCCTGATCACCTTTATTCTTTCTCTCTCTCGCAGTTTGGCGACTGGGCGTTGACCGTCACAGTCTCATTTTTTCGCTCACTCGCATGAGCAGCATGTATCGAATTTCACTCCGTATGGTATCAAAGTTCTAGAAAGAGGTTTTGAGATCATTTACAATGGTAAACAGCATGCGTCCCCACAGGGGTGTGAAAACGCTACATCAAAACAGGGCACTGAAGTACATGCATACTATCCACTCAATCGATGTCGATCCAACGGGAGAGGCCCAGTTTAAAAAAGATTCATGACTTTGTTCGGAATTTGAAACTTTTCTCACTCCCTGATCACCTTTATTCTTTCTCTCTCTCGCAGTTTGGCGACTGGGCGTTGACCGTCACAGTCTCATTTTGTTTTCTAGTTTCGCTCACTTGTTTGAGTAGCATTTATCGAATTTCACTCCGTATGGTAACAAAGTTCTAGAAAGAGGTTTTGAGAGCATTTACAATGTTAAACATCATGCGTCCCCACAGGGGTGTGAAAACGCTACATCAAAACAGGGCACTGAAGTGCATGCATACTATCCACTCAATCGATGTCGATCCAACGGGAGAGGCCGAGTTTATAAAAGATTCATGACTTTGTTCGGAATTTGAAACTTTTCTCATTCCCTGATCACCTTTATCTTTTCTCTCTCGCAGTTTGTCGACTGGACGTTGACCGCCACAGTCTCTTTTTTTTCTAGTTTCGCTCACTTGCTTGAGCAGCATGTATCGAATTTCACTCCGTATGGTAACAATGTTCTAGAAAGAGTTTTTGAGATCATTTACAATGGTAAACAGCATGCGTCCCCACAGGGGTGTGAAAACGCTATATCAAAACAGGGCACTGAAGTGCATGCATACTATCCACTCAATCGATGTCGATCCAACGGGAGAGGCCCAGTTTATAAAAGATTCATGACTTTGTTCGGAATTTGGAACTTTTCTCACTCCCTGATCACCTTTATCCTTTCTCTCTCGCAGTTCGTCGACTGGGCGTTGACCGCCGCAGTCTCTTTTTTTCGCTCACTCGCATGAGCAGCATGTATCGAATTTCACTCCGTTTGGTAACAATGTTCTAGAAAGAGGTTTTGAGATCATTTACAATGGTAAACAGCATGCGTCCCCACAGGGGTGTGAAAACGCTACATCAAAACAGGGCACTGAAGTGCATGCATACTATCCACTCAATCGATGTCGATCCAACGGGAGAGGCCGAGTTTATAAAAGATTCATGACTTTGTTCGGAATTTGAAACTTTTCTCATTCCCTGATCACCTTTATCTTTTCTCTCTCGCAGTTTGTCGACTGGACGTTGACCGCCACAGTCTCTTTTTTTTCTAGTTTCGCTCACTTGCTTGAGCAGCATGTATCGAATTTCACTCCGTATGGTAACAATGTTCTAGAAAGAGTTTTTGAGATCATTTACAATGGTAAACAGCATGCGTCCCCACAGGGGTGTGAAAACGCTATATCAAAACAGGGCACTGAAGTGCATGCATACTATCCACTCAATCGATGTCGATCCAACGGGAGAGGCCCAGTTTATAAAAGATTCATGACTTTGTTCGGAATTTGGAACTTTTCTCACTCCCTGATCACCTTTATCCTTTCTCTCTCGCAGTTCGTCGACTGGGCGTTGACCGCCGCAGTCTCTTTTTTTCGCTCACTCGCATGAGCAGCATGTATCGAATTTCACTCCGTTTGGTAACAATGTTCTAGAAAGAGGTTTTGAGATCATTTACAATGGTAAACAGCATGCGTCCCCACAGGGGTGTGAAAACGCTACATCAAAACAGGGCACTGAAGTGCATGCATACTATCCACTCAATTGATGTCGATCCAA
The DNA here is from genome assembly GCA_963966185.1 of Rhabditoides inermis. Taxonomy (NCBI): domain Eukaryota; kingdom Metazoa; phylum Nematoda; class Chromadorea; order Rhabditida; family Rhabditidae; genus Rhabditoides; species Rhabditoides inermis. Next base: position 7,727 of record CAWZYM010000201.1, on the reverse strand, counting down.
CGGGAGAGGCCCAGTTTATAAAAGATTCATGACTTTGTTCGGAATTTGAAACTTTTCTCACTCCCTGATCACCCTTATCCTTTCTCTCTCGCAGTTTGTCGACTGGGCGTTGACCGCCACAGTCTCATTTTTTTCTAGTTTCGCTCACTTGCTTGAGCAGCATGTATCGAATTTCACTCCGTATGGTAACAATGTTCTAGAAAGAGTTTTTGAGATCATTTACAATGGTAAACAGCATGCGTCCCCACAGGGGTGTGAAAACGCTACATCAAAACAGGGGCATACTATCCACTCAATCGATGTCGATCCAACGGGAGAGGCCCAGTTTATAAAAGATTCATGACTTTGTTCGGAATTTGAAACTTTTCTCACTCCCTGATCACCCTTATCCTTTCTCTCTCGCAGTTTGTCGACTGGGCGTTGACCGCCACAGTCTCATTTTTTTCTAGTTTCGCTCACTTGCTTGAGCAGCATGTATCGAATTTCACTCCGTATGGTAACAATGTTCTAGAAAGAGTTTTTGAGATCATTTACAATGGTAAACAGCATGCGTCCCCACAGGGGTGTGAAAACGCTACATCAAAACAGGGCACTGAAGTGCATGCATACTATCCACTCAATCGATGTCGATCCAACGGGAGAGGCCCAGTTTATAAAAGATTCATGACTTTGTTCGGAATTTGGAACTTTTCTCACTCCCTGATCACCTTTATCCTTTCTCTCTCGCAGTTCGTCGACTGGGCGTTGACCGCCGCAGTCTCTTTTTTTCGCTCACTCGCATGAGCAGCATATATCGAATTTCACTCCGTATGGTAACAAAGTTCTAGAAAGAAGTTTTGAGATCATTTACAATGGTAAACAGCATGCGTCCCCACAGGGGTGTGAAAACGCTACATCAAAACAGGGCACTGAAGTACATGCATACTATCCACTCAATCGATGTCGATCCAACGGGAGAGGCCCAGTTTAAAAAAGATTCATGACTTTGTTCGGAATTTGAAACTTTTCTCACTCCCTGATCACCTTTATCCTTTCTCTCTCTTGCAGTTTGGCGACTGGGCGTTGACCGTCACAGTCTCATTTTGTTTTCTAGTTTCGCTCACTTGTTTGAGTAGCATTTATCGAATTTCACTCCGTATGGTAACAAAGTTCTAGAAAGAGGTTTTGAGAGCATTTACAATGTTAAACATCGTGCGTCCCCACAGGGGTGTGAAAACGCTACATCAAAACAGGGCACTGAAGTGCATGCATACTATCCACTCAATCGATGTCGATCCAACGGGAGAGGCCCAGTTTATAAAAGATTCATGACTTTGTTCGAAATTTGAAACTTTTCTCACTCCCTGATCACCTTTATCCTTTCTCTCTCGCAGTTCGTCGACTGGGCGTTGACCGCCGCAGTCTCTTTTTTTCGCTCACTCGCATGAGCAGCATGTATCGAATTTCACTCCGTATGTTAACAAAGTTCTAGAAAGAGGTTTTGAGATCATTTACAATGGTAAACAGCATGCGTCCCCACAGGGGTGTGAAAACGCTACATCAAAACAGGGCACTGAAGTACATGCATACTATCCACTCAATCGATGTTGATCTAACGGGAGAGGCCAAGTTTATAAAAGATTCATGACTTTGTTCGGAATTTGAAACTTTTCTCATTCCCTGATCACCTTTATCTTTTCTCTCTCGCAGTTTGTCGACTGGGCGTTGACCGGCACAGTCTCATTTGTTTTCTAGTTTCGCTCACTTGTTTGAGTAGCATTTATCGAATTTCACTCCGTATAGTAACAAAGTTCTAGAAAACGTTTTTGAGATCATTTACGATGGTAAACAGCATGCGTCCCCACAGGGGTGTGAAACGCTACATTAAAACAGGGCATTGAAGTGCATGCATACTATCCACTCAATCGATGTCGATCCAACGGGAGAGGCCCAGTTTAAAAAAGATTCATGACTTTGTTCGGAATTTGAAACTTTTCTCACTCCCTGATCACCTTTATCCTTTCTCTCTCTCGCAGTTTGGCGACTGGGCGTTGACCGCCACAGTTTCATTTTGTTTTCTAGTTTCGCTCACTTGTTTGAGTAGCATTTATCGAATTTCACTCCGTATAGTAGCAAAGTTCTAGAAAGAGGTTTTGAGATCATTTACAATGGTAAACATCATGCGTCCCCACAGTGGTGTGAAAACGCTACATCAAAACAGGGCACTGAAGTACATGCAAACTATCCACTCAATCGATGTCGATCTAACGGGAGAGGCCCAGTTTATAAAAGATTCATGACTTTGTTCGGAATTTGAAATTTTTCTCATTCCCTGATCACCTTTATCTTTTCTCTCTCGCAGTTTGTCGACTGGGCGTTTACCGGCACAGTCTCATTTTGTTTTCTAGTTTCGCTCACTTGTTTGAGTAGCATTTATCGAATTTCACTCCGTATAGTAACAAAGTTCTAGAAAACGTTTTTGAGATCTCCTTTTCTACTAAAATGTCCTATGGTGTCCGTCATTCCAGAGTCATAACTAGCTTCAAACTCAACCGAATCACATCAAAATTGGTAAAAAGTTGTGTTCTCTTCCAAGGACGACGACAAAATTCAGGCACCTCTCAACTCCTCCTCCACGTCCATATTTGGTCGAAAAACCACCAAAAATGGTCACTTTTGCACTTTTTCTTGTGTGTCCGCTGTCATAACTCCGTTTCTACCGAACCGATTTGCGTCAAACTTTGCAGAAAGTTTGCAAATTACTCCAGGATGCAGTCCACTTTGTGATTACTCTCCAATTACACTCATTGCCTATATTTGGTAGAAAAACCTCAAAATTCGCCGATTTCGGTGCTGTCCGCTGCAAAAGCTTCTCACCTAAGAAACAGTTTCGCTTCTTGTTCTGTAATTACTTTCAACAAATAGTTCTGTCACTAACCTGCAAGTTTCATCATCATTGATTACGGTGTAAGGAAAATATAGCCAAATTAGCAAGAGCCGCGCGCGCGCTCTCGCCTCACTTTTGCGATTTTTAGTATTTCCGCGGTCATAACTCGATTCATACAGAACCAGTTTGCATGAAACTCATAAAATAGTTGAGTTCACGTCTTCTGATGCAGTCCACTTTGTGACAGTTTTCAATTTTGCTTTCATTACCTCTATTTATGGTCGAAATACCACCAAGAATGGTCACTTTTGCACTTTTTCTTGTGTGTCCGCGTGCATATCTCCGTTTCTACTGAACCGATTTGCGTGAAACTTTTTAAAAAGTTCACATATTACTTCAGGACGCATTACACTTCGTGATTACTCTCCAACTACACTCATTGCCTATATTTCAAAGAAAAACCATGAAAGTAATCGAATTTGTAGCTCTTCGCAGAGAACGTGTCTCATCTAAGAAACATCTCCGCTTTGTTTTCCGTAAATACATTAGGCAATTTGTTTCAACAAGTAGTGCGTACCTGCAGAATTCAGCGTTATTGGTTACGGTGTGAGGAACATATTGTCAAATTATCAAAATATGTGCGCGCCAAGAACTTTTCTTTTGCGATTTTGATTAGTTCCGCGTTCATGACTTGATTAATACTAAACTAATTTGTATGAAACTTTGAAGATAGTTGAGTTTACGTCCTCGGCTGTAATCCACGTTGTGATAGTTCACAATTTTGCTTTCATTATCCGGTTAAAAAACCATCACAATCTCGCTGTCCGGCAGCGGAAGCTCCATGTCCAAGCAAAATTTTTACTTCAATCTCTAAAAATGCATTGACAAAGAACAGAGAGAGAGAGAGAGAGAGAGAGAGAGAGAGAGAGAGAGAGTTAGAGAGAGAGAGAGAGGGAGAGAGAAAAAGTTAGAGAGAAACATATAGATATATACAGAGAAAGCAGTGTTAGAGCGAATAGAAGTATTGTTATCGTTGCATTGACAATAGAAAAAACGCGAGAGGAGACTTGAGAGAAGGAAAAAGAGGAAGAGAGGGAAAAAAGAAGAAGAGTTAGATGAAGAAGGGAAGGGAGATATAGAGAGAGTCAGAAAGAGAGAGAGAGAGAGAGAGAGAGAAAGAGAGAGAGAATGCGAAAATGAAAGAGGGAGAGAGGTCGCAGTAGCAAAGCTCTCTGTTTTCGTAGCATTAACACTAAAAGAAATACGAGGAGAAAGCGAGAAAGAGAAAGAGAGAGAAAGAGAGAGCAGAGAGAGAGAGAGAGAGAGAGAGAGAGAGAGAGAGAGAGAGAGAGAGAGAGAGAGAGAGAGAGAGAGAGAGAGAGAGAGAGAGAGAGAGAGAGAGAGAGAGAGAGAGAGAGAGAGAGAGAGAGAGAGAGAGAGAGAGAGAGAGAGAGAGAGAGAGAGAGAGAGAGAGAGCAGAGAGAGAGAGAGAGCAGAGGAAGAGAGAAAGAGTAAGCAGAGAGAGAGAGGGGGGGAGAGAGAGGAGGGAGAGGGGGATAGAATGAGAGGAGATGAGAAAGCATTTTATTATGAGCAAAGGAAAGTATAGTTCAGAAAAAAGAAACGTATAATATTATCATTGATCTATGTATTCGAAAACATTGTTAGGCAGCGTGCGGAATCTCTTACTGTACTTATAAGCGAGATCATTTAAATTCAGAAATATAAACTTTAATAATCAGTTTCACTCAAAATGTTATGAAATTGTAAACAAACAGTATTATTGAACATAACAAAAACTTGTATGAGTTTCTATTCTTCTCATTTTCATGACCTAGCGCGGAGGCGCGCGACAGCGCGCCGGAGCGCTAGTCATTTACAATGGTAAACAGCATGCGTCCCCACAGGGGTGTGAAACGCTACATTAAAACAGGGCAATGAAGTGCATGCATACTATCCACTCAATCGATGTCGATCCAACGGGAGAGGCCCAGTTTAAAAAAGATTCATGACTTTGTTCGGAATTTGAAACTTTTCTCACTCCCTGATCACCTTTATCCTTTCTCTCTCGCAGTTTGTCGACTGGGCGTTGACCGCCACAGTCTCATTTTGTTTTCTAGTTTCGCTCACTTGTTTGAGTAGCATTTATCGAGTTTCACTCCGTATAGTAGCAAAGTTCTAGAAAGAGGTTTTGAGATCATTTACAATGGTAAACAGCATGCGTCCCCACAGGGGGTGTGAAAACGCTACATCAAAACAGGGCACTGAAGTACATGCATACTATCTACTCAATCGATGTCGATCTAACGGGAGAGGGCAAGTTTATAAAAGAATCATGACTTTGTTCGGAATTTGAAACTTTTCTCATTCCCTGATCACATTTATCTTTTCTCTCTCGCAGTTTGTCGACTGGGCGTTGACCGGCACAGTCTCATTGTGTTTTCTAGTTTCGCTCACTTGTTTGAGTAGCATTTATCGAATTTCACTCCGTATAGTAACAAAGTTCTAGAAAACGTTTTTGAGATCATTTACAATGGTAAACAGCATGCGTCCCCACAGGGGTGTGAAACGCTACATTAAAACAGGGCAATGAAGTGCATGCATACTATCCACTCATTCGATGCCGATCCAACGGGAGAGGCCCAGTTTATAAAAGATTCATGACTTTGTTCGGAATTTGAAACTTTTCTCACTCCCTGATCACCTTTATCCTTTCTCTCTCGCAGTTTGTCGACTGGGCGTTGACCGCCACAGTCTCATTTTTTCTAGTTTCGCTCACTTGCTTGAGCAGCATGTATCGAATTTCACTCCGTATGGTAACAATGTTCTAGAAAGAGTTTTTGAGATCATTTACAATGGTAAACAGCATGCGTCCCCACAGGGGTGTGAAAACGCTATATCAAAACAGGGCACTGAAGTGCATGCATACTATCCACTCAATCGATGTCGATCCAACGGGAGAGGCCCAGTTTATAAAAGATTCATGACTTTGTTCGGAATTTGAAAACTTTTCTCACTCCCTGATCACCTTTATCCTTTCTCTCTCGCAGTTTGTCGACTGGGCGTTGACCGCCACAGTCTCATTTTGTTTTCTAGTTTCGCTCACTTGTTTGAGTAGCATTTATCGAGTTTCACTCCGTATAGTAGCAAAGTTCTAGAAAGAGGTTTTGAGATCATTTACAATGGTAAACAGCATGCGTCCCCACAGGGGTGTGAAAACGCTACATCAAAACAGGGCACTGAAGTACATGCATACTATCTACTCAATCGATGTCGATCTAACGGGAGAGGGCAAGTTTATAAAAGATTCATGACTTTGTTCGGAATTTGAAACTTTTCCTCATTCCCTGATCACCTTTATCTTTTCTCTCTCGCAGTTTGTCGACTGGGCGTTGACCGGCACAGTCTCATTGTGTTTTCTAGTTTCGCTCACTTGTTTGAGTAGCATTTATCGAATTTCACTCCGTATAGTAACAAAGTTCTAGAAAACGTTTTTGAGATCATTTACAATGGTAAACAGCATGCGTCCCCCACAGGGGTGTGAAACGCTACATTAAAACAGGGCAATGAAGTGCATGCATACTATCCACTCAATCGATGCCGATCCAACGGGAGAGGCCCAGTTATAAAAGATTCATGACTTTGTTCGGAATTTGAAACTTTTCTCACTCCCTGATCACCTTTATCCTTTCTCTCTCGCAGTTTGTCGACTGGGCGTTGACCGCCACAGTCTCATTTTTTCTAGTTTCGCTCACTTGCTTGAGCAGCATGTATCGAATTTCACACGTCCGTATGGTAACAATGTTCTAGAAAGAGTTTTTGAGATCATTTACAATGGTAAACAGCATGCGTCCCCACAGGGGTGTGAAAACGCTATATCAAAACAGGGCACTGAAGTGCATGCATACTATCCACTCAATCGATGTCGATCCAACGGTAGAGGCCCAGTTCATACAAGATTCATGACTTTGTTCGGAATTTGGAACTTTTCTCACTCCCTGATCACCTTTATCCTTTCTCTCTCGCAGTTCGTCGACTGGGCGTTGACCGCCGCAGTCTCTTTTTTTTCGCTCACTCGCATGAGCAGCATGTATCGAATTTCACTCCGTATGGTAACAAAGTTCTAGAAAGAGGTTTTTGAGATCATTTACAATGGTAAACAGCATGCGTCCCCACAGGGGTGTGAAAACGCTACATCAAAACAGGGCATTGAAGTACATGCATACTATCCACTCAATCGATGTCGATCCAACGAGAGAGGCCCAGTTTATAAAAGATTCATGACTTTGTTCGGAATTTGAAACTTTTCTCACTCCCTGATCACCTTTATTCTTTCTCTCTCTCGCAGTTTGGCGACTGGGCGTTGACCGTCACAGTCTCATTTTTTCGCTCACTCGCATGAGCAGCATGTATCGAATTTCACTCCGTATGGGTATCAAAGTTCTAGAAAGAGGTTTTGAGATCATTTACAATTGGTAAACAGCATGCGTCCCCCACAGGGGTGTGAAAACGCTACATCAAAACAGGGCACTGAAGTACATGCATACTATCCACTCAATCGATGTCGATCCAACGGGAGAGGCCCAGTTTAAAAAAGATTCATGACTTTGTTCGGAATTTGAAACTTTTCTCACTCCCTGATCACCTTTATTCTTTCTCTCTCTCGCAGTTTGGCGACTGGGGGCGTTGACCGTCACAGTCTCTATCTTCGCTCAAGTTTCGCTCACTTATTTTGAGTAGCATTTAACGAATTTCACTCCGTATGGTAACAAAGTTCTAGAAAGAGGTTTTGAGAGCATTTACAATGTTAAACATCATGCGTCCCCACAGTGGTGTGAAAACGCTACATCAAAACAGGGCC